>CM076578.1:1511164328-1511616828 GCA_034641835.2 Pinus albicaulis | reverse complement strand
CCAGATGAAGCTGAGTTGGAAGGGGGAGAGCAGATAAGATTAGTGAAGACTAATGATTTCTTCAAATTGGTAGTGGTGAACTCCAAATAAAACTCTTGGAGTATGACAATCCACTTCGAGTACTTTCCCCCCATCAATTGACGAGACAATATGTAGGTCATAAGGTTGCAGTCAGAAATCATAGTCACCATACGTAACAGAATGTAATGACAAAAATGTTGAACTGCTTGAACCACAACCAACGCTAACTTCTCTACATGTGCATAACACGTTTCAGTATCAAGATGGTTACAAGACAGATAGTAATTAACATTTTTTTCACCAACATCATCATCTTGTATCAAAATTGTGGCAATCATGTAGAAAGCGGTGGCCAAATAAAGGGAATAATTGCGATGATAATTTGGAGGATGCAATAAAGGAGTGTTTACAAGTAATGTCTTTAAGGCATCGAAAGACTTATGAGTGATCTCGTCCCAAAGGAACGAAACACCCTGCTTTAGTAATCGCGTATATCCTTTAGCCAGTTTGGCATAGTTAGGTATAAAATGGCGTAAGAAGTTAGCCTTTCCCTGCAGAATCTGTAGCTGATGTAATGAGGATGGAGAAGGGAGATTAATGATAGCCTCAACTTTGAGTGGATCAGGCAAATTCCATCTTTGGAAACAATAAACCCTAAGAGTCTACCGGAATCGACGCAGAAGATGCACTTATGCGGATTCAACTGAATTTTATAGCATTGATAGTGAAGAAAAGTCTGACGGAGATGGTTAGGATGGTCTCTTATCTTAGATGAATGAGTCGGGAGGTCATCTAGATAATTCTGAACGATGTGTTTAATACCGTGAAAAGCATAGGACATTGCCTGCTGAAATGTAGCCCTAACATTTTTCAAGCCAAAAGGGAGCTTCATTTACGTGAAAGTACCCCAAGGAAAGATGAAGGTGGTCTTATGTTGATCCGTCGGAAGAATTTTGATCTGGTTGTAGCCATAAAAGCTGCCCATAAGGGAAAAAATCTCACTCCCCGCATAGTCATCAATGATTTGATCAATAAAGGGAGTATGATAATTATCCTCAGGGCAGGCACAATTGATATCACGATAATCAACACAAACACGAATGGTGCCCTATTTCTTATCTACAGGGACAATATTGGACACCCATTTTGTCAAGGGAATCGGATAGATAAAGCCAGATTTTAGAAGTTTTTCAACTTCACCCTTAATAGCAGCAGACTTTCTAAGGTGCACAGGATGAAGACGATGACAAACAGGCTTCGCACCAGGATATGTCAGAATCTCATGCACCACTATACTGGGATCGATGCCGGGAATTTCTTCGTAAGACCATGTAAAGACATCGTAGAACTCGTGGAAAAGGCTAGTATAAACTTGGACTTCATCCAAAGAAAAGTAACCCCAATATGGATGTTCTCAACAATTCCTAGTTTCATGGAAATGTTGATAGGCATCGTTTGTGTGATATTACTCAAGTTAACCTCTGTAAAAAATTCATGTGTCAGAATAGGTGTTTGAAGTGGAGGAGAGGGAACCTAAGATGAAATCCTCTCAAGACACATAGACATGGTCCTGAGGCTAGGTATGAATGAGGAACGATGATGACTATCATCCCACGAAGGATGCTCTAGAGACATGGTTTCCATGATGGCTTCATCAGAGGGAAATATCTCTTTCAAGGGATCGGGCGAATCCAAATCACCAAGCTAAGGGAATTGAGAATAAGTGTCAAGAGACATGCCCAAAGGAGCATGATCAAGAGGCGGAGGCTCCGAAGCCAAAAAATTTCACAATATTCAATCTCAATCGGACTTAATGACATCAAATCTCCAAAGGAATCAATCTGCTCAGGTGAAGGGATGATCCACAGGTCGTCACACCAAGAGATCATATTGATCTGAACAATGTTGGGTGGAGGAAGAGGAAAAATACCCATGAGGGAAGGACCTTTAAAGAGACCTGGCCCTACACTCTTGTAGAGAGTAGGAATTTGATTCATGTATGGAACGTTGTTCTCGGAAGAAGAAGTGAAGAACGACAACTGATCAACAGTAACAATATTTCCTTCATGTGGAAATTTCAAAACATGAAAGAGAGTGGATGGAAAGCACATCATAGTGTGAGTCCAACTGTAACCGAGGAGAATATTGTAATTGAGTTTGGTGTCAACTACTTTAACCTCGACATTGACCGTCTTCCCTTCTAGAGTAATCAGTAAACTAGTGAGAACACCAAGAGGTTTAGATTCCCTTCCATCAAATGCTTCTAGAGAATTTGGAGATGAATTCAAGGCTGGAGAACAAATGGCTTTCTAGCAGGCAGATGACATGACATATGTAGATGCACCCTCGTTCACAACCACATGATGGATATTCAATCCATTAATGCCAACTTGAATGATGAGCGGAAGCTGATGCGGGAGACGAGGGACGAAATTCTCCAAGTCAAAAGTGATAAGACTTGAATCAGCAAGATCAACCCTGTTGATTACAGATAGCAAAGCCTTCCATTGAGACGGACAACTCTGAATTACTTCTAATGTAGACATTGCAAATGAATCCTGAGCCAAATCCTCAACAATACTGTAATGTTGAGCAGCATGATCGTTGGGATTGTAAGAAGACTTATGGAGTACACCTTTGTAAGGTGGTCATACAATGGGCTCAGTGCTGGGCCTTTCAATTTGAAGAGGGCCAGAAATAGGCAGAGGAGGAGGACCATCAGTGATCTCTTTCCCCACTATTTGATGCGGTTTGATATAATATTTTGACTGGGTAGCGATAGCAATGGATGCAGAACATTTCATCATGAAAACCTCAGAGCAAAATGGGGTAGAGGACTGAGGTTGCTCTACCATTTAGGTCTACTATGATGGAAAATGTTCTTTGAGAATGGTCAGAGTTCCCTAGGTGCCTTTGAGAAATCTACTCACTTCAGCTCATCGAGGGCAGTCCTTGGTGTAGTGCTCTTCATCACAAATCAAATAGGGATACTTCGGTTTTTTCTATGAACCATCATCAACATGAGATTTTTGAGAATCCTATTTCGGCATATCGTCTTTGGCCTTACCTTTACCATTCTTTTTTCCCTTTGAATTTTTATCCGCTGGATTGGCTTGAATGACATTGACTTCCATGGTTTTACCAGAATTCGGGGTATACTAAGAAGCAATATCAATGGAAGGATTAGATTTTTTCTTCCCAGGGTTGGAAGGAGAAGACTCTCAAGAAGTTTGAGATATGGAACCAATGATATCGTCAACGGATGGCATCGCCGATGCTTTAGAAGTTCCAGGTTGAGGAGCATCAGGCAAGATATCATACAGCATGCCAGACTAGGAATACACAAGATCAAGGTACTAGGCACGAGAAATGGCTTGTTCTTCGATTACACACAACCCCATAGCTATGTCTTTAGCGATTTGATTGACAAATGAGGTAGTGAACCAATCATTAAGAAGCTCATCAGGAATATCAAACTTTATCGAGAAATGGCAGCGCTTCTATTCATGAATATGATCCGAGATATGAGTAGCTCGATCCTGTTGCAACGATGTGAGGAGGTGCATCCCAATCTCATACCGAACCGGTAACTATAAATGCATAAGAAATTCCTTTTAACAACATCAAGATCACAAGCTTGTGAAATTCCTTGTGATGCATAAGAAATGCATGTGATCTTTTAAGGCGTGACCATTGAACGTTTTCTAATTTGAGCCATGGAAAATGTCAAGGACATGTACGAAACCATGTTCAGGATGTCCAAGAAAGCGGACATGTTGTATGAGGCTTATGAAAAACAAGCAGTAGAGAACGAAGAATTGAAGACCCTCCTACACAAAGAGAAGGAGGACAAACATCAGTTGCAGCTTCAGTTGCAAGCCACAACAGAAGTGTGGGAAGATTGGAAGCACAACAATGAAATTATTCAAGCAGATCATGATACGTTGAAGACCCTCCTATAGGAAGAGAATGAGGAGAAGCAGCAGTTGCAGGTTCAGTTGCAATCCACGACAAAGGCGTGGGAAGGATTGAAGCGCAACAACGAAATTATGCAAGTAGATCATGATGCCTTGAAAACATTCCTATAGAAAGAGAAGGAGGAGATGCATCAGTTGCAGCTTCAGCTACAAGCCATGTCAGAGGCAGCGATGGAATTGAAGTGCAACGAAGGTTGACAACAACTTTCTTCATCTGTTTCACAATCAACACCTAAGGTAAACAATGTTGATTTTTCTTCAGTTTCTTCACATGATATAATTTCAGTTGGAGTGTAGAAATACCCATTGCAGGGACCGGCATGAGACTCCTCTCCAAGATGGGGTATTGAGGAGGAGGACTTGGCATTCGTGGCCAAGGCATAACTGAACCATTGGAGGTTGTGTAGAGACCTCATTATGCAAGTTTGGGGTACACTGACAAAGGATGTTTGAAGGACATCAAGGGAAAATAGATAATGATGAACTCTCCAAGGAAGAGGAATGATGGGGACACTTCGCCATTGTTCCATGGTAGTGCATGTTGCAGTGAAGGAACTAAGGTGAGATCCCATCATCATGATCATGCCAGAGACTACCATAGAAGGTATACAAAGTCTCATTATTCCAAAGTGCATTTTGATTATAAGAATGTTGATAACCATGTGATTTCTAAGTTGTAAATTTTTGTAGATGTTCTATGCTAGGAGCAATTTTACTTTTCTCACAGCAATCATACAAATAGTTAAGCAAACTGCAGATAGAACATATAGGTGGATCTTACAGAAGGCAAATCAGAAACAGGAAAAATGTGGTGGTTCGTTACGGCGGTAAACAGGATGCTTCAACCAGCAAAGTCTCCTTGGTCAGCCAACCCAGCATGTGTCACAACGGTCCTCCAATCAGTAAACGAGTCAACCCAAGTCAACTCCAAAAAATTCAACACTGTCCTGAAAAAGTCAACGCAGGGCAGCAAGCTAAAAGTCAACGCAGCAGCAGATTGGTCAACCCTTTGACCTTGATTTCTGTGCCAAATAGTACGGCCTTCCAAAATCAAACTTCCCACAAGTTTTCAGCCCAATCGGACCATGCGTTGACCAAAGTCAACGCTGGTCAAACTTTCTGCAAAACCCTAACTGCAGAAAATCGTCCTTCAACTCAGCCGTACTGTTTTTGTCCTTCTTCTCCTTCACACGTGTGGTTGAACTCGTCCTCCAAGAAGCTCGTACTAAATCAGATGAGAGAAGTTGTTGTGAGTTGTGTTGTGATGAAATGCTCTCCAACTTTGCCTGTATTTATATCCATCATTGGGGCGTGTGACACATCCGCTGGGGGCGTGCAACCTTAAGGCCGACCTGCACATATAATTTATTAAGAATAATAAATTCAAAATAAATGTTCTGCTCATCGGATTAAGACATATTATATATGGATTTTACACCTCTCCGAAAGAGGATTCCAACAAAAATATTAACCTCTTAATCTGAGCATCATAACATGGAGTTTGGACCTAGTTGTCCAAATTTAACACTCCCTCTCAACTAGGGAGAACTCCATCCATCAGTGCAATCAAACATCGTGCGTCATCCCGCCATAACTTGCTTTGCTGGCCTCTTTATTTCAGAACAGAAGTGGGTCAGTCACAAAGACATCATCCCCCGGCTGACATATTCAGCCCAGAGGTTCGAAACCTCTATCAGACTCACAAAGAGTCTCCAACCAACCCGAAGTTGGTTCATCTGACCCGAAGTCGGGCAGAGGTCCCAGACCTCACTAAACTTGATCCCAGATCAAGTGGTTGGACCGTGCCATCCTAGATAGAGAGTACGGCAATCTCTGATGCGTCCATCAGTCTTTGCTAATAGTCTCTAGCTTTTCCCACCTCATTGGCCAAATGAGAGGTACTTCCCATGAGCCCCGAACTCAATGGGTAGGATGCATACGGGGCACAGATAAATGAGAGGCGAACCAGCTCAATAATCACAAGGGTGGGGCAGAAGCATTATGAGTGCTTATAGCTCCGAGAAGCTATCCCCAAAGCCCCCCAGAGCTCCCAGAGCTCATCGTCCAACAAGACCCACATCATAGGGTCGTTCCACGACACCAAGACTCTCACGGAAGGTTAGGAATCAGTGGCTTAGTGAGAACATCCTACCCGTCTACCTGGGCCTATACATCTGTTTTTATGCTTCTCACTTACCATATCCCGATAAAGGGAAATTCTACATCAATATGCTTGGATCGGTCGTGGAACACAGGATTCTCAGTCATACGAATCCCACTCTAGTTATCACAGAGTATCACAGTGGTATCTAGCACATGTCCAAACAGCTCACTAAAGAGCTTTCGCAACCAAACTTCTTCACAACAGGCCATACTTGCTACAATGTATTCGGCCTCAGCAGTGCTCAAAGCCACCGACTTCTGCTTCCTGCTCATCCATGAGATCGAAGCAGAACCAAGATTGAAGCAGCATCCCAATGTGCTCTTACGATCCAACACACTGCCAGCCCAATCGGGATCAGTATATCCATGGAGTGTCACACTCCCGGCAGTGTATCTCAGCCCATGGTTTATCGTCTTGGTATATCTCAAAAGATTTCGGGCACCAACCCGAGGAGGGTGATGAGGCTCAACCATCGTTTAGGAAAGTGTTCATTGCAGCGCTACAGACCCGTCGAGTGTTCACTGGGTTAGCTGACCAAGTCTTTATGAGTTGACGATGGACAGATACTGGCCAAGATAGGCTAGATAGCTACCGCCACCAACCTCGTAAAGCTGAGTTCCATCAGGCATTGTCACTTTTGACTACAACCACCATACCAAATCTTTCCAGAAGTTTCACAATGTATTTTCCTTGAGAAAGGAAAATCTCTCCTGGTCTCTGCCAGACCTCCAGGCCTAGGAAGTAGTGCATCAGTCCTAGGTCCTTCATCTCGAACTCAGCAGCGAGCTCCCTCTTACATTGATGAATGAGAGGGTCAGCACCTGTCAGGAAGAGGTCGTCCACATACAGTACTAGAATGAGAGGCTTCTCCTGCGCAACCTTGAAGTAAAGGTTCGGATCAGCATTACTTCGAGTGAAGCCCAGCTTCATCAAGTAACTATCCATCCTTTCGTACCAAGCTCTGGGTGCTTGCTTTAACCCATAGAGGGCTTTCTTCAACCTGCAGACATGAGTGTCTCGATCCTGAACTTCAAATCCTAGAGGTTGTTCCACATACACCTCTTCCTTTATTGCACCATGCAGAAAAGCGGTCTTGACATCCATCTGATGAAGACTCCATCCTTGCGTAGCAGCAAGGGCTATGATTGATCGAATGGTGGTATATCGTGCCACAGGTGAAAATATGTCATCATAGTCAATTCCTTCCTTTTGAGAGAAGCCACGGGCAACAAACCTTGCCTTGAAATTTTCAGCACTCCCATCAGATCCATGTTTGATCTTGTAGAGCCATTTTGCGGTGACAACAGATTTGTCCTTCGGTCTCGGGACCACATCCCAGACATCATTCTTCATAATGGACTCATATTCTTCGTGCATAACATCCTTCCAAAATTGATGCTTTACGGCTTCCTCAAAAGATCCAGGTTCAGATTGTACAATAGTACTCATGGCAGCTAGATACCCTTGGTATCTACACGACTTCTTGCTTTCTCGAAATGTCCCCCTTGGGGCAGCATGACCCTCAGCATCTTTGAGGGTGTCCCTGAGCCATGATGGTCTCTTTCCCAGTGAAGGAGATGGATCAATAGGGTCCATTGGTCCTTCAATATCAGGCATAGTCTCATCCTGGGGTTCTTCCAGATTTCCAGGCCTTTCTTCATGATTTTCTCCAGATCTTGGAAGATCTACTACTTTCTTCAGGGAAGCATCTTCGTCAAAGGTGACATCATGGCTTATCTCTACTTCCCTTTGACCAGGTACATAGACTCTATATGCCTTAGAAGTCTCACTGTAGCCCACAAACATTCCTTTCTTCCTGGTAGCATCCAGCTTACTTCTCTTTTCTTTTAACACATGAAAATAGCCAGGACATCCAAAAATGCTAAAATGTGAGACATCAGGTTTCTTACCAGAGAAAACCTCTTCGGGAGTTTTGGAGTCCAGAGTGGAATGAGGGCATCGGTTTTGAATGTACACAACAGTATTTGCAGCTTCTCCCCACAGAAACTTCGGTAGACCCTGGTCACATAGCATGGCACGGGCAGCTTCCACAATAGTCCTATTCTTGCGTTCAGCAACACCATTCTGCTCAGGAGTATATGCAGTGGTAGTCTCCCTCTTAATGCCAGCTTCTCTACAAAATTCTTTGAACTCATTTGACTCATATTCAGTGCCATTGTCGGTCCTCAAAATCTTGATCTTCTTTCCGGTCATATTTTCCACCAAGGCTTTGAAGGTACGGAACCACATGAAAGCCTCATCCTTCTTCTTCAAGAAGTATATCCAGGTTTTGCGAGAAAAGTCATCAGTAAATGTCATGTAGTAAGAAAATCCCCCCAGGGATGTCACGGGCAACATACCAGATAGATCAGAATGGACTAGTTGCAATATATCAGATGTCTTTGTGACACTAGAGGGGAAAGGTCCCCTTGTATGTTTTCCTTCAGCACAGCCCTTACATACACCTTCATGATTATTTCCAAAATCAGGCATCCTTGTCACCACCTTCCTTGCTTCGGGAAGGGCTTTGTAATGAAGGTGTCCAAATCTTCGGTGCCATAGTTCGGTTTGTCGGATAGTATCACAAGTCATAGCTCCCAACGGACTCCCTCCAACCTGGTAGAGTGTACCAACTATAAAACCAATTGAGATAGCTTCCTTGAAGCTCTCCTTCCACATGAGCACCTTTCCATCATAGAAAGTTACATTGAATCCTTTGTCTTCCATGGCAGATACAGACACAAGGTTCTTCTTCAATTTAGGTACATAGAGTACATCTTGCAAACGTAGGACTTGTCCTTGAGACAAGTGGAGGGTCACAGTCCCTGTCCCTTTCACGAGATATGTGGCATTATCCCCAAGGATAATTTCTAGATTAGTATCCCTTTCAACCATATCAGAAAGTGCGTCCTTGAATCCGGTGATGTGTCTTGAGGCACCACTATCGATTAGCCAGACATCCATAGTGTCGGGCGGAGATGCAGCTGAGAGAGCAGATACAAGAATATACTCATTTCTTTTATCAACAACATTAGACTCCTCATACCTGGTATTTTTGGACCTTTTAGAAGGTTGATTGTTTCCACCAAAGTGAGCCTTCCTCTTTCCTTTGGATTTGTCATTTCTTCGATTCCCATTCCTTCGGTTGTTGTTGTTATCATCACTATCGGGAGAATCCTTCTTGAAGGGGCATTCTCTAGCATAGTGACCAGGCCTATGGCAGGTGAAACATTTACCCTTCTTCTCTTGAGTCCTCATTCTTCCTTTGTCCTTTGAACCACCAGAGTTCTTCTTTCGGGTATGAGCACCATAGGCAGCATTTATGTCATTATCGAATTCCTTCATCCTTGTTTCTTCTTGCATACATCTAGACAGAAGCTCATCAAAGTTAGGAATGGTATTATTGTTGAGAATGGTAGTTGTGAATACTTGCCATTCATATGGGAGTCCTCCAAGTGCGGTGAGAACCATCTCATGATCAGCTATTGTCTCCCCAATAGCCAGCAGATTGTTCCTTGTTTCGGTCAATTTCAAAAAGAAGGTTTGAATAGATTCATCCCGGCCCTTCTTCATATTCTTCAACTTGTTCTTGAGGAATAACACTTGGTTCACATTGTTTACCTTGAACATAAGGATCAATTTGTCATACATCTCCTTGGATGTGCCTAGTTCAGATACATAGGCAACCAGACTCTTATGTATGGATTCCCTGATCAGCAGCTTTGCTCTGATTTCTCCCTTCTTATACTTGTTTCTGACAGCCGCAGTAGCATTGGATGGAGGTTCTTGAATCTTACCTGTCACATGATCCAAGAGATCATGATTTTCCAATTTAAGGTCTAATATCATCTTCCAGGCATGGAAGTCATCACTTCCAGTCAACTTTTCATTCTCCTTGAATTCAAGACTAGTGGAACCCATTTCTTCCGGTGGTGATTGCTAAAGATAGAGTTTGTCTTCACCTCAGCTCTGATACCATGTAAATTTTTGTAGATGTTCTATGCTAGGAGCAATTTTACTTTTCTCACAGGAATCATACAAATAGTTAAGCAAACTGCAGATAGAACATATAGGTGGATCTTACAGAAGACAAATCAGAAACAGGAAAAATGTGGTGGTTCGTTATGGCGGTCAACAGGATGCTTCAACCAGCAAAGTCTCCTTGGTCAGCCAACCCAACATGTGTCACAACGGTCCTCAAATCAGTAAACGAGTCAAACCAAGTCAACTCCAAAAAAGTCATTGCTGTCCTGAAAAAGTCAACGCAGGGCAGCAAGCTAAAAGTCAACACAGCAGCAGATTGGTCAACCCTTTGACCTCGATTTCTGTGCCAAATAGTACGGCCTTCCAAAATCGAACTTCCCACAAGTTTTCAGCCCAATTGGACCATGCGTTGACCAAAGTCAACGCTGGTCAAACTTTCTGCAAAACCCTAACTGCAGAAAATTGTCCTTCAACTCAGTCGTACTGTTTTGTCCTTCTTCTCCTTCACACGTGTGGCTGAACTCGTCCTCCAAGGAGCTCGTACTAAATCAGATGAGAGAAGATGTTGTGATGAAATGCTCTCCAACTTTTCCTGTATTTATATCCATCATTGGGGCGTGTGACACATCTGCTGGGGGCGTGCAACCTTAAGGCCGACCTACACATATAATTTATTAAGAATAATAAATTCAAAATAAATGTTCTGCTCATCGGATTAAGACATATTATATATGGATTTTACACCTCTCCGAAAGAGGATTCCAAAAAAAATATTAGCCTCTTAATATGAGCATCATAACATGGAGTTTGGACCTAGTTGTCCAAATTTAACATAAGTGCTAGAAGAGGATGGCGGCACAAAGGAGGAAGAGGCATGAAAAGCCTTCTCCCCAACAAGCAAAGAAATCGGTTAAATAGGTTTGGAGGAAAAAGAAATTTTGCACCCATTGTGACCGAAGTGGCCACCAAAGAGCCACATGCTGGAAACTTCATCCAGAGTAGTGCTTTAAAGACAAAGTGCCCGTGCATACACAAGTCGAAAGAGCTGATCGACAAGAAATTTCGCCACAGGGAAATGATCCACTCGCTTTAATAAGTGAGAAGTGGTTCTTCTAGATTATTTTTTTCTAGAGATGTTAAGCTTGTCATGGCCATGTTTGTAAATAATTTGTTGCATTTTTATTATGAAAGTGATGATGTGTTTCCATCACTTGTTTAAGCGACCATGATATTTTTTGGCCTTGTTTTATAAGTAATGTGTTGGATCTCTTTCATGTAAAAGTGATGATGTGTTTCCATCACTTTGAGATGCGACGATTATGTTTTGGTCATGTGCTATGAGTCATCTGATGCATTTCTTTCATGTAAAAGTGATGAGGAGTTTTGTCATCACTTCGAAATGCAAAGATGAGGTCTGGTCTTGTAATTTTGTGAGGTATGATTTCCATTTTCCTGTAAGATTGACCGCGGAGTACATTTTATAAACTCGTGGAAAGTATGGAAATCTGGGTCATTGTTGGTCACATTGAGCATGTAATATTCGTTACAGCTTCAGGCAGGTGTTGGCATTCCGATTCCAAAGGACAGAAGTGAAGGAGTCTTTGAGGGATGTGCCTTTTCAGACATTTGCATTTCCGTAGTTGCAAGTGTTGGCTTTGCATCTTGATTCCGAAGTATGTGAGGTGAAGGAGTTTTCAAGGGATGTGCCTTTTTAGACATTTGCATTTCCGCAGTTGCAAGTGTTGGATTTTCATCTTGATTTCGAAGTATGAGAGGTGAAGTAGTCTTCAAGGGATGTGCCTTTTCATAAATCGCATTGCAGCAGTTGTAGATGATGGTTTTTCATCTTGATTCTGAAAGTAAGGGAGGTGAAGGAGTCTTCAAGGGATGTTCCTTTTCAGACATTGCATTGAAACAGTTGTAGATGATGGCTTTACATCTTGATTCTGAAGTACGCCAAGTGAAGGTGTCATGGGAGGATGTTCCTTTTAATGACAGTTGTAGACAGTTGATGATAGGTAAATCTTTATGCTTTTGGAGGACCAAAAGCTCCTCAGTGGAGAGGAATGATCCAGGTGGATTAAACAGGTACAACTACAAATGGCTTGAGTACAAGGCTCAAAAATCAAAGTGTTTGAAAGTCTCTTGAACTAGGTTCAGATTTTAGATCTCATCATTTTGATTCCAATGGCACAGACGACACTCAATTCTGAGTCCGTATGAAGAAGTTAGGAGCGGTCAAAGTTTTTGGTTGACTTGGTGACTAGGCAGCCTTAAGGAAGGCGCAAATTCGACTTTTTCCGGCCACCGGATTCCAACAAGATCAGGCTAGATCTTGGGAAAATTTTTGGCCTCCTTAAAAAGACTCCTATGGTCATTTTTAAAAATTTTTAAAATGGTTGAGTTGTTTTAATAACCCTCGCTAGACCCCATGCAATCGGGAAAACCATATACATATATGTTATATAACATATATTTGAGGCTGGTGGGAGTTGAACCCATGACCGGCCTTGCCGGCCCCGCCCACGCAGTAGCCTCTCCATGCAATGGGAGCCACTACCATATGCGGCCCTCATAACATACCAACCACCTCGTATTTAAAATGGTGCAAGGTTTTAAAAAATTAAATGCGGGTTGTTCAAAATTTTAAACATGGATTTTGAAAACAGATTTTCGGTCTTTAAGTGGAGGAGTTAGGGTTTGACCATACGACCTCCTCCCAAACATTTGGATCTTAAACCAATTCATCCAACAACCCTCTTGGAAATATCCGCCCACATTTTTGTATTTAAACACAACTTATTTTTTGTGCGCCAGGGGAAGCCAAGCATGGAGGAGCACAATTTTGCAGAAGATTAATGTTATTTTGCAGCCAAGTATGGGCATGGAATCCAAGGAAATGCACGGATTCCAATTTTTATTTGCAGGTACATTGTTGTATGCAAATCAAGGAGGTGGAACCATGAGCCAGAAAAGATTCGAGTGGATCCTTGATTAAGCCCCATTTTCAGGAGGGAAAAATTTTGACTTTGTCCAACGAGAAATTTTTTTTGTCGTTTTTACACTACTCAATGCCACGAGTCTGATGGCGTGCTCAGTTTCTTCATTTTAGTTTTCAATTTTTCAGCCACTTTTGGAAGTGGGTTATGCAGGTGTCAAATTTCCATAAGTGAGCAGTCATTTTCACTTTTTTCGATGCCACAAGATTGATGGTGTTTTCAGATTCAGCCTAAAGTAGCTCAGCCTTCAACAAATGGAAACATGAGGTATATGATGTGGATTGCATGTACTTCATTTATTTCTCTTTGAGATGCATTATGTCTTGCAGATCCCGATTGATACATGAGTCGTGGGATCTTGCCTTGTGTTGTTATTGATGTATTTTCAGCTATGGATTTGTGTCATGTATGAGATCCCTTTTATGCCACATTGGCGGAATGTTCGTTTTCATATGTGTATTGTTGAGATCCCTTTTTTTCCAGGGTTTGCGGGGTACTCTTATTTATTACATGTCAGCTATGGTCATACTAATAGGAGTCTTTCTTTATGTATGAGGGTTCCACAGTAGAACATCTCTTAAAGAAGTCCAACCACTCTTGTGTGAGGGCACCTTTCCTTGTATGTCATAGGGAAACACATCCATGTACATATTCTTCTTACAACACATAATGAAGCGACCTACACCATCTTGACACCGAGGCCCGAAGATGTAGTCCCTCCTGGACGAACTCTGTTATCAAACGAAGTGGTCTTATGATTTCTGATATTGTTCATTTATGTTCCTCTTATTTACAGCTATAATTGCTCATTTCAGTTCATTAACATCTTAATTAAATGAAATTCTAATTATCATATGAAGTAAAAGGTCTTGGTTAAGGGTATCAAGAATTTACCCTAGATCAGATCTACTCACAACGGGATTGATAGGCCACGTGGGATTAAGAAAGCTAGACCTTCGAGTGTGAAAAGATCCTGACAGCTGAAGTGTAACAACCAGTGCAGATGAAGCCACACAAACAATAGGTTGGATCAAGATAGATGTAACAACGACTGATGAACTAAGTGTTGAAGGCGACATTCCTAATGAAGGAAGGACCAAACTCCTTGGAGGATTCGATGTACTTGATTGTGCTAAGGACGAAACACTAGAAATAATATGACTCAAAGGCTGATAACTGGGTGGAAGTGACACCGATTGAGGAGAAGGTTGACTAGAAACACGCAGGAGATCTTCTGGGAAAAGTTGATATTCCTCTGTAGAAACATGCAGCTCTTCACTACTGACAGGACTCGAATAATCCATATCTAATGAAGTCGTAAGATCATTGAAAAGACAACAAAAATTGGGAGGTAAACTAGCAGGTAAAAACGATGTTCTCGAAGTAAGAGGAGGGAATTCTTCCTCACTCCCAAAACCAGACCAAGCACCCTGTGGTTGCCAATTGAACTCAACTAACTCTTCAAGAGGAGACCAAGTAGCGAGAGGTTGAACACTCAAGAGAATAGGTTACACAAGCTCGGCAGACCTAGTGGACTGAGGGGTTTCAAAAGAAACTTCAGGAAAATAACTACCACTAGGAGGTAGTGAAGAAGACAAAGAAACTGGTGGTTCCACCGCTGTGACAATATTTCAACACGAGAAGGAAAACAAGATAGCCAATTCAAGGCTTCAAGATCAAATTCTAAGGAAATACGAAAACAAGCCAAGGATAAAACTTTTAATGGGTATGTGATCGTAGGCAGTTAATTTTATGACATCATAACAAAACTTTTCTTTTTCATGTTTTAAGAGTCGAGAAACAAAAAAAAGATGACTGTAGTCACTTTCAGATTTAAACGAGCGTGAAAGGACAAGTGCTCGATGATATTTTCACTTTTTAAGGAGTCACGAAAAGATCGAAATGACTGCTCAGGTAATCTAAGCAAGAGGGCGTACCAAGTTTTCGTGAACTACCATATACACCTTGGTGATCAAATGAAAGAGAAATGACCAAGGACTTAACGTACATGTAGGTAGTCTCCCTGAATGTTGTGTTTGGTGTATCATGGTTACAGGGTCGCAGAATCAAATTCCTATGGATAAAATATTTGAACCTATGAGGGTCTCCCTTTATATACCCGACGGTACGGGGATCACAAGTTCGTACTAGTGCTTTCTAAAGCTAGGTGGCGAATGAAAGCTACTAGGTTTAACGACACCGAAACACGTCACTAGCCTAGACCTTTAAAAATGTTTGTGTTAGGTTCCAATGCTTCCTTATATTAATTGAATCAATTTTAAAGTTGATCTTGAATTAATGTTTCAGTTTCAAGGCCTTAAAGAATGGGATCTCAAATTCCTGAATGCATGCTATATGAAAAATAACACAATTCCCTTCGATGAATGCTAATTAAGAGAAGGATGGAGATCTTACAGAAAGTATCAAACAATGAAATCATAAGAAAAATCCACTAATGCATATAATACAACCAATCAAAAAGAAAAAAACTCTTTCCTAGTTCATCAATTATTTGTTATGCAAAAGAACTTTTCATTTTCAATGCAACCAAAAAATGCAATTTTTTTATTTTTTGAATGAATGAAGCACACAATGCGCTAATTACATTAAAAATAAAATCAAACACTAGTTTATATCACTGCGAATGTAGAGATCTCAAAATAAACAATTCGAAAGAAATATGGACATAAAAACGTAAACAAACCAATGATGCACTCTTTCAAAAAAACAGAAAGAGTTCAAAATGACCCAAACGAGAAATGTGATCTACGCTCAAAGTGAAGAGATGGAGAGTCAAACAAAAACAAAAGTAATTGTTCAACAAACCGAAAACTCAAAGGATCAAGAAATAATAATACAACTGATCAGGGAATCGAAGTGACCAAATCAAAAAGACTCAAAATTCAATCAGAAGGCTTAGTGAGCGAAAGACACCCACAAACCTAGGGCTATGAACTGCACCGATGAGAGAATATACCAACAGTTGGGAAGAGAAAGCAGTCAAAACAACTCCAAAAGACCAATTGCAAATCAAAAAACAACCCAAATTCAAGCACAACTGACCCAAAACTTAGAAGGAAGGTCAAACCAAATCCTACAGGATTCGATGCGACTGTGAGGTGGTAATCCATGCCAAATAGGGGTTGGTGCTACTGCAACAAAAGAAACAAGCGCCAATGGGCGTGACTGTTCAAAGAAAACTTGTGCCAAGCTGGATAACTATAGGAAAATGAAAAATCCAGGGAGAAGAGGTTAATCTTGACACTCTGGAGCTGAACAAGAGGATTCCAAACAGTCAAGCAAGCCAAAAAAGACAGATAAGAAATCAAATGACCGACGTTGATGGGATGAAAAACTCACATTGATCCCCAGTGAAGTCGCCAACTTGTTGGAAAGGTAAATCCCTTCTATGGAAAGAGGCAATCCCTCTAGCCCTAGAGTTGGTCTAGAAACAAGGGAACAAGATAAGGTGTAGGTTCCTAGCTAACAAATAAAATAGGTTGGGGTAGCTTTTCCTACCTGGATTCCAATGCGATTGTCGCAGCTGTAGTAGTGGGTGCCTATTGATCTCTATCCCAACAGGTCGTAGTCCTTTAGCAATGGTACTCCAATTCATGTACGAAGATAAAAGACAAGAGCAATATGCAAGACAATAATTGCATTCGTAGCTAACTAGTCAATCAAAGAGGACTAAACACTTTGCAAAAAATAAACCATAATAACACAAGATGGGAACCAGACAATAGTCATGTATATATAAATAGAAGAAAGAGATTACAACTGAAGCATTGATGTTGTAGCCTCTGTCAGCGGGTTCAGTTGAAGCACACCTTGAAGGATCATCAAGAAATTGGGCTGAGGCGAGGAAAAAAGCCTAAGCTCACTCTCAAAAAGGGTCTCTTTCTACTCTATATCACCAACAAGATGTTTAGTAATTCTCTTCAGCCTTTCAGCTATGATTGTTCAGCTAGTTTTTCAATGGGAGATGGATTTATTTATAGAGGGAGAGGAGGAGGTTGGGCTCCCTACAATGGTGGAAGGGAGGCCTTACCCTTTGGGAGGTTTCCCCAAAAGGTGGAAATAAGAGGCCAAAGGAGGGTGGTCATAGTTATTCAGTCAAACCACCTAGGCTGACTCACCCACGAAGTTGTTATGATGGAATCTTTACCTCTATTTTTAAAAAATAATCCAAAAATAGCTTGGCACAGGTGGCACACTGGGACAGAGCACCAATGGGTGTGGGGCCCAGTGTTAATCTCCCTAATTGGCGCGAGGGCATAACGGTCTACCAACTCCAACCCAAAAACATGTGTTTCTGATGGTTTGCTCAGGAAATTGTCAACAAAAAGAATGTTGTCCCCATGGCAAGGGATCCAATGATGGTCTTTTCAAGGCATGATACTTCTTATTAGTCACATAAATGATCCTCCAATATGTAGGGTGGGGATTGCAGGGACGGTGACAAAATGTTGTGTAACAAGAAGCTTGTCTATATATACGTGATGGTCATTCAAGGTCCTTTGTATTTTAACTTACTCCTGGGGTGTGACTACACTTATGTCATGGGAGTGCTTGTCTCTTCCCTCTTTCGTGTGATTTATTTCCCACCTAAAGGTTGGATTGTGACCATTGATCAACTTTCATTCATCAGCTCCAACATGACATCTAGTCTACCATCATCTCTTAATGGTCCTTATGTATAGGTGGTATCTTCCCCTTCACGGGTTAATTATGTGGCCACTTGCTCCATGTCTACGTCCACTAACAATTTAGTCAGTGAGGTAGTACACAATGTACTGGATGCATTGGATCTTAATTTCTAGGCTGTTGTTCTCTCGTCAGACGAGAAAATCTTGGAAGCCATGAATTCTTATTTGTCATGATCAGCTCATTGGAGCAGATTTATTTTTCTTGTGTTAAGCTCCTTAAAAATGAAACAAGCTTGTTGGAGAAAAGTTTGTTTTCTTGTGTGAAGCTCCTTAAAAAATCAAACAAGCTCATTGGAGCATAATTAAATTTCTTGTGTTAAGCTCCTTAAAAAATGAAACAATATCTTCAGAGAAGAGTTATTTTTTTGTGTCAAGCTCTTTAAAAAATAAACCAAAGTGTCATGAGGATAGTTCTTTTACTATGTCAACCTCGTTAAAAAATGAATTAGAGCTTGTGAGGATAGTTCTTTTACTGTGTCAACCTCGTTAAAAAATGAACCATGTTTCTCGTCCAATTTGAGTCTTTGATTAGATCTCGCAAAATCCAAGCCGAGTCTTTCACATGATCTAGTAATTGAACCTTCATTCCATCCACCTGTTAGTAACCAGTAGTCTACTCAAGTGAATGCCATGAAGTTGGGGGGAAATTACCTCGATTTTAGTCATCATGCTAGGGCATGCAAACTTATTTCAAGCATAGTTTGTTTCCATTTCAATCTTGTGTAAAAAATGAAACAGGTTTCAAGCATAGTTTTCTAAAAAATTTCAATCTTGTGTAAAAATGAAACCAAATTCAAGCAGAGTTTCCTGATTTCAAGCTTGTGTGCAAATGAAACTATTTGGATTTCACCTCTTGTGATTGCCCTTTTTTATCTGCCTTTTTTGTTAGATGAACCTTGGTTTTCTCAGTCCATTGTCACCATATACTTGGCCGATCATATGCCTTCACTTGATTATCTTACCCGTTCTTGAGGAACAACTACAATGAGTGGTCTTATTAGCCAACCTCTTGACCTTTCTCTGTTTTGAGTAGTTCCACCATCACCAAAATAGTTGTTACCCATAATACCACTCGTTCCTCTAGGAGGAGTCACATTTCAACTCTCTTCTGACTCTCAAAACATGAAAATATTTTCGAGCTCTTGTCGTTTTGAACTTGCTAAAGGCTGGGAAACGTGATCTACCCAGTATACGTTTACCCCTTTTTTGGTTTGGGACATATTATTTATGAAAAATTAATACCTTATTCAAACATGGCTAAGAGTTTCTCTCAGATATTGCTTTCTACCTTTTCAAATCTGAGAGACAACCTACGAAAATGGACCTTTTGGAGTTTTCTTTTCTGCCTCTTTTCAAACTCTCTAAACATGAAAAGGCATCGATTTTTCCCTTTGTTAGACTCATTAAATCTAAATGACATTGGAGCCATATCCATGACATTACTGAGTTCCTCCTTCTTAGGGCTCGTAAAATGTACTATGATGGATTTGTCCGAAGGACAAACTTACATGAAAATCATATGTTGTCCCCTTCAAGCTTGTTTCCAAAAATAATTGGGGTACTTGTCATAAATAGTGGGGGAAAATGGAACTAGATATCAGTTGTGTCAGCAATATGTCACTCTTTAACATGGCACTTGTCTATAGTTCGTGTTGGGTTGGGAACATCCCACATTCATCATTTTTCCTCCATGGGTTTGGGTTCTTCATTTTGACCTCTCATTTGTTCTTTTCCTCATCACCATGACCTCAGATCCCTTGATGTCAAATACTTCCAGATTCTAGAGTTGAGTCACCAATATGTTAAAGAGAATTCCCTTCTGTAGTTTTCGACCCCTGATCCTCTATTCAGTCTTGATTCACTATCATCTTATTCCTTTGTCTCGTGTTGATGATGTGGGAAACATTATGGCTCTCCTTCGATCGGTCACTTCCAGTTGACTTCAGCTCATTATCCAGGAAGCCCATCCAAAGGCTCCCTTCTAGTACATTAGAGCTTGCATGCCTCAATGGAAAGTTCTTCACATGCGATGACGGGTTCTCATCATTGGCCTTTGATCGGGTGGTTTTGCGGTTGTTTGACTCTAGTTCATTTTTCACAATCTGTGGATTGTACTAGCAGTACCTTGAGAACTATTGTCATTATTGGTGGTTTATCTCGTGCATGTTAATAGCTTCCATCATTGGATGGTAAAAAGGTGAATTTCTTGCTTGTTCGACTTCAGCTCATTCATTCACATGCCTGAATTTGTAGTTTTTTGGGTTGGGACAGAGGACAAGACCCTAGGTTTTTTCTGATGAAATCAAGGTTGTGGGATGATTTGGTTTGTCATTACTATATACATGACTCTTCTGATTGGATGGCTACGACCATGCCTAAGTCTATTTTATGATCCTTCTCACTGGATGGCTGTGTCCATACCATGGATCTTATTACATGTTCTATATTATGGATGGTTGCACCCATACCTCGTACTCATGTATCAAAGATATCAGTCTTACTTGATTTTTCAAGTCCTCTGGCAGAGGCATTTTGGTTTGGGCATGTTCTCGTAAAGCATTTCACCCCTCCCTCTCTCTCAAACTTCATGCTTTAGGGGACATCTATTACACAACATTTTTTCACCATCCCTCCATTCCCTATTCCAAATAGTGGAGGACCATCATAGTGACCCTTGTTTACTATCACACATCACAATGAATGTAGACCCTTAAAAACATATAATTTTGGGTCGACATTATGGTGTGGTTATGTCCTCATGCCCATGGCCAGATTTTCACTATGCCTCACACCATGGTCACTCTGTCTCTAAAGAACCACCGTGTAGAGCTACTTTTGGAAGGTTTTTTAATATGTAAATTAAGCTTCTAGGATTGAACATCTTTGTGGGCGGCATCATGGATGTTTGTTCGATAGGATGTGGTCGAGTTTCTCCCTTTGGCCTTCTAGTTCCTACAAAAATGCAACTTCCCAAAGGGATAGACCTTTCCTCCACCATAAGTGGATCCCAAAACTCTTCCTCCAATCCTATAAATTCCTCTTCATCTGATTAATTCTGCTAACTTGAATAGACCAAGAGCTAGTGTGCAGAAGATAGCAGAGAATAGTTCATAGTTGTGAGAGAGAGTTTCAGCCTTTTTCCTCTTTGAGAAGAATCAATGAATGAATGATTTGGATACGTTCCTGACTAAACCCTTCAAATGAGGTCTACAACATCAAGGCACAGGTTGTAAACTCCCTTTTATACATTAATATGACATGACTAATTTCTAGTTCCATCTTTCTCTATGTTAATATTCAAATTTTCTGACTCTCCTTGACTAGTTAGATAGTTGTAAATGAATATGTATGCTCATTTGCTTTTAGTTCTTGCTTGATCTTTGTGCAGGTGTGTGGATATCGCTACCAGCGAAGTGCAAGGATTTAAGGAAAAATATTGAGGGATCAATGCAACGTACTACATCAAGAGCATTGGATTGAGGTAGGACATCTATTCCAATCTGCATTTCGTTTATGAACTAGGAGTTTAGAAACCATCATGTTCCCTTGTTTCTAGACCCACCCTAGGGATAGAGGGATTGCCTCTATCCACAGAGGGGATCTTCCTATGAAACAAGTAATTTTAAGACCTGAATATATTTTTTTCGAGTTAACCAGTAAATAATGCATTTGGAGTCACCATAAACCTTCTAAAAAGTGTCAATTTTGATGAGAGAATAGATAACATAAGTTTCAAAAGGTGAGATAGGGCCATTATCCATGCTAAAACATCATTCCATAAATATATGGAATAGGAACACTAGAAGAATATATGATCCACACATCCATTCTCATTCAAAGTTCACGCAATAGATATTTGGGCTAAAGAAACCTGTAAGTAACACATATCCCAAGTGAGGATGTGGTTTTCCGAGATGATCCAACCAAAACATATATAAGATTTTATGAGGTAGGAACCATTTCCAAATATTCATTTGTCAAAATATATCCTTGGGATGAAGAGAGGAAGTAGTGATAGAGTCATAGGCCGACCTAGTTGTGACTTGACTAGAGCATGTGTTCCAACTCCAAATAATGGATTCCTCCTCATTTAAAAAAAAAACCATTGGATAAGATACTTTGGACAAAATAATCCCATTCAAAATTGAGAGGCCCTTGTAAACCTAAATCAATAGATATTCTCTAGAAACAAAATGAAACCTAGATCAATAGATATTTTCTAGCAACAAAAAGAAACCTACAGCAATAGAGCTTCTCCATCAACAAAAGGAAGCCTAGATCAATGGAGATTTTCTAGCAACAAAAGTAGGCATAAACAGAGATAGATAATGAAGCATGGCATAGCCTAAATACTCCCCAAGTGTTTAGAGAAGAGATAATATCTAGAGATAGATGATATAAAGAGTTTACCCTGATAAAGGGGCCCTTCCCAAGGATAACTTGTTGTTCATTACCCACATTCCATGCTAGCCATTAAACAATCCAAGGTAAAGCCTCCACTAGTCCCCTCGAGGTAATTGATCCAAAAGATAATTTTTGCAAATTGCAAGACCTCAGCCACTCCGAAAATTTCTTTTTATGTAAGTATTTATCAAAGATAATAATGGTGAAGAAGCTCGAACTAGTGATATCCCTCCAAGCACTTGGGTTGAGATAACATATCCCATTTGGCCAATTGGAAGCTTCATCTTATATTCTTTCCAGGACAAAGAAAATTGAACATACATCGACATATCTTCCTTATGGTAGATTTATATATCTTAGAGAGTGTTAATCATCTACTTTCTAGAACTGAATTAATCAGAATCATTATACCACCCTAGGAAATCCACCTATGATTGTTGATTTTGAATTTGATCCTCTTAATAAGCTATTAATAGTCTTCCACATAGTAACAATTCAATTTCAGGTGATAACCCAAGCATGTAATGAAATTTTCAATGGGAGCCACCTTCTATGGAAGGATAGAGACAAAAAAATCATGATCAATATGAAATGTTATTCTCGATGAAAGAGGATTTATGATAGCTAATTTGCATACTAGTGGCAGAGAAAAAGTTGTGAAAATGTGGTGAAAAATAACCCATTTAGTGGTTGAACCATCCCCAAAAATTAAGACATCATCCATGAAGAGTATATGTGTTATATACTAATACTTCGACATGTTAACCCATTGAGAAATCTATTAGGGAAACATCTTCATTGATTTTTGTTTTTATGATTATTATTTGTGACAGTATGTTTGTTTCTTTATTATTATTATGTTCTTATCATTAAACAATTGCCAACAGAAACTTGAAGATCACAAATCAATGAACAAAATATGTAGGCACTTAGCGAGAAAAAAATATATATTATATGGGAAAATATAGACAAAATATCTTCTTCTTATAGAACCAATTAAAAATGGTACTTCCATGATCCAAGACCAAAACAAATACTTCACCAAGAACTAAGGTAGCAAACAAAGAAATCTACTCCAAAATAAAACAAGGTCTTCAAGGGTTGCAAAGAAAAAAACCTTCAAACCAAGGATCTTCTATCCTTTCTGTCTCCCATAACGATCTGCACTGTCTTCTATAATTTTTGGACCTGAGGTAATCCTAGAAGCCCTAGCATTTTCACACATGAGAACTAGAAGAGGTATATTTAAGAGATCTGAATCTTTCAAGGGACCTTCCTTCTATTTCTCTAGGCTCTTCTAGCCTATATCAACCCTTCAGATTCTTCTTCTAACCATGGATCAAAATATAAGATTTGTGTGTGCACTTCACTCTCAAATGACGTTGAATTATTTTCTATTTATACACTTTTATGGGGTTTGAATGGCCAAAACTATGCCGACTTTGATTGGTTGGGCCGACTTTGTCTTGGAGGCCACAAGAGACTCTTAAACATAAACATAGGACATCACAAACATCAAGTGGAGAAACATCACATAGTACCTCGTCCATGAAGGGATAGATGTTGTAGGGAAAGTGACACTGCTAGATGACGCGATGATCTCACCTTTGGTAGAGACATATGATGGTGTATGAATACGATTGTGGTTTTGTTGGTATGCCCAACTGCTTCATGACCTCATCTGATGTGAGGCTACTTTGACTTCCAATACTAACAATGAACTGCAATGGCTAACCCTTCACTAACATATGTGAGTGGAAGAGATGCTCACCCTCCTCTAGATATTTGGGTTCAATACTCTTGACCTTAGTGGTACAAACTGTTGCACTAGGTCCTACATCACTAATATACTTCCCTTTGTCATCCCCCTTGTTAATTTCTGGTTCAAATTCAGAACATTCATTCTAATCTAAAGATTTTAGCTTGGCCACCAATGACTATTTAGCACAAAACTAATTTGTGTCGTGGGTGGGGCACTTGTGGAACTCACACCACTTTCTAGTGTCCTTCTTTGCCTACGTGGTGTTATTATTTTATCTTTTCTTCAATGGATTGTCTTGGATCACTCCATCTTGTATTTTTCCACATTTTGCAGTTTGTAGCTGTCTTTTCCTTGTTTCATATTTTTTAATCCATAGTCCCTCTCTTTCTGTTTAAAATTCTACTCGATCCTCACAACATATCGATATGTTGTGCCAAGAAAGGAGAGGTCCACGAACTCCATTTCTTCTAGGCTTTAATTGTATTGAAATCCATTGTACTTCAATATTAGAAGTCACTCAAAATCCTTGATAGACACAATTGTGTGTAGAGTATGAAAAATGTTTGTGAACTATGACATATCTTGGTCCATTCCCTACCATAGTGAGATCCACTTCATGTACTTATATTTATAGGTTAAAACACGGTAATATTGTTCCTTGATGACATCTTGGAAATAATTCCAAGCAGTTGCGGCTAAAAATATTAAGGGTTTCTCATCGTCTCTCTACTCACATTAAGTTTCCCACCAAACCTTGAAATGGGAGGGGGTGGCTTTGAGGAGCGAAAAAGTATTTTTTTCCCTATAAAAAAAACTATGGACTAAAACATATCCTTCCAACAGATTTAAACATCTATCTAGGGCATTTTCATATATTTGGAATTCAAATATAGGAATGTCAAAGTTAACTTGTACCTTAAAGGCGATGGTTCCTCCAAAGTGACTACTGGATGAAGATGCTTCGCTTGTCAATACTCACCGAAGGATTTGGCAAAATATGTCCATGATATCTTACATTTGTCACTCAAGGGATTCTTCGAGCAACATTTTCAAACGATATCCTTCTCCCTTGTCTTTATTTTATTCTAGCATTGGAGTCCATCGGGGTTGGAAAGGCCAATATTGGAATGGTTCAACTAGTTCAAGTCTCAATTCCCTATAACCCAACTTCATTGGGGACATGTACAAAAAAATAAAGAAAGAGAAGACCTATTTGATAAGTTATGAAACCAAATCAAAAAATAGAAGAAACGAGAGATCAAATCCTTAAAAAATAAGCCTCTTCGAGGGGACAACCTCCTTTACATTACATAAATGAACAATTCTTGGATGATATAAATGAAAAAACCTCCTTTCTATATATAGGAGTCCATAGGGTGACAATATAATCCTAGCGGACCTAAGAATAATAATGTAAGGGAACAATAATAACAATATGGGGGTTACAAGGGTACAACAAGAACCATAAGGGGGCTACACTAACAACAATAAGGGACTACACTAGTAATATAGGGACCTAACATGCCCCTCTCCTTCAAACAAGTGTTTTCCTCAATGCTTGATTATTTCTTGATGCTTCTGTATAAAATTATCACCCTCCCATGTGGAATCTTCAATGGGTAAGTTATTCCACTTACTAACATACTCTAAAAGTGATCAATTTTGTAGTTGTCAAGTTCTTGATTCAATGACTTCTTCAGAAATTCTTTCACTACGATGTTGATCATCCCATTGTTTCATTCGATTCTACACCAAAGTTAGGTTATCCTTTGAGACTTGGAGAAATTTTTGTTGATACTTGATGTGATCTTCCACTAATTTATCATCCATATTAGCTTTCATTTCTAATTTTAAGCCATCTATGTCATCTTTGATTTCTCTTTGTAAGATTGAAATTTGTTGCACTTGGTACTGTAATTTTGATATATCATACTGCAATTCTTCCTCTTCATGAATCATAGTATAGATTTCTGAGGGCTTAATGGGTGTGGAATTATTTTTGGGAGGAATTATATAACTCAATACTAATATCTATGCTTCAATATGCCCTTGGAATCACTTAAAACTGATTTTTCAAACAAGACTTATGCAATTTTAAAAACCAACTTACACACCTTTTTCTTGATTTTGAGGAGCTCGATATTGAAACTGATGTATCTCTGTGATTTCAAATCTTCAATATCTGAAACTTGGTCATATAGTATCCCTCTGAATCTTCTTTTGAATGCTACTAGTCTAACCTAATTTGGATGCTCCAAGACAAAGTTATGCCCAATTTACTAGAATGACCTAATTATGGACTAGTTCCGTAGAGCGAAATTGTATGGCATGCCACATGTCACTATTTTCTCCTTCGGATCAAAAATTCATACAAAGGAAAGTAGAATCCGTATAGTTTTGGTCACTTTTTATATAGTTCCAATCTGGTGCTCATAGAGAGAATTATGATGATTTTCCCACGGTCCTCTCTTTGAGATGAAATTCGGGAGCCTGAAAAAACCCTAACTTCTACAAATCATATCTCTGAAAATATTGCGAAACCAGATCTAAAATTTTTACACAAAGTTCCTCAGGATTTAGGCTTCGTGTGGTAAAAATTTTAGCTTTTGAACCTTTTTAGTTGTTAAATCCCTATATTAATAGTGTAGTCTTTATTATGTTAGTGTAGGCCCCCCTTATTGTTATTGTTATACCCCTGTAACCCCCATATTATTATTATTGTGCCCTTACATTATTATTGTTAGGTCAGCTAGGATTACATTGTGGCCCCACTAGGATTATATTGTGGCCCCATAGACTCCTATATATAGAAGGAGGTTTTGTTCATTTGTATGATCCAAGAATTGTTCATTTATGTAATGTATTGGAGGTTGCCCCCTCGAAGTGGCTTATTTCTAAGGTGTTGATATCTCTTTTCTTCTATTTTTGGAGCTGGTTACACAACATTAGTACAAAATTTATAGTGAAAATTCCACGATGACCTGTTTGGAGCAGCGAAACCCTAGAATCCAAAGCTCTGATACCAAATGTTATGAAACCAACTCCAAAAATAGAAGAAAAGAGAGATCTATGCCTTAGAAATAAGCCGCTTTGAGGGGAGAACCTCCTTTACATTACATAAATGAAAAATTCTTGGATGATACAAATGAAAAAACCTCCTTTCTATATATAGGAGTCCATGGGATCACAATATAATCCTAGCCAACCTAACAATAATAATGTAAGGGCACAATAATAAAAATATGGGGGTTACAGGGGTACAAAAATTACCATAAGGGGGCTACAATAACAACAATAAGGGACTAAACTAGTAATATAGGGACCTAACATGATTCCACCGATCCTAATTTATGAAGGAAAAAAATGAAATATAGATTATAAAACAAACACAGAGATACAACGAAATAAAACTTTAATTAATGAATAGAAATATAGATTAAAAACAAACACATACATACAATGAAACAAAATTTTAATTAATAAATAGAAACAACTGAAAAATATTTACATACATAAGAGAAACAAACTAGCTTAAGCGATGGTAGAATATCTCTTAGAAGATATTTGATAGCTACATGCCTTATGAACTATGTTACAATGAGGCTTGGAGGGATTTTTATTATTGAGAAATAATGGTAAACATTAAACATCCAAAAAACTAACCCTAGGAGATGAAGTGTCAAACGTTTGTCGGGCCCTATTTGGATTCGCTAGAATGCCGACTTCCTTGGGTCCTTATTTGGGCATATGATCTCCATTTTTTTCACACAATACCTCGTTAGAAATATATAACCGAGAAAAACAAATTTTATCTGAAATATCTTACCCTAAGGGCTACGATATTGACATGATTTCCAAAAAAATTATTGTTTAGAGCCTCAAAATGGCCCCAGATCATTCTAGACTATTTTTGTAAGTCTTTTACCATCCAAAAGTATCATTCCCACAAGAGTCGAGAATAGCAGTCAGCTCCACAACCGAAGGCCAACTAAGGAAATATGCAACATTATTAGTGTTCCCATTCTTGTACTTAATGTTTAGATGAAATTTTTGTACCAGTGTTGTTACACCATTTTTTGGTCATCTAACCTTTTATCATTAGATGGACCCAAGTACACCATGTAGGACCAGTTTTACCCCAAGTAAAACTGCTTTCACTATGTTAATTAAGGAAACCCCAAAAGGAATAATGAATTAAACTATAATTTAATTATTATTCCCAGTCATGTTTAACCCAAAAACAAAGAAATTAATGAGATATACCCATAGTTATCTTATTATTTTCTAGGAATAATTATTTAAATAATATTCCTTGTTAAATATGACCAAATCAACCACTATTAATTAAATAAATCATTATTTATTTGATTATATCCCCACCACTTCCTTAAAAGGATAAATAAATCATTTATTTATTTATTCTTCACTAATCAAGGGATTTGACCCAAGTCAAACACCCTTTCCCTCCAACAAATAATAATAAAATATTCCATAGAGGGGGATCTAGATTTGATTAACATTATTTTAATCATGCACCAAGATCTAGAATGACCCAATATTTTGTTATAAATAGGAGGGTTTTCCCCATCATTCTTCACCTTTTGTTGCCTACTAGATCACTCTGGATCTATACACTTGGTCTCATTTTCACCATTTTCTCCCATTGAGCTCTATTTTCTGCATTGGGTTTTCTACATCTACAAGAGAGAGAAAGCTTAGATCTGAAGTGCTGAGGACTACAAAGAACCCAACCCATTGAGGAGATCTGGATACACCTTCTTGTTTCCTCCCAGGTGCCCTGTAATATAAAAATTCATTCAAAAATCGTGTTCTTGTCTTGTCTGTTGGATGCATGGAGCAAACTCTTTACTTTACTGCTTAATGTCTTTCCATTTATAGATCTGTTTGTTGCAGCACTTTAACTACTAATTGCAGATCCGAAGATGTTTTGCAGCCTTTATTGTTGTTAGGGCTATTAGTTATGCGTAGCTAAAGTGGTTCTTTTTCGTACACTTCGACGAAGAATTCATACTAACAAATGGCGACTCCACACGGCTTTTAAATTACGACCGCTGTCGTTTTTCATATTCCTGCATATCCAGCTACTTCAGGCCCTAGGGCTTCTTTTTTAGCTGCTTAGTTTTTCTCTTTTCATGTCATTTTTCTCACATAAAACCCTTAAAACCTAAAATTTCTAACTTCCGTGTGTTTCTGGCCCTATTGCGCAGGTAAGCGACACCAGCCGCACCTGAGACGGCAATTTTTCAGAAAATCTGCCACCGAAACAGCCGGAACGGGGGGGTCGCATCTTTTGGCCCAAAACCTGCGACCTGGACGCACCTTTTGGCCTGTTTCCTGCGACCTCAACTCAGATCAGGTCAGAACCTGCGACCTGCCCTTTTTTCAGCATTTTTTCTGTAATTTTTCTGGGTTCTGCTGCAGCCTCTGCCAGGGTTTTCCAGCCTCTGTCTCAGCTCGCCTTGACCAAGATCTGATCTGTTTTTACTCATCTAAGTGGGAACCCAGCCCCTTAGGGCTTTAGTACCCTCCACTTTTTGTGGAAGAGTTTCAACTGTTTCAGCCGTCGGTTTCAGAACTTCAGCCCCCTCTTTTTCCAGATCTGTTACCTCACTTTCAGATCCATTGAAATCAGCCTCTTTTCCTTTCAAATCACCTCTTGTCGTTTTGTTTGGACCTCTTCTAAAGGCCTCTGCCTTGCCCCCCCCGGTTTTTTGCTGATTTCCCTTTTTCCAGCCACCTTGCCTCTGTCTCTTGGTTGTGATCTGCACCCCTTATCTGCAGCTTTATCCTCCAGATCTCTGTCCCCTTTGACCCTAGATCTGTTGAGCTTCCTTTGTGTGTGTTTCCATAGTTTTTCCCTTTCTTTCCCGCATAGTTTTGAGAGACCCACCTTCTTGGGTTAAATAGATGCATACGTAGCTGTTATTTTTCTGTTATTTCAGCATTTTATTCTGTTCTCTGTAGGTTTATTTTCAGCTACGCAACACACTTTTTTGCTCTCAACAACGGAAAGGGTTTAAAAATTAAAATTAACGCACACCACACACTGACCTTAAGTGAAGAAGCGCCTGGTTTACACCGCCTGGCAAAGACTCTGAATGAACTGGAGTCACTTCCAGAATGACCGCCCTTTTGACCTTCGATTCATTCCTTTCTCTGCCTGCTGCTTCTTCCTCGTCATCATTGTTTCATGCGCCAGTTCTTAGCTTCTGGTCTTCATTCTTCCGTTCTCCTGCCGCATTCATTCTGCCCATTCCACCATCGCTTGTCACTCTTCGCCGATTTTTTGGCTCTCCTTTTCCTTCTGTTCTTCCCCGTCACCTCCACTTCCATGGTCCTGTCCAGGGCTCAACACTGGGCTGGAATCCCACCACAAGCCTTGAGCCACACGTGCTATGAACACCACAGAACCACTGCTTCACCCGTGCTCTCTCATAGCCTTCACCTTCCCATTTTCCCATCTGACCTGTGGGGTCACTAAACCAGTTCCATACATCATGACGCTAGTTGGCCAGCTATGCCGACAAAGTTCCCTTCCGACATCCCAAAGTTTGAAGGTCGTGCTGGAGAAGATCCTTCAAATCATGTTCGATCTTTCCACATGTGGTGTTCATCTACCTCCATTATCGATGACTCTGTTCGTCTTAGACTGTTCCAACGCACGCTTACAGGCAAAGCTTCTAAGTGGTATGTTGACCAGCCCACTTCCTCCCATACCACCTTTGCAACTCTTGCCCGGGCTTTTTTATCTTACTTCCAGCTTCCCCTTCGTGATGACACTGGTATCGAACTCTTGACTTCCTTCAAGCAAACCTCTTCGACCCGCCTTTCTACCCATGTCCAGGAATGGCGAAGACGACGGAGCTTATGCCAATCTCCTCCCTTCGACGACCGTGTCTACATGGACTGGTTCCTTAGATCTCTTTTGTACCCTATCGGGAAAGATGTCGCATCCCATTTTCCTCAAACCGAAGAATATGCCCTCCAAATGGCGTTAAAGTATGACCTGATCTACGCTCAGACAGGTTATGATCCTAATGTCCTACCTGATCTTCCCACACCCAATGATGCCCATACACCGGGGGCACCTCATGCCGCCAACAGTATCATTGGACCCATCTCTCATCCATCCGCTCAACCTCACATGAGCTATGGTTTTCCTGGGGGAGGGGGCACCACTTCCTGCACCTCTCCCCCTCCCGGTAGCATGCATCCAGGATACGGCATGCCTCATCCTTTTGCCCAACCTCCTCATTACCTCAATGTTGCCCAACCTAACCATTACCCTTATCCACAGCCTAGCGCGCCAACTCCTCCAGCATATGCCCTTTCGCCTCCCTTGCCTTCTCAACCCCTGCAACAACGCTCCCCGCCCCCTCAAGCGCAGGTGGATGCACAGCAGAGATTCATGGCTACCCAACCACCTGACGGACAGGTGGCCACTCCACCTTCCCCTTCTGGTTCCTCCAATTACCAGATCCTCATGATGAACTCTGATCCGCCTCTCACCGTCGACCTTAACCTTCAAACTCGGTCTCGCCAGTACCCCAAGCCTCTTGCTCAGTCTGCTCCCGAGCCCCCCTCTTCAGGTTCTGCAGAGCCTCTTTCGACATCCAATGGCCCCTTACCCATCCCTCAACCCAAAGTTGAGGTTCATCCAAAGATTCCAAAGGGACCATTACGCCGAAATGCTGCTTCCGGTCGAGCCGCTCAGTCGTATAGCATAGTAGATGATTTGGCGCAGTCCCCCGCTGTCATTTCCACACTGGAACTCCTCCAGTCATGCCCTTCCCAAAAGAAGGCTCTACTATCTGCCGTGGGCGCTGTAGATCCTGCTGACGACCAGATGATTGTTTTCGACGCCACTCAATCGGACCTCCCTCCCCTCCCTCCTTCCGTCGCCTTCCAAATCTCAGTCAAAATACGAAACGCCATCGTTTCCCGGTGTATCATTGACGAGGGGGCATCCACCTGCGTGATGTCCGCTTCGGTTTGGCAGCAACTCGGATCCCCTGAGCTGGCCCCTTCCACGATCACCCTTAGAGCGTGGGACGGTCATGCCTCCCAGCCCATTGGCCTGTTTCGTAACTGTCCCATCACCCTCGCCGGTAAGACTGTTTGCGTTGACGTCGAAGTCATTGACGCCCCCTAGACTACAACATTCTATTGGGGCGAAGCTACACCTATGCCATGTCTGCTGTCCCATCCGCGGTTTTCCGCAAGATGTCTTTTCCACATAATGGGAAGATAGTCACCATTGACCAGCTATCTTATCATGAGCCGCCGTCTCAGACCTCCTCCGAGACGACCATCTCTTCTGTAGCCAACGAGCAAACCGTCGATTCTTTGACCAATGTCTCCCCCGGCGTCTATAAAGATTCCACCCTGCTTGGTACTTTCACTCATCTTCCCCCCCCTCTTGTTACTGATCCCAGCTTGTCGAATGTTTGCATGATGCAATCGTCTCAGGCCACCCGTGAGCGGCCTGCCTCGGCTAGTCCGCAACCTCCCCCCCGCCCTCCGCAACCCGCTCCTAGCCATTCCTCTCAGCCAGCCGGACCTCCTCCTTCTGGCCCTCCCCCTACAGCGGGTATCCCCGAACCTCTTTATCCTCCCGGCTCGGTTCCCCCTGGCCTTAACCATCTCGGAGCCGTACCTCCTGGTCATTACCCTGCTGGACAGATCCCCTTCTTGGCTCCCCCTCCTCGAGTATATTCCGTCCCCGTCATGGCCACCCTCTCTCTCCCTAACTTGACCTTGGGCATTCCGGTCTGGTACCTTGACCCCCCAGCCGCCACCCCCCCTGGTCACCCCAAACCTTATATGGCTTTGACACCGGGTCAACCGGTCCCCCTTGCTTCCTCCATAGCCACTGTGCCCCGAGCACCTCCACAGGACCCTTCTCCTGTTGCGACGGCTCCCGGGAAGAAAGGCAAAGCCCGAAAGGGGGCAACCCATCAAGATCCGGCCCCCCCGACATCCCTTACCCTCCCACGACCACCAAAGCCCGCCATTCGATGCGCTTTGTGTGATGTCGTCGGTCATGCCACTCACATATGTCCTGAATTGCCCCATCTCAAGCTTCTGGTCAACGAGACATTCCCCGACCCTGATCTCCCAGACGTCCATGTCACTATCCCCGACTCCCTCCCAAAACTCAAACACTTGCGCACAAACCACCCTTGTGCCTTGTGCGATTTTCACGGCCATTACACCCATCTCTGTCCCCGCCTTGATGAGTACCATTCCTCCTTGGACTTGTACCGCCAATTCAAGGCCGCTTCGATCGGACCAGAGGACATTCACATTCCGCCTCCCGCTTTTAAGCCAACGGAGCCCTCAGTCACCATTTTGTACCTGTCATCATCCATGAGACCATTGGGGAACGTTCCATCTGAATCCTCCCCTGTTGTTTCGCTCGACCTTCCTTCAGCGGTCATCTTGGGCTCAACATCGGTAGATCCGTTATCTACTTACTCTTCGGTCACCCATTGTGACGATGCGCATGTGAACCTCGCTTCTCATGATGATGATTCAGGCCACTTCACCATGTCAGGTGGTTCTTCTTCCACCAGTCACCCCATCTTCTATCACGATGACGACATTATGGAAGAAATTCCCACCCCCGACTTTATCTATTCCCCCTTACATCGAACCCATGCGTTGACACCACATCCACCTTGTGGCCATTACATCAAAACCCAATGTTTGGGTAAGGGGGCACCCACATTTGAGAGACCACGAGACGCCATTCTCCACCACTCTCCTAGTGTATCTGGTCGTGTTGACTCTAGACCCAATATTCTTCCACATTTAGACGAACCTCTAGAGTCCCATATCACTTCAGATCACTCTCGGGACGATACCCCTTATCGTTCCCTCATCTTACATCAGCAACCCAGTCTCTTAGACATTATTGTTGACCAACCTATAGCTTTTCTACGAGAGCATCAGTTCATTATCTCCAAATCCTCCTTTTGGGATAGTGACACTAGGTATGCCAATTCGGAAACGTAAAGTCCATTTGATCCCCATATGCAGTACCAAAAGAGATTGGTAATCCTCCATTCCCTTTCTCAAACTGCATAGCCATAACCAGAACAAATGGCACACCATACCATTAAAATGTGTTTAGATTCCCATTTTTCTAGATACATTTTGGCATGACCACACCATGCTTGGGGGCACCTCTGCCCCCCAACCATAACCCTCCTCACCTCGTTTTTGGAGAGGAGGTTGTCTTACCAATCAAGTGTGAAATTCCTTCTCTACAACTAGCCGTTGAACTTCTCCCTGACACCCCCCCGCTAGAACAATGACTTATCATGCTTGAGCGTGCCTCCGAAGACCGCCGTGTTGCCTTGCAAACCATGGAAGCGGCCAAAAAACGCACCAAAGCTCAGAATGACCGAAAATTCCAACCTCGCACTTTTCGCGAAGGCGACCTTGTTCTAGTATATGACCAGGCCCATGATGTCCTAGGTCATGGGAAGTTTGACTCATTATGGCTAGGCCCTTACATCATTTGTAAGGATTTGTAAGGATAGCCAGCATCTGTTTTTTCATTTTTTCTACTTCACCAAAATCCAACTCCCAGCCATAAAACAGCACCAAACCCCCCTCATCTCCCAGGTCGCAGTTTTCTGCCATTTTCTGGACCAGGTCGCACTTGTTGCCCTAATACCTGTGTCCTGGGTCGTACTTTTTGCCCCAAAAAGTGCGACCCGGCCATAGAGATGAAGGAGGGGCTGTTTCTGGGGGTTTTGGGCCCTCAAATGCAAATGTAATCCATCAAAATACAAGAGCAAGGTTAGGCCTCTCGCCTCCAACTGACAGATCTCGAATCCAACGGTCGGTTTGTCCGCTACGTTCGCCGCAAGATTTAGGGCCTTCTCTCCTCTCGACATTCACCACAGCAACAATATCAAATGAATGCTTTTGGAGGGAAAACTGCCTCATTAAAAGAGAACCCCTGTTTCTTCTTTCGACTGCTGCGACCACACCGTAGCCCCGTTCGACGAACCGTCAGCACCGCTGGATAGATCTCACCGAGCTCTCAAATGGGTTTTACTTAGTTTTTGGTGATTTGATACTTCACCCAGACATCTTTTTTCCACGAAGGGTCACTTCACCACTCCTTAAAATCGAATTTCCTCACTTACGACACTTGTACTTGGGGCACCACATCGCCCCCTTACTTGTCCATGTTCGTGTTGATTTTCGTCATGAGTGCCCACTTTGTACTCATGTTTCTATGGCCCCCCATTGGGGCCTTTACTGTGTGGCAGCACTCTACAGTCGCCCTTGTTTAGAGCATCCAAGTCGAGTCATCATTGCATTCATGGAGTCTATCCTGCGTCCTTTTACACCCCACTATAGCCCTCCATCCTTCATTGCTTGGTCCCTCTCTTGCGTCGCACATTATGACCTTCAGCCCCACTGTCCCCTGTCCCTTCCGATATTGTGTCAGTCGCTGCCATGTCATTCATGCCCTTTATGCTCTAACAAGGGAAGTCGTCCATTCGCCACTCCATCCTTCCCATTTCCATTATCATCATTAGTGTCAGTCTGTCCGTCGCTCTATTGTTCTTCTCTCGTGCCTTAGTTGAGGATCTCTCATTGCCTCACCTACGGCGGACCTCCTTCTGTCGACATCAGCACATTTATTCCATAAGCAAGGTCTAGAGGGCGGTGTACCTTGGTTCCAGCTTCCACTTTTGTTCGGTGCCTCGGATCAGGCAGGGGGATTTCTTACCTCCCTTTGACTTGATTGCTTCTCCAGCTCCTTTCAGCATGATCGAGATTCGTATACCGGCCCCCTCCGCAACCCAACTCCCAGCCATAAAATAGCACCAAGCCCTCCTCGTCTCCCAGGTCGCAGTTTTCTGCCATTTTCTGGACCAGGTCGCACTTTTTGCCCCCACACCTGCGTCCTGGGTCGTACTTTTTGCCCCAAAAAGTGCGACCCGGCCATAGAGATGAAGGGGGGGGCTGTTTCTGGGGGTTTTGGGCCCTAAACTGCAAATGTCATCCAACAACATGCAAGAGCAAGGTTAGGCCTCGTACCTCCAACTGACAGATCTCGCTTCCAACGGTCGGTTTGTCCGCTACGTTCGCCGCAAGATTTAGGGCCTTCTCTCCACATTCACCACAACAACAATAGCGAATGAATGATTTTGGAGGGAAAACTGCCTCATTCAAGAGAACCCATGTTTCTCCTTTCGACTGCTGCAACCACACCGTAGCCCCGTTCGACGAACCGTCAGCATCGCTGGACAGATCTCACCGAGCTCTCAAATGGGTTTTAGTTAGTTTTTGGTGATTTGATACTTCACCCGGACACATTTTTTCCACGAAGGGTCACTTCACCGCTCCTTAAAATCGAATTTCCTCACTTACGACACTTGTACTGGGGGCACCATATCGCCCCCTTACTTGTCCATGTTCGTGTTGATTTTCGTCATGAGTGCCCACCTTGTACTCATGTTTCTATGACCCCCCATTGGGGCCTTTACTGTGTGGCAGCATTATCTAGTCGCCCTTGCTTAGAGCATCCGAGTTGAGTCATCATTGCATTCATGGAGTCTATCCCGCATCCTTTTACACCCTACTATAGCCCTCCATTTTTTTTGCTTGGTTCCTCTCTTGTGTCACATCTCATGACCTTCAGCCCCACTGTACCCTGTCCCCTTCGATATTGTGTCAGTCGCTGCCATGTCATTCATGCCCTTTATGCTCTAACAAGGGAAGTTGTCCATTCACCACTCCATCCTTCCCATTTCCACCATCATCATTAGTGTCAGTCTGTCCGTCGCTCTATTGTTCTTCTCTCGTGCCTTAGTTGAGGATCTCTCATTGCCTCACCTACGGCGGACCTCCTTCGGTCGACATCAGCACATTTATTCCAGAAGCAAGGTCTAGAGGGCGGTGTACCTTGGTTCCAGCTTCCACTTTTGTTCGGTGCCTCGGATCAGGCAGGGGGATTTCTCACTTCCCTTTGACTTGGTTGCTTCTCCAGCTCCTTTCAGCATGATCGAGATTCGTATACCGGACAGTCCAGTGACCCAGCAGCAGCTCTTGATGATTCCCGGGCGTGTGTGAGATGTCTCAGCCCTCATGAGGGGGTGGCCCTGCAGGTAGCCCCCCACATGCCCGGATGACCTCTTCATTGCAGCCTTTGATGCCGCTCCAGATTTTGATGATGTTGGCTTTAGCCACTTGCAGCACCTCTATGATTTGCATGTATCAGTCAGATTTTGTGAGCCCTTCCCCATTTACAGGGGCATTTGGGTTGTATTTATCTCATGTACTCAGATATTATTGTACTAGTCCTGGCTGTTATCCCAGGCACAGCATGTATGTGAGACTCTTCATTGTATTTTTATCTGGCCCTCGATTATGCCAGCTGTACTCTATGGTTCAGTCCCTTGTTTACTGGACACACTATTCTTTTGTACTTTTTCACGGCGGGCATAGGTATGCCTCCCCCGCCGCCTTCAGCACAGATACCCTCTCATAAAAAGAGACTTGTTGCACCTGCGAGTCTCGTCTCCTTAGGGTCTAGTCCTTCAGCACACTATCTACCTCACACTTCTCTCTCTGACATCCCCTTTCGTTGTCCGGTGATTGTATTCTTACAACGTACTTCGGTCCTACGATTTGCTCCTGACACTCGCACGCTGGGGGGCAATCTGTTACACCATTTTTTGGTCATCTAACCTTTTATCATTAGATGGACCCAAGTACACCATGTAAGACCAGTTTTACCCCAAGTAAAACTGCTTTCACTATGTTAATTAAGGAAACCCAAAAAGGAATAATTAATTAAACCATAATTTAATTATTATTCCCAGTCATGTTTAACCCAAAAACAAAGAAATTAATGAGATACACCCATAGTTATCTTATTATTTTCTAGGAATAATTATTTAAGAAAAAGTGTGCAAGGTTATGTGCAAGTTTGGATGTTACCAATGGTTTATCCAGTGGATACAACGCAGTTTTACCAACTACTATTTTAGAACATCATGTGGCAAGTTGTCTCCCAACAAGTTGCTAGTTGTGCATGTTTTCTCATCTACTATGAGGTAGTAAATGGCATTATATATCAGCTGAGCATAATAAGAATAACACCACACTTGCCCAAAGTCATGCAAAGAAGGGTCATCTCCATCACAAATGTTGGTCCTAGAATGACCATGAAACCCAAAGATAATCTTGCCCTCTTGTGGAGCAATGCACTGTACATAGATGGTGAGAAGATGCAAATACTTTATGAAATGATAAATAAGTACAGAAATACATTTCTTACCATGCATAGTGAGTAGGCTGAAAGTGAGGTCCAGAGATGAGACCTCCCATGAGAATATTCTCATAAGGATCTGAAAAATGAAGGGATGCATACTCCCCTTGGAACACTCCATCAATAGATACATACTCCCAAGTGACAGCATTGTTGGCCTTAGTGATAAGGCTCTTGCCACTCCATGACTCCATTCTTTGACATGCCGTTACACAAGATTTTGTCACCGTCCTCGCAATTTCCCATCCCTTACAATTGGAAGGCTTATTTCGTGAAGGGCTTATTTCGTGACCCGTGACCCGTGAATAGTGACATAATGAATAGTGACATAGCTTTAAATCACTTTCATGACATCCCTCTGAACAAGATCTTTCATTGCCCTGAAGACATCTCCTTGTGAAAAACCCTAAAAATGGCCTTTTTTGCATTGGCGCGGGCAGAAAGTTCAGTACCTGCGCCAATGGGGAAAATCCTTCAAAGAGGTCGCGCCAATTGGCGCTTTGTCCCAGAGTCGCACTCACGCTAGCCAATTTAAGGAGTGTTTTTTAAAAATAAATGGCGGAAGTTTCATCCTAACCAATTCTTGAACTGGTATCTATCTTGAGTTGGGAGGTTTGGCTCCGGATTTCCATGTAGAGGAAGAGGTTTGCCACCTCTCATGGAAGCTTCCTTGAGGATAGGGCCAATCCCATGATTATAGGGATCCCAACTCCCCTTCCTCCATCTATAAAAGCTTGCTCATCTCATTTGCAAGCTAGTCTCCAAGTTCCCAAGAGCCTAATGCTACAATAGCTTTGATCCATTCCCTTAAGTCCAAATCCAAGCAATGAGATCCTTTTCGAGACATCCGAAGAGAGAGGTTTGTCCCATCCCCGACAGGCTTTATCGAGACACGTTCTGCTGACGACCCTCCAAAGGAGAATTCAGCGTCAGAGCTATGGTTGTATTCTTCTTTTGATTGATTAATGATAAGCGACTATTGGTTATGGTTCCACTCTTGTTCTTGATAATGATCATGAGTTATGTCTTCTCTGACTAACATATAGTTGTATGCACTAGATTTTACGCTTGTGTTTATTTTGTTTCTTGCGTGTGCAGGTGTCCGATCATGGAGATCGTGGGGATTGTGATCTTCCAGAGCTAAGGAACAGGAGCACTACCTTCTCTGCGAGCGACAGTGTTGGATTCCAAGTAAGCCTTCATCGCTAGTTGGTTTATCTGCAATTAGGAACCTGCACTATAGCGTGAACGATTGGGGTTGCCAGGACCCAAAGGTGGGCTAGTAGGAATCGCCCGTTCCAGCCGGGATTTACCTCTACAAAAATCGGCGACCATACCGGGGATCGTTAGCTTGTTGTTGTTCATTTTATAGTTTATAGCTGTTTTCCAGTTAGCCAAGATAGCCTTCGAACGCATTGTCCACACAGCGAAGAGATTGAATCCAGCTGTAGGCACTCCATGAATAGAACTGTTGGCTGAGTAATGTCTATCTTTTATTGTTTTCCTATTGCCATTTATGGCTCTTTTTGGCTGGCTTTTTTTTTGTTTTTGGCTTTAATTCAAATTTTCAGAGGTCTTGTAGACTGATCCTCAGAAGTTGCCGAGTTTTCATCCTTTCATGGTTGGCTTGATTGGCGTGGTTTCCACCCTAACAGTCGCGCCAATTGGCGCGGTGGGTTGTTACACCATTTTTTGGTCATCTAACCTTTTATTATTAGATGGACCCAAGTACACCATGTAAGACTAGTTTTACCCCAAGTAAAACTGCTTTCACTATGTTAATTAAGGAAACCCCAAAAGGAATAATTAATTAAACCATAATTTAATTATTATTCCCAGTCATGTTTAACCCAAAAAAAAAGAAATTAATGAGATAAACCCATAGTTATCTTATTATTTTCTAGGAATAATTATTTAAATAATATTCCTTGTTAAATATGACCAAATCAACCACCATTAATCAAATAAATCATTATTTGTTTGATTATATCCCAACCACTTCCTTAAAAAGATAAATAAATCATTTATTTATTTATTTTTCACTAATCAAGGGATTTGACCCAAGTCAAACACCCTTTTCCTCCAACAAATAATAATAAAATATTCCATAGAGGTGGATCTAGATGTGATTAACATTATTTTAATCATGCACCAAGATCTAGAAGGACCCAATATTTTGTTATAAATAGGAGGGTTTCCCCCATCATTCTTCACCTTTTGTGGCCTATTAGATCACTCTGGATCTATACACTTGGTCTCATTTTCTACCATTTTGCTCCCATTGAGCTCTATCTTCTACATTGGGTTTTCTACATCTACAAGAGAGAGAAAGCTTAGATCTGAAGTGCTGAGGACTACAAAGAACCCATCCCATTGAGGAGATCCGGATACACCTTCTTGTTTCCTCCCAGGTGCCCTGTAATATAAAAATTCATTCAAAAATCGTGTTCTTGTCTTGTCTGTTGGATGCATGGAGCAAACTCTTTACTTTACTGCTTAATGTCTTTCCATTTATAGATCTGTTTGTTGCAGCACTTTAACTACTAATTGCAGATCTGAAGATGTTTTGCAGCCATTATTGTTGTTAGGGCTATTAGTTATGCGTAGCTAAAGTGGTTCTTTTTCGTACACTTCGACGAAGAATTCATACTAACACGGGTTTCTAGTTCATCACTCACGCCATTCTCTGTCTGGCGCAGATTACAGCTAGACAGTTGGGCCATATACTGTAGGTGCTAGGGTTTACCCTTGTTCGGAATTTTCTTTTGGTCAGTACTTTGCTTCTAGGTTTGTTTTAGATCCTGCTTGAAGTGGTGATTCTGGTCTTGGTTGGGAAAAATTCTTTGTTTTTTCATTTTCAGTCGTTGGCGCTTGTTGTCAGTTAGCAACCCGTGCCAATTGGGCATTGGCGCTAGTTGTCAGTGAGCAAGTCGCGCCAGTTGGCGCTAGTTGTCAATGAAAAAGTCGGGCCAATTTCAGGGTGTGTGAAAATTGAGATTTTTTTCCCTAAATCCTTCACCAGTGTGTCTTTCCCTTCCAGTCTTTTCACTGTATGAGCATAGATTACATTGCTCATTGTTTGAAATGTCTTCTTTCCATGATTGTTTGGTGTAAAAGGGAATGAATGCCTTGTTTTTATCTCTTGCTTTGGAAGTCCTCTTTGTGTTTGACCTCATATGTCTTGTCGCATTTTGAGGGATTTCGTTACAAAGTGTTTGAAACAACGATTGCATTCTTAGTGTTTGTTTACATCTCTTTTGCATTCATCCTTCATTAAGAGGATTTGTGTTTATTTATTTTTCATCTCAAAGTGTTCTTTTTGTTAAAATGCACTAGATCACATTGCATTGAAAAGTATTTTTGAGATCCATCATTGAACTTAGATTACATTGTTTAATGATCGAAAACTAGAAATCGCTTTGAGTGCATTCTCTTTCATTAAAAGCATGCATTAAGTAGATTCTCATTTCATCGAAAAATGCATTGAGTGAATTCTTATCATTTGAAAAGAAAAAGGAAATTTTGCATAGATTACAATTGCATAGTTTTCGGAAAAGAGGATTTTGCATAGATTACATTGCATTATTCACATCGTTGAATGTTTGAGATTACTTTTGGATAGTGAAAGTCATCTAGTTTGGAAAAATTTCGTTTGCAGTGTTGTTGTATGTTGCATCATTGTTTGAAACTCTTCCCTTAACTAGATAGCATTCATCGAACTGAAAAGATTTATTTTCTCATATAGCTGCATATAGGAGATTGTCATATGACATACGGTAGGGCCTTGAAACCGAAACATAATTGAAGATCAACTATAAAATTCACTTGATTTACACTAAGGCAGCGTTGAAACATTAACGCGACATTTAGTGGTCTAGGCTAGAGACGTGTTCCGGCGTCTTTAAACCTAGTAGCTGTCATTCGCCTCTTGGCTTTAGACAGCACTAGTACGGACTTGTGCTCCCCGTACTGTCGAGTATATAAAGGGAGACCCCACTAGTTTTCTATCCTTTATCCATAGGAAGCCGATTCTGCCGCCCTATACCCATGATACACCGAACACAGCATTCGAGGAGATTGCCTGCACGTACGTTAAGTCCTTGGTTGATTTCTCTTTCATTTAGAAACCAAGGTGTATATTGCAGTTCACGGTTATTTGGTACACCCTTTGCCTAGAATTCCTGAGTAGTCATTTTGATCTTTTTTGACTCTTTAAATTTGAAAAGGTCATCAAGCACTTGTCCTTTCACGCTTGTTTCCAATCTGAAAGTGATAGAGTCACCTTTTTCCTGTTTCTCGACTCTTAAAAGATGAAACGGTAGAGTTTTGTTTCAATGTTTTAAAAATTAACTGCCCACAAAATATTCCTGGTTAAAGTTAGTTTCTTTAGGGTGTTGTTCTGAAGATCATTTCTGATGGCAACTTTTCCGGAGTACACCAACCAAGGAATCCCCTTCGATGGGAATCCTGGTCATTTTACTCCTTTTGGAAATGTTGGCGCTCCTTATATGGCAACATTGTCCCTTCCTGGGTTAACTTTTGGGTTGCCTGTTTGGTTGTTCTCAACCTCTGTGGTTCCGAATGTCTCGGCTTCTGTTCAATCAGTTCCTCCACATGAACAACGTCATGTTGATTCCAAGGTGGAACTCTCCCCTTCTTCGCCCGTTTCTGCGTCCTCCTCTTCTACTTCGCCTGGTGAAAGTCTGGATTCGAGTAACCAGGTGGCTAAGAAGAAGAAGAAGAAGTCTGATAAGGGAGAGGCTAACTCTGCGGCTATTGAGCCTAAGAATTCTCCTGTTGATAAACCTTCCAACCCTCCATGGAAAGTCAAGTTCCCTTGCATTTTGTGCACGAGAGACCATCTTCTTCGAGACTGCCCTAGCATTCCCAAGGTACTCGAAGTATGGTCCAACGGTCTCCCGTTGTTGCCTTTGGCTTCCGGGAGTCAGGTTGGGGGCACGTCTTCAGCTGTTGCTGGTAAGGCTCCTAAGAAGCAGGGTAAGATTACCAATCCCTGTAAGTTATGTGAAGGGCACCATGCCATTCACCTTTGTCCGTATATGGATGAAGCCAAGCGAATTTTGGACAACTCATCTCTTTCTACACCATGCCTCCCGATTGGTTATAAGCAGCTGTCTTTGAGTCCTCCACCAGCCGATCCTATGATTGGTCAAGAGTCATCTTTGGTCGATCCCACTCCCTCGGAAATTCAAATTCAGGAATTTGTTCCCGACCAACCATTGGTCGTAGGATCGGTTGAACTGGCCCCGTCTACGGTACACCAGGTCTTTTCCGTTGAGAGTGGATCTCACATCCCTCACGTTCTTCTTGTTTCTTCAGATTCTTCAGACTTGGAGAAAGATTCTCCTGTCCCTATATCTCAAGAAGCTGCTCCTTTGCCTCCCGTGGTGGAGGTCCCAGAGGATTCCCCTCCCACCTTCGAGATGGAAGTCATGGAGGATGCTCCTTATTCTTTCGTAACACCAGGGGAAGACCATCTCGGTTTGATGGTAGCCCCTCCGAGTAGTTTGGTCGCTTCCTTTGATTGGAACCGATTTTCAGGATACTGCCTTCCATCTTATGTGCCTTTCAAGATCATAGTACAGGCTTTTGGTCTGGTTGTACCCAACACCATTATAGACGAAGGCACATCTGTTACTATTTTATCCTCAACTACTTGGCAAGCGTTCGTTTCACCACCACTTGCGCCTGTTACGCAGATCTGTTGGCATCTAACAGAAGAACTAGTCAACTGTTAGGGATCCTTCCAAGGTTACATGTTACTTTGGGAGGTAAAATCGTCCATATGGACGTGATGGTTGTTCCAGGCCCCTTGGATTTCAATCTAATCTTGGGGCACGATTACACCTATGCCATGGGAGCGCTTGTCTCCTCCCTTTTTCGTGTGGTCTATTTTCCACATTAAGGACAGATCGTGACCATTGATCAGCTTTCGTTCTTTGGTCCTGATGTGGCTGCTGGTCCGCCATCATACCTTCCTGGTTTTTATCCACCCGTTGTATCTGCCCCACCGCAGGTCAACTATGTGGCTACCTACCCCGTGCATGTACTCAGTGATAGTGCCGTTGTGCATCAGGTGCTGGGGGCATTGGGTCCTGACTTCCAGGATGTTTTCCTTCCATCGGGAGTGTAACTCTTGGAAGCGATGACTTCTTGTTCATTATGATGAAGTCTGTCGGAGCACAGTTCCTTGTCTTGTGTCAAGCTCCTTAAAAAATGAAACAAGGTTGTCGGAGCAGAGTTCCTTGTCTTGTGTCAAGCTCCTTAAAAAATGAAACAAGGTTTGTCGGAGCACAGTTCGTTGTCTTGTGCCAAGCTCCTTAAACCATGAAACAAGGTGTCCGGAGGATAGTTCTTTTAATGTTTCAACCTCGTTAAAATAATGAAACATGTTCCCGTTCAATTCGAGTCTTTGTTTAGATCTCGTAAAATCCCAATCGAGTCTTTCTCTTGATCTCATAATTTGAACCTTCACTCCATCTGCCTTACATATGGACTGAAGCTTGGGGGGCATGTACTTCGAATTGAGTCACCATGCTGGGGGCATGCTTACTTTTTTCAAGCGTAGTTTGTTTCCATTTCAAGCTTGTGTAAAAATGAAACCGGTTTCAAGCATAGTTTATCTTTGTTTCAAGCTTGTGTAAAAATGAAACCAACTTCAAGCAGAGTTTCCTGATTTCAAGCTTGTGTAAAAATTAAACCTTTCCAATTTTACCTCTTGTGATTGCCATTTTTTCAGCTTGTTTTTGCTAGATGAGCCTTGGTTTTCTCACTCCATCGTCATTATCTGCTTGGCCGATCATATGCATTCACTTGGTTGTTTTAACTGTTCCCGAGGAACCGCTGCGATGAGTGGTCTTGTTAGCCGGCCTCTCGACCCGTACGTGTTCGAGTAGTTCCACCATTACTCTGAATCCGGGGGGCCAAGTTGACTTCTTATACCACTCGTCTCTCCAGGAATAATCTTTCAACTCTTTCTCGACTCCCAAACATGAAAATATTGTCGAGTCGCTTGTCGTTTTGATCTCGTTAAATTGGATGCGAAACGACATCTACCCAGTATACGTTTACCCCTTTTTCGGGCTGGGATAGATTACTTACAAAAAAGGAATACCCTAGCCTATCGCGACTAGGAGGTTTTCTCAGAAATAGTTTTCTACCTTTTCGGATCTGAGGAACTATTTACGAAAAGGGACCGTTGGAGTTTATTTTTCCGTTGTCTTTTCAAACTCTTTAAACATGAAAATATGTCGATTTCTTCCTCTGTCAGACTCGTTAAACCTTGATGACATTGGATTCAGTCGTAATGATGATATCCGAGTTCCTCCTTCCTAGGGCTCGTTAAATGTACTAGGATGGATTCGTCCGAAGGACGTATTTATATGACAAGCATATGGTATCCTCTTCAAGCTTGTGTAAAAATAAAGAGGTACTCACCGAAATGGTGGGGAAAATGGAACGAAAATCATTGTCGTTTCGGCAGTATGTCGCTCTTGAACATGGCACTTGTCTGCATTCGTGTCGGGTTGGGGACATCTTATTTTTTTTTCCACTTGCCTCCGTGGGTTTGGGTGATCCCTTTTGACCTCTCAACAGCTCGTTGCCTCGTCATCATGACCTTTGATCTTTTGATGTCAAATACTGCCAAATCCATTGTCGTGCCGCCAATATGTTCAAGAGAAGTTGACCTCTGCAAAATTCCAACCTTCCTCTGATTCTCATATGATCTCGATTCACAAAGACATTATGTTCCTCTGTCTCGTGTCGATGATGTGGGAAACACTATGGCCCACCTTCGATCAAGGTCACTTCCTGTCAACTTCGGCTCATTATCCAGGAAGCTGATCTAGAGACTCCCTTCTGGTACCTTGGAGCCTGCATGCCTCAATGGCAGGTTCTTCGCGTTCGATGTGAGGTCTTCATCATTGGCCTCTGATCGAGTGATTCTACAGGTGTTCGACGCCAGCTCACTGATTCACATTCCGTATATTGTACCTGTAGTACCTTGAGGGCCATTGTCATTATTGGTGGTACCTCTCGCGTCCGTTAACAGCTTTCATCATTGGCTGGTAATTAGGTGATGTTCTTTCATGTTCGACTTTAGCTCACATATTCACATGCTTGGACTTGTACTATGTTCGGGTCAAGATGGAGCGCAAGACCCTAGATTGTGTCTGTTGTAACCCAGGCTGTGATTTTGTGGATTATTATGATTGGTCACATGACTCACTTACTGGATGGCTGCGACCATACCTGAGTCTATTTATCGATCCTCACTGGATGGCTACGTCCATGCCTCGGATTTGGATTATTACATACTCTGTTATGGATGGTTGCGCCCATACCACGTATTTATCATGTATTTGAGACATCAGTTGTACTTCTCTACACAGATTTTCCAACGGCAGTGTTTTCAGTTGGACACATTCTCGTAAATCATTTCACCCCTCTCTCTCTCTCGGGCCTCATGCTTTAGGGGGAATCTTTTACACAGCAATTTGTCACCGTCCCTGCAATTCCCCATCCCGCACAATTGGAGGGCTTATTCCATGACTTGTGAGCAGTGACATAGCTTGAAATCACTTTCATTACATCCCTCTGAACAAGAGCTTTCATTGCCCTCAAGACATCTCCTTGTGAAAAACCCTAAAAATGGCCCTTTTTGCATTGGCGCGAGTAGCCAGTTCTGTACCCGCACCAATGGGGAAAATCCTTCAAAGAGGTCGCGCCAATTGGCGCTCTGTCCCAGATTCGCACTCACGCCAGCCAATTTAAGGAGTGTTTTTCAAAAATAAATGGCGGAAGTTTCGTCCTAACCAATTCATCAACTGGTATCTATCTTGAGTTGGGAGGTTTGGCTCCAGATTTCCTTGTAGAGGAAGTGGTTTTCCACCTCTCATGGAAGATTCCTTGAGGATAGGGCCAATCCCATGATTATAGGGATCCCAACTCCCCTTCCTCCATCTATAAAAGCTTGCCCATCTCCATGGCAAGCTAGTCTCCAAGTTCCCAATAGCCTAATGCTACAAGAGCTTTGATCCATTCCCTTAAGGAAAAATCCAAGCAAGGAGATCATTGTTGAGACATCCGAAGAGAGAGGTTTGTCCCGTCCCTGACAGGCTTTACCGAGACGCGTTCTGTTGATGACCCTCCGAAGGAGAATTCAGCATCAGAGCTATGGTTGTATTCTTCTTTTGATTGATTAATGATAAGCGACTATTGGTTATGGTTCCACTCTTGTTCTTGATAATGATCATGAGTTATGTCTTCTCTGACTGACATATAGTTGTATGCACTGGATTTTACGCTTGCGTTTATTTTTTTTCTTGCGTGTGCAGGTGTTCGATCACGGAGATCATGGGGATTGTGATCTGCCAGAGCGAAGGAACGGGAGCGCTACCTTCTCTACGAGCGACAGCATTGGATTCCAAGTAAGCCTTCATCGCTAGTTGGTTTATCTGCAATTAGGAACCTGCACTATAGCGTGAACGATTGTTGCTAGACCCGGTCTGGGCTAGTAGGGATCGCCTCTGTCCGCAGAGGGGATTTACCTCCACAACACATGCCATATGCCAAATTCATCCACCATCATGTTGTTATGTGTGGGAGATTTATTCCTATGTGGAAGTACCTCCTGATCCTCCAATACTGAAGGGTATCCTCTTTGCACTCTGATTGTGCCATCCCTTTCTTCTGCAATATCATGCGAAGAATGGGAGAAATTTTGTCCACACTCTCCCAAAAGTAGCCAAAGCAACAATAGCTCTTGCTACCCCCTCACACCTCCATCATGAAAATTATGAAGTGAAAATATGATGATTGACATGAATAATTTCATATCAACACAATGCACCCAAACTTCTTGTTGCCATATGATGAAAGTGCCAAGCCAAGTTACAGAATTATCTAATAATAGTTGGGCCCCCAACTCATCATTTTTGCTCAATGACAGTGTTGGTGATCTCCATAATGGTGTTTTTGTTGTCTCATGCTCATGCCTAATGGTGAACATATAGTTCTGCATTGGGTTGTTTAGGAAAATGCTCATCCTATCCTCCAGGAATCCACACTCCAACCCTAGGAGTTGTGTGCATCTCAATAATGAATAACTAGGATGATTGTTTACACCCTCCTTGAACAACTTAGGGCTACTCAGCACAGTGATAGTCTGCTTCTCCAAATCAGCAATATGCTTTGACCCTTGGTCATGCAATGGCATATTCCCACAACCCTTCATAAGATGTGATGAAATAACAGAAAGTGGAAACATCTTCATACCTTGGTAAAGCTTGGGAACATATTGTACTACTACAAGGGTTCCTTCCTTCGGTGTGATGACTTCCCCAACTACTGATGATGATGGTTTCTTTTCTATGGCTATATCAACACTTGTACAAGTCTCCCCCTCCTCGTGCATCTCTAGAATAGTGCATGGGGCTCTAAATGTCAAGAGATCAAGAACACTTTGCAAAGGTGAAAGTGTTCTTTCTCCTAATGCAAGTGCTCCTGCAACAAGTGGTGGTGAAGGCCTCTTCTCCTCTGATTTCTTCTTGTCAAATTTCTTGATCAACCTTTGAGTAAAATCTACAAATGCAGTCACTCTTGCATGACTCAAATGGTTGAACCACCAAATGTTTGCTTCACCCTCAAGGTTCAGCACTCCAATATCAACAGATTATCTTTCTACTAATGGATGTAGTAAGAATAATGCATCTAACTTCCTTCCTCAAGCCCTTGTTGTACATGTGGATGACCCATCAAAGGTAGACAATAGAAATCTATTGCCCTTTATTTTCCTGTTGCTGCAAGGTCTCCTTTCTTCTTCTAGTTGAATGAACCGTGGGAGAGTTAGAGTCTCCTTGAAACCCATAGGTTGAGCCTTATATTCTGCTAGGTATTCACTTAGAATTTCATGTTCCAAGTGCCCTCCATCCCCATTCCTCTTGTCTTCTTCCTCAAAATAGAAGGGAATAGTGTATCTCTTTGGAGTTCTATGCAACACCGGTTCTTTCTTCTGATGATAGGAAGTACATGGACCTTCCTCTTCTTGAAACCCTTTAAAGGTTTCATTGCATCTCTCTTCTTTCAACTTCTTGACCTCCTTGGAGAAGTTCTTCATAGATATGAAAAGTGATGAGACAATGCTCATTCCTTCCATCATTTTAGACCTCATTTTCTGCTCTTATTCTTCTTATAGCATATTGGCTTGAAACTCATAGGTTGAGCCAAGATTATGCTCCGATACCACTGTAATATTCCCAAAAGGGAAAGCAGCAATACGTGAACACAATAATGGAAATAGCAGTGACAAATCAACACATGTAATGTAAGAAGATCTTATAGCCATCACATTAACATCATAGCAGAAAAATCTATACAATTCCTTGAGGAAATAGTCACTCAAGGTTGGCAAAACAAGCCTCAAGAGAACATGTACATGAAATATAAAGAACACTGCTACACAAAAAATACCCAAGGCTATGACAGTGCAGTTTTATTAGATATAACTGCTACTAGAAAATTTCAATACATAGATTTGAATTTCTAGGGCTCAAATAATGCCGGGAATAGAGATCTATGCTCCCAAACACATTTTCAAGACAACCTGAGAAGGATTTCCTGAATATACAAAAATACTAAAATGCCAGAATGCAGCCCTAGGGCTAAATAGAAGTTGTTACTGAATAACTATATGAATATGGTTGTAGATAATACACACAATGAATATATCTCCTCCAATGTATCCTTCAAGTGAAGGGTTGATCCTAACACTGAAGATCTCACCCTCCAAATCAAGCACTGAAACCCCCACTGCAAATTCTCACTGAAATAACATAGTCAAAGAGGGATACTATAGTCTGCGATACAGATGATGGGAATATGTTGGCCAAGTTCCAAGATGTGAAAGAAAGCTCAATAACCTCCCTTGCTGACCTTCCAAAGAAAATAATTCTTCCTCCTCTGAAAAACTAGCTCCGGAAGTGGGTTTCTCAACCCTCCACTGCAACACCCTACAACGCAATCTAATACTATGCAGAAACTACGTTGTAGCTAGATTCTGAATCTTGGACTTAAGATTGATAGTGGAAATGATGGTACAATTATCCCCCAAGAGGCCTCTCAAGGAAGGAGATGGGATTCCCGCTCGAGAACACCTAGTGCTAAACAGCACAGCAATATCAACTAAACAGCTAAAGAATGAAAATAGTCATGCAAACCATAAAATCAATAATCAATAACATGCCTCACTATGGTTTCCTTGCCCTCCTTATAAGAAAATGTGATCCTTCTCACCTTGGGTCCCACTCATTAGGGTTTCAATCATCATGGATTATTCCTCCCATTCACACTGTGTTGCCTCTATTGATGATCCACTCCTCCCATACCGGCATTGCTGACTTGGTAAAAATTGACCTTGTCCACATGCATTAGCCCCTATTCACACATGAGGGTGCTTTATCCAGCTATGAATATGATCCCTTTTCACATTAAGAGGGACTTTATTCCTACTTAAGTGATTGATGGGCCTACCTACCCATTTATTCATCTAACTAAATGTCAAGAGAAAAATTAATATTCCAATTAGCTGCATGCTAATTTAGGAATATTACACTCACAAACCACAAATTAACACAAAATATAACCTAGGAAACCATTTCAGGAAAAAACCCGACTCAAAGGTGAAGTTGTGCTGCTCTCTTTCCCTAAATGGAGAAATGGATGCAAAGTACAAAGAAGTGAGGTTTGTGGCCATTGGGATACTATAGTGCATAAATCCTCTCTATTTTCTCTCATCCTATCCACTCTTGGCTAATTTTCTCATCTATGGAACAAAATGCACTTGAATAGAAAGCAACCCCTTTTCTTCCTAGTGGCCCAATTATAACACAACCTAATAGCCTACTAGTGGTGGAGTTTGACTCCTTAAAATATTAAATAGAGCTACAATATGGAATATTGTAAAGTATTATTCATAAGTATCACATGGATAGGCCATTTTCCATTAATAATAGGGATTGACGTGGCATCTGCTCGAACTATGATGGTCAAAACAGGAAGGTCAACTTCTGAGTGGCATAACTTTTGCATGCAAACTTTGTTTGAGGCGATTATTACACTATTGGAAATTTTTATGTGCATAGAATATATTTTCTCTTAAGAAACAAATTTTTAGCCCCTAAAAAGTGTCTTTTAATGCCTAAAACTACTCTCAAAAGGTTACAGGCCCCAATTTTCCAAAGTGGGTCTCGTAGAAAAAATGGTAATGTGAATTGATTCTTCCACTTTTTCATTCTAAAAGAAATGAGACGTATGATAAGAAATATAATGGTCCAATCCATATCAAGAATAAATGCGTATTATTAACCCCAATGCACCCCCAACCCCCTTATCCTTTTGGCACTACAAATATATTCTATATAACCAATTAAATATGTGTCCTATCTTGGTAATTTACTAAATAAATTTGTAGCACAGCCTTATAATTTCCACTATAACTCCTTTAGGTATAGGATAATGACATATGATATATTTAAATGGCCTCTAAAACTGCTTTAGCAAGGACCAATTGACCTACTATAGGCAACCAACTATTTCACCATAAGTTTAATTGCTTTATCTACTTTTGTGATTTGCCATTACCAATATTTTTTTATAATCGTTTTCCTTGAGTATAAAATCCAAGAACTTGATTCCTCTTTCCACATAAAATTATCATTAAGGTAATTAAAATGACAAATAACATTGTTCCTCATTAGAAATACCAAAAATTATATGGTATACATTTCCATATTCATCTGCATATATTTAGCCTAAAAAAATTAAGTAGAACCATCACAAAAAATCAGAATTCCATAAGCAAAAGGAAGATGAGATAATGAACAAGTATTTAATACTTTAATTACCTTGAAGCTTCCAACCTTGAGAGATTTCTTTAAGGCCCTACTTATTCTTTATGATACAATAACAAACAACTAAAGGAAAGGATACATCCATATCTTAATTTTCCCTCAAGCCTAAAAAATGGGGTAGTTGCACCATTGATAAATATTGAGAAAGATACAAAGGTGACACAATTCTTCATCCATTTGACAAGTTAAGCACTGAAAATTAAATGTATAAGAACTAACCATAGGAATATCTAGTCAACTCTATGATATGCCTTTTATAGATCTACTTTCATCGTTATAGCCTTGAGCTTCTTGACTTTTATAGAGTGTAGCTCTCCTTATTCTACCCCCACAACTTCATGGGTCCACCTGCCTTCTAGGAATCCAAATTTCTCACTGTGGACATAATTTGACAAGATCACCTTTAATCACTTGGTAATCATGATATGTAAATTGTCATGGATATTTCATAGGCATAGTTTGTCACAAGAAATCTTGCAATATTATGAAATATTTTATTATGCAATTATGTTCCTTGTATATCATATTTATTATCACTATCCTAGTGTGCAAAATTTTGAAATAACTAAAATATAAAAGTGAAGGAAAAAAATGAATAAATACACCATCCACATAATAAATGTAACTATGACCTAGGAAACTCAATATGGGAGAAAACCTAGCTAGAAAGTAATGCTTATGCTCTTTACTTTTTTATTTAATTATGGAATGTAATTACAAAGAAAGGGGCAGTCACTATGGAGTTTCCTTTAACCTTGTGGCCTAAATGGCTAGCACAGAATATTCTACCTCCTTTTTTATGCTAAAATATAACTCTTAGATGTTATGCTTAACCATGGAACAATAATGGTAAAGGAATGAAACCCCTTCTCTTCCTAGTGTTATAGTATTTAACATAGCTTGATAGATTTCTAATGTTAGGTTTAAGGATTTTTGCTTGCCTCAACCCTCAATTAATGTAGGGTTTTAAACCCTCTAAAATATTCTTGAAATTACACACATAGTATTTAACAAGGTAGGGGTTAAATTGACATCCACTATGTACCATAGTAGTTAACAAGGTAGGTCAACTTGTGGGAGGCATAACTTCCACATATAAATTCTGATTGAGGTAATTTTAAAACTGTTAGAAATTTCTTGGTGTATAGAAGGATGTTGAGGGGATAAGAGATTTTTTCATTAAGAAATAATCCCAAAAGATGTCAATTGATACCTCAAAGTAGCTCTGGAATATTATGGACCATAAATATTTATACTAGGCTTGCCATTAAAATTGGTCCTACAAGCCAATTCCTTCAGTTTCTTCTACCCATAAGTAACAATTAGGTGGAAAAATATATAATTATCCATTTTGGATCAAATCACCTTGGATAAGTTTTTTTAAATGAAATTGCAAAGTGTAGTGACTCTGAATTTATTAAGATATTTGGGTTTATCATACTTCATAATTTATCCAATAAAGGTAGCATTATAAGCTTCCTAGTTTTGGATTCCTCAAAAACTTTCCTCAGTTCTTCTTCAACAAAATCAAAACAACCTAGAAAAAATCCCACTATTATCCCACCGGGCCCAAGACTTTTCTCTTTCTAGAAAATTTGGAGGGTTATAGATAAGTATTCCCTACCAACTTCCTCCATCAAATTTCTATTATCCCATGGACTCACAAAGTCAAGGAAGAATTTAGACATTCTTAATACCCCTATGATTTTAAAATAAATCTTCTGGTAAATCACATGAGAACTTTTAGAACCGACATGTTTCGAACTCCTGATTGTTTCTCTTCTCTCAACCTTATAAATAGAACCAAAATATTTCACACCACTTCGTGCTATATCCATGAAACTAGTAGCTAAATAACCATATATCTTCCTTTCTTTGAACTCATTCACTTCCAATTTCAGAGTTTTAGTTAAAAAATGAAACCCATTAGAATCTTAATTTTTCTTCCATTTACTTGAGTACCCTTTCACCCTTATGTCTTTTGAATATGAACCACTCAATAAAGGCTTGTTTGGATCTTTATATATTTTTTTTAAATTTGAATCGAAACCAACTCTCTATAGACTCCATTAAGAGGAATAAAAACCTCTTTTATTCTCTTAACCTACTCCTCCTCCTCAAGCCATTTGGTGTCTAGTTTAAATGGACTAGGAAATTTTTTTCTCTACAAGTGCCAATTCAAGTACAACAAAATAATGATCAGAATCCCCCAACTCAAAACCCATTATATAATCTACATATATTCCTTTAAAAGGATTTTTCATATAAGAAAACAATCCAACCTTTTATCACTTTTCCCATCCTCAACCCTCTTATTCTTCCAAGTGGAAGTGAGCTTCATATGCTCAATACCTAGAAACCCTACTTCATCCAGTTTTTCCATAAAATAAGTTGAAAAATAGTCTATTTGAGCAGTAGGACCCAATATCTCCAAGATATTCAAGAAGAAACTAAGATCCCTTCCCTGATATTGTCAAATTCTAGCTTATCCATTCACTACTAAATTTTTTGTCTCAATAGTCAATTTCGTCAATATGAGAGCCATGAAAATTAGGAAAGAAAATTCTTTCCTTAAGGCTTGGGAGTACAAAGAAGTCCCTAAACATGAAGAGAAATCGATTAAAGGAACCTTTTCAAAACCTAGAGATTGGAATTCATAACCTCCACCTTCAATCAACAGACATAAAATAATCCCCTAAAAATCTTCCTAATTCTAATACAATTTTACCCCATATAGTTAGGATTTATTAAAGTGATATAAAATTCAATATATGGATAGTAATCAACCTCTTAGGTGCCATTTTTTCTGATGGATTGGTAAAACCCTATAGTTTATGGTGAAGGATGTCATTTCAAACCCTTAAATGGGGCATTTTCTCCTCTATGAGACCTAACCAAAGACAATTGTTAGCTAATCAATATCACACTACATTTTTTTATTACCTTCTCACCAACTCAAAGGAGATCACTATGCTTTTGGTTGAAATACACCTCTTTCTCTAACCCATTTAAGATTTTAACGCACCCTTCATGCCTAAAACAGTGAGTCATATTATTTTTCATCTATTTTGCAACCTGTGTTACCCTAGTCAGTAACACTTTGTTCCTTCATCTAACCCGTGTTACCAAAATATCACTTAGTCATGAGAAAAAATCCCCAAGTTAACTCATTGTGATAGTATCGTTCACAAAAGGAAGCTCTTACATGGTGGAATATGATTTCCTCATCCTCATCTATAGTTGTTTCTTATTCAAATAAAACACTATAAATAAGCATAAAGCATTAAAGCACGAGTAAAAATCATCCGCACCAAAGATATTGGCAAAATTGAATTGTAGAGAAATTAACAGTCTTCATAGCCTCCATTTTCCTAACGGTCTTCATAGCCTCCATTTTCTTATTGATCCAGATTTATGCAGGAACGCAACACAATACACATGTAAACATCAATACAAATATGCAGTGGAAATAACACTTCATTTAATTAATATCAAAGAATTGAAATTTGCGTATAGACAGAATGGAAATAAACTAGCTAGGGCATTGGTAGCTTATCTCAGAGAAGAGATGTGGCAGTTACAGGCCTCTAAACTTTGTTACAGAACTGAAATTTGTTTACAGATAGAATGCAAATAAACATATAGGGCGTTGGTAGGCTTATCTCTGAGAAGAGATGTGGCGGCTACAGGCCTCTGAACAGTGTTACAAAACAAATGACTGAAACATGCTTACAGAAATAATGGAAATAGATGAGCTAAGGCACTGGTAGCGTATCCCTTAGAAGAGATGTGTCGACTACTAGCCCCTAAACTATGTTACAATGAGGCTGGAAGGCCTATTTATTTTTTAGAAACAATGTAAAACTCAAAACTTCCAAAAACCTAACCCTAGGAGATGAAGTGCCAAAATTGTGGGTCTCGTTTGGGTAAATTAGCGTTTCAACTTCCCAGGGATGTAACTTGGCATTTGATCTCCATTTTATGCGCTCAATAGCTTGTTAGAAAGATCTTTCCAAGGAATACAACTTTTGAGGGAGCAACATTGATCACCCATGTTTCTCTCGGATTCCACAAAAAACATTTTTTAGGGCCTCAAAACGGCTCCGGAAGTTCAGGACCCGAAAAACTGCTAAAAATAGTAAGTTGTGTTGCAACTTAAAAACTGAAAGAACTGATGGTGGGGGTTCAAATGGAATAGGTGGGTGGCCACCAATATTCGCCTAGACCATTAGGCCCCAAAAACGGCTCCGGGAGTGCGAGAACCAAAAACCTGCTAAAAATAGTAAGCTGTTGGAACTGAAATTCTGAAAGATTTGATGGTGCGGGTCTAAATGGAATAGGTGGGTGGCCACCGATATGCACCTGGATCACTTATAAATTGAGAAAGGGATCATAATTTAGAGCATTGTTATGTTTTCAAGATCACCATTGAGAGAGAGGGTATTGGAGCTAGGAGATAGAGGACGTCATATCGCTATTTCATTCGATTGTAACCTTCCATCTATTCATTAATATATAGATCGATTATTCTTCATTCCAGACTATTATTCACTAATATTTATATTTTGTTTAACTAATGATCATTTGGAATCTTGGATAATAACGGTCTATTCAATACTGTATAATTTTTCATTCACTATGTTTTTTATTGATGAGATTATTATGTTGTGAAGGTTTGGTTTCTTTTTCTTTGTGTGTAGGATAACTCAAACTCGTCTACACAGAAATACAAGAAAATTCTCCTTTAGCCTTGCTTAGTCAATCTTGCTTTACTTCTTGCATTTTTGAATGATTCAAGCCTTAGGATAGTCGATACGTTTTCTTGTTTATCTCAAGTTTCAGGAAAACTGAGAGGGTTATTATTTTTTCATTTGAGAAGTATTCCCTACAATAGCTATTGCAGATTTGGTAATGTTAGAATCGGTGCTTGAATAATATTATTATTTAGCTCCTGAAATTCCAATTGCTGACCCTTTCCCCACTATAAACTCTTTCCACTTTCCATTATGGCACAGATTATGTGGCTACTACTAAAAACAAGGCTATGAAATTCCTTATGTACTTTGTTGCCCCAATGAAACTCGTAACCTCAGAAACAATAATAGGCACTGGGAATTTCATGATGGCCTCCATATTGGAAGGATCTATATTTAACTCTCCTTAACCTATAACATACCCTAGATGCACCAAATATTGTTGGGAAAACTCACACTTCTTGAGATTTGTAGGTGTCTATTGCTTCTTTAATGCCTCCAAGACATGCATCAAATGTGAGATGTTCTCCTCCTAGGTAGCACTATATACTAGTATATTATCCAAATAGACAATAAAAAATGAATCTATAAAGGGACATAGTATATCATTCATTAACCGCATAAATTTAGTTGTTGTAGTGCATAGGAATAATGACTTGTCTAACCACTCATATAAATGTTTCCTAGTTTTGAAGGCAATTTTATAAGTATCTTTTTCTTTGACTCAAACCTAGTGATATCCAAACTTTAAGTCCAACTTGGTGAAGTACTTCACTTGCTACAACTAATTTATAAGATCATTTATACTAGTCAGGGGGTACCTATTCTTGAGTGTGATTTTGTTCAATGCCTTGTACTCAATACACATTCATCAAGTCCCATCATTATTTGGCACAATGATGATGGGTGACCCACATGGTTATGTACTTGGTAAAATGACACGTTTTTCCAGTAGTTGTTGCAATTGTTTATTCACCTCACTTTCTTCTATAGCGTACTTCATGTATAGCCCGATGTTTGGCAATGGGGATTCTAGCAATAGTTGGATCTCGTGCTCCACTTCCCTCTTGGGTGGTAACCCTTTAGGATCCTAGAACACATCCCTATATGCCTACAGAAACTCTTCTAGTTTTTTTTTCTCTTATAAAACCCCTGTAGGGATGCCTTTCCTCTTAAAAACTCTTCTATAGACTTATTTTCCATTAGAAATAGTGAAACATGTGTCTTGATCAAATTGAACAATTTCTTGGCTTTGTTGGCACTTACCAGCAAAACTTTCAACTTTCCTTTGTGCACATTAATGGTGAATGATTTTTCGTCCTTGAGGAGCTAGTACTAGTTGGTTATCCACGTGAATATTTCATCTCATATGTACATGTAGGTACTTCCAAAAACTACTACGCATACATCAAAGGGAACCACATCTAGTTCTACTTCATCAATAAAATCAACTAATAGCAAGCCTAATCTTTCACTTGTTTGTTACCTTTAACTCTGCATCCTTATTTACGCATCCCAATAGTTATGGACTTGGATCATCACGAGGTTCCAATCCAAATTTTTTTTCTAGATTTGTTTCAATGAGATTTTACTACAATATTAATTCAAATAGAGCATCAATATTTTTCTTCTTGACCTATATCTATAAGTGGAAGATTTTGGTCATTTCTTTCTCTTCCTTTTATTGAAGGATACTTAGATTCAACTCCTTTTGGGATAATGTATAAACAATCTTCTCATCCACATTCGAGGTTATTTCAACTTGGTTTCTCAAAATAGTGTCAATGAGGTTCTTCTTATTATATTTGTTTTTTTTTTTCAAGTTAATCTCTGGATGCAAATTCCAACAGTTCTCCTCTCTATGGTCATCAATGTTGCAGTCGTTGTAGTGGTTGTTCAGATCTTTTCACTAGTGTGTTGTGGGTGTCATACTTTTAACATTTCCCTCTTTCCACTTATTATTTCTCTCCTTAGAAGTGTCTTGTTGCTTCTTCTGTTCAATCCACTTGATTTTTGTTTCTTCAAGCCAATGTTCTCTGAGTATTATGCTTGTACACAAGCCTCATCCACAAATTTGGGCTTGAATAGCATCACTCTCTTCCACTGATGGTTGTGTATACCCCCCAAACAATTTAGTAGTACATATAGGTTCTTTGGGGAGACACCCAACATTATGGCCATCTTTCTAAACTCTCTAGTGTACTCCTATATGATCTACCTCGTCTTTTTCCTAATGTAGTGAAATTGGATCCACTATTTCTCTACATTCCAAATAGGGTAAAATTGTGACTCTATGATGGATTTTAGGTACTCCCACTTAGTCACTAGAGGTTATCCCTCCAACCTCAGGATCTCTATGTAGCTTTCCCACTAAGTGATGGCATGGTCCTCTAATTTCAACCATAAAAATGAAATCTTATGTTCTTCCTCAACATTATGGACACTAAAATAAACTTCTAATTGATGCTAGTCGTGATTTAGCGTTATCACGTCAACCTCACCTTGGTATAATTTGATATTGACCTTCACTTTCATTTTTAATAGGGACTGTGATTTATTCATGACAGCTCAACTGTAATAGCTATTGGTTGATTTTCCATGTAAAAAATATAAGACCAAGGTCATGGGACATGTATTCCAATTTGAATGGAGGGAAAAACATCCTAGTGGGTGTCACTTTCATTTTATGTATGGCTAAGGAAATTGGAAAAGGAATTTGCAAAGGAAAAGATGCAATAATTGGCATTTGTTTATGAAAATAAAGGAAAATAGGAGAAAAGGAAGGTGAAGAGACACATATTTTCATGCAAGGGAAAATAGAGCAAAATGAAGAAAATGAAGAAAGTAGAGACCTCAATGATAATAAAAAAAGGCCTCGTAGAATTAGTTCATGGCTCTTGTCAATTCAGTCATTGGATCTCTCATTCATTCTCTCATCCTCTCGTACTCTTGTACACTCATAGAATTCTTGGAGCATGCTTGGAGCACTTTAGTATTCACTTGGATTTGGAGAAAGGACGAAAAGGAAAGTAGGAAAATGCAAGGAAACAAGTGGATTAGTAGCTATAGCTAGATTACTTTGCAAGAAACATGTTGCATTTTTTATTTCCTCGTTGATGTGGTGATGCATGGTATATGCATGTGTTTTTCTAGTTATGTGTTGTCGTAGGCATGGAGAATTTCCTAGATTGATAGTGGTTTTATCCTTGCCTTTCCATTTTTTAGATAGCCATGGTGTTGTGGGTTTTTCCACATGATTGTTTTATGGTTGGTGCTCACAATTCCTTATGGTTCTTGGTTGGAACAAATGCTCTGGAAGCCCAAGAATAGATTGGGTTGAGTTACTAATCCTAGGGCCTAGGTTGACACAAACACTTTGGAGCCCTTGGTGGGTTGAGTTATTAGTCCCTAGAACTAGGTTGGAAAAACTCTATGGATCCCTGGAAGGTTTTGGGTTGAGTTACTAGTCCTTGGAGCCCTACACGTCTTGGGTGGAGACTTATATGGTTGGTGTTAATAATTTCTGACTATGAGGTGGAATCACTGGTTGAGGGTTGAGGTGGTTTGTGCTATGGAAGCCCTGATTTTTGTTTTTTTGGTTTATTCCATGATATCCTGAATTCAGGCTTAGAAGGCTTAGAATATGGCTTGGGGGTGATTGGTTGAAAGGAATATTTGGTTCAGCCCAATCTATGGTATGGTGGTACATGGAAGTCCCTAACTTGGTTGTCATTTTCATATGTTAATAAGAGGTATTTTGTATTATGCTCTATGAGCATATGTATTGATTATTATAGTGATAATGTGGTTGATTTTACATGGTTATATGTTGTTTATTTGTTGTTTATATGTTGGTTATACGATGTATATTGTCTATAGATCTTGACATGTTTGATGAGTGTGTGAATGGTGGATGAATGCATGGACTAAAAGATATTATTGCAGCTATTATGAGAGGTAATTAGACCTTCTTGATGATTCTCAAATAAGTCTTTGACTCCTATGATCATATTTTAATTCATGAACTATAACTTACATGTTCTCCATATGTTTGACTAAATGTTCGTTATGTCTTGGTCAGTCTAGGTCAATTTTTTAGCTGAGATTGAATATTTAGATTTTTTTTTCCATGTTAAATATGATTTTGGAAAGTCTCAATCAATTCTAGGTAGTGGTCATGGAGGCAGGCCTAAAAATGTAGCACTAATCCTGTGATTGCATGCTCAGAACTAGAGAATTTTGGATCACACCCATTTAGGCTTGTGCATGCGGTTGGAGGCTTACAACTACATGGATGAATTTTCATGCATGTAGTTGGGGGATAAAGTGTGTGAAAAGGAGCCCCAGCTCAGGTTTTGGTCACCTGGGGTCATTCTTTGGCCCCTGAGTGTCATGTAGCCCTGAGGAATGAGATGAGTTGTCATTTTGTGGTTAGTATGTTGGCCCCACTTCCTTAAGTGGATCTAGGAGGTTGGTTCATGTCATAGTAGCTCTATGTCTCATTTTTACCCTGGCAGGCTGATGAAAATGGGTAAATGTGGGAGGGGTGGTTACATCAACTGGGTTTCTCTTTTTCAGGTCCTTTCTTTGGCTAGTTCTATATTTCTTCCTGATCTCCTGATCTCCCTTTTGATTTTTCCTATGCATTATAACTCCCATATTCTCCAAATATATTGATCTTATTGCTTAAGGTGGACATAAGGAGATTCATATTATGGATTATATCTGAAACTTATGCTTCCTTCCATAAAAACATCTCCTCTAGAGGATCACGAAGGGAATTTAGATATTCATCAGCCATGATTAGGGTTTTACAATTTTTTTCCTAGACGATATAGATCCCCTACAAATATCCACAGTATACCCAATGAATCCTACTCTGACACCAATATCTTGCATGGATATTCCACTTAATATTTCATCACAAAAAATCTCTTAAAACTGTATTTCAAAATCCAAAATGTACAATATTAGGGTGTTGTTCCTCTTTATATCTCTAGATCTGTGATTATTGTTATATATTTATGCATGCAAATTAAAATTATGTTGAAAATAGATAACATTGATATAAAAACTAAAAAACCATAATTGACACAAGATATGATCTATATAAATCTCATAAATAGTCTAAAAATATATTGAAGTGTTCTCTCCTAATACCACCAGTTGCAAGCTCACATCCCCATAGTATGATTCTCACATACCATAAGTTCCTCTACTAGCACTATCTACAGCATCCGCGCTAAGTTTTTTTTCCACTTTTGAAAGTTTTTTGGGTGTATTTTCCTCAAATGATGATTATCGCAAGGGTTTATACTTGTTACGCCAAAACTTAGTTCATGATTTAAGCCCAAGACATTAGGACATGACTATTTTTGGTGACCCTTAAACAGGTCATCTAGAAATCAACTAATTCTTCATCCATCCTCCATATCCAAGCCTCCAACTTTGATTACATTTAACTTATGAAAATGAGATTTATTTTAAATAGACTATCCACCCACCTCACAAGTAGAAATTTTTCCTTAACATGCTATGTTAAAATACCCTTAACCCCCATACGACTTCTTTATTATGTATGAGTAATATGCATGTTTAGGTCCTTGAGAGACTGTTCAAACCAAAAGGATTGAATCCATTACCATAAATACTCATTATCATCTCAACATGTCACATGAGGGAATTGAACTCGGGTGGAGAGGGTAATAACATTTCTTCCAACCACCCAAGTTAAACCAAATTGACCCCTATGTCCCACACCCATCTATATGTCATTGGAAAATTTTCCTATGGGTCTAAATCTTAGGATGATATTTGAAATTATCAAATATGGATTTTCTTTGAGTTGTGCATCAAAGAGATATGTTTGTCCTAAAAGATGTTAGCGTTTTGAGAAATAAAAATTCTCTATGCTATGATTATGGTTAGGGCATTGAAGGATTTCAATTTGGCTTCATATACTAAGTTTTGAGATGATATGCAATTTTCTTCTTATTTTATTTATTTCTAAACATAAACTAGGAAATTTTATATTAACAAAAAATTGCAACAAATCTTGTTGAAAGGGTACAAAAAGGGAAATACAAGATGTTATGTTATGGATTCAAGGCTTGATAACCCTTCTTTCAAACCTATGAGTCTACTCTTCCAAGTTCCCAAATGAGTTACTCTCCAGTGTTTCTTGCATGAGTAATTTCATTGAAATTGGTTACATAAGAAAATATAAAAAGCAATACATTATTATATTAGTCCATGGCTTTGGCTTCAATTCAACATTGGTTGACTTCCAGTGAGGATTTCTACTTCTTTCCTACTTTCATCCACATTTTTTATGCATAAAATACATAAAAAACCATAATTATTCATTATATATGATGATGTGAGGAAGGAGCACAAATAAAATATAAATAATTGTGATAACTTACACAATAACTCTTTATATAAATGGAGAAACGCCTCCTGATAACCTAAGACATTTATACATGTAAAAATCACATATCCTAAATAATGAATACATTATTTCTATATATACATTTTTACACATTACATGTGTGCCCCCTTATTGTACATTTAACCCCATATATAACTCTCATTCTAGTCATACCATATACATTTAACCCAAAATATGCAACCTTTGGGGTCATAATATATTATCGCCCTTCAAAAATATTTGTCTTCAATGCTTTGTAGTTAAGGATGCTACATGTGATGAAACCAAATAATATTATTTCCTTATATTCCTACATTCTTCTTTCCATTGATGATGTTCAATCCATCCAAACTCAATTCTTGTTCATCTTAATCCTTGATTGTTGGTTGTTGCATAGTTTTATTTCCTTTGATTCCATCTAGTGTTGTTGTGACTCCTCCAATTTGTAGTAGCCATTACTAGCCTTTGAAAATATCTTTATGATTTTTGATGCCTTATTCCATGAATATTGATTATTATTCCAAATTCTCCCTTGATAATGTTGATATTTATCTTGCTTTCTATCAAATCTTCCCTGATAATGAGGAAGTTGATAAAGTGTCACATATTATGGCTTTCCTTAACTCTACATACACTTTTCATTTGTCTTATTTCTAGAGACAATGGCTTGATCTATCATGTTTTTATGGTCCTTTATTACTCTATCCTTATAGATAATACCATCATATTTGACATGCACATCCTTTGTATGGAATTCAACTTCTTCAAGTATCCTTTGGTGACCTTCTTGAATCTTTTCTTCTTTCTCTTTTTCAAGTTCTAATGTGACCCCATCTATCAAATTTTGATGTCCTTATTTAATTATATAATGCATTTTTTATTTTACCTCATGTGTGTCTAGGATTCTTCAATATTCTTGTGAATTTCCTCTTTAAGTGTTTTGGCAGTACGTTACTTTAATATCTTTGTTTCTTCTTGATTTTGAAAATGTTTCTTTTATTATTTCAATCTCTTAACATGATCTAGTGGTTTTCTATTATTGTTTTGTAATCTACATATTTCTTCATCTTTATTTTTCAATTCTTCCCATGAATCATCCCTTTTCTAATTCCCTTTGCTACTCTTTCCCTATTTTAATTGTTGAATCCCTTAATGAGTGCTTTATTAAGTTTTTGTAGCTTAGAAAGTTCATTTACCTTCTTATTTATATTTTCTCTAGCTTTTTCTAATTCATCTACAGTTTTATGCATGACCTCCATTTTGTAGTCTTTGATCATTTTTTTTAGAATAATTCTTCAAACTTTTCCCACATGGAGTGGAAATATAATACTTTCATCAAGGCCTTTCCACCACCTAGAAACTTCAACTACAAATTCAAATCCTAATAAAAAAAGAACCTAAATAACTTTCTTTATTATCCTCAACCATTCTATAGGATTGATTTGATATTTATATTCATTTCCATTGAAGTTTGGTATTCTCGTTGCTGCTTAATTGGAGTCAACTTATAACTTCAATATATTAAAAATGGTGATTTCAAATAGTTTTTACCCTTTTCCAATTATATTCTTCAATGTTTTGTATTTCTAATGGCTTTTGAATCACCTCAATTGAACATCCCAATCATAAGTTATGATAGTTTGATGTTAAGATACCTTTTAAAACCCTCTTATGGAGTGTATCCTTCTATGCAACCATTTATCTAATGTATCTCTGCAACTTTAGTCTTTCTAAGTCTACGCTTTTGTATTATAATACTCTATTATGTATTATTTGTAATACCATAACACTAACCAAAATCTAATGTGCCAAGTGAAAGTTATGGCCATGTTCCCAAAGCTTGTTGATTTTTGGCCCATTCGCAAGAGTGAACTTTCACATAATGCCACATATCCATTATTTCAAATATGATTCTAAAATTTCCACATGAATCATGTCCATATGTCTCCTCATAATCCTAAAATATTCATAGTCTAAACATGAAGATATCAAGATGACTTGTTTAAAAGATGATTTTAGGAGTAGTCCTAAGCCCTAAATTCCAAGGGTGTATCTCAAAAATTGTAGGAAACTAGACTCTAAAAATGTTACCACATGTATTTGATGTATCTTGTTAATAACCTCTAAATTTATTGGTTTGAAACCGCCAATAAAACAATAAAAAATAAAATAGAAAAAAATCGATGATGACACATTTAAAATTCATTTGAGAACCAATCACAAGCCCTAACTTCCATAATTTATATCTCCAGAAGTATGACAAACCAAAATATGAAATTTTGACCACACCTACATTGATATTTTTATAATTCTCCTTAAAAAAAATTAATTTGAAGATTCTTGTAAAAAAATTATAATGAAAATGATAAGGTATCTTGTTTGGAGCAGAAAAACCGTAGGATCATTTCTCTTATACCAAATTTTATGCATAAAATATAAAATATATATAACACTCCCTCCTATTCCCTCTAGTTTCCCAAGATAATGGTATGTGTTACTTTTAATTAACCCAACTTCCATGGTATTGTTATGGAAATTGGGCTATAAAATTTCCTTCCTTCCCAAAGTTAGAAGAACTAATCTTAGATATCGCCACCGCATCCATCTCATCAAGATATTTTTGTCGATGTAAACTTTACCCCAATATGATTCCTGAATTGGATGTTATACTCTCTTAAATTTGTGCCAACTAAATGGTGCCACATAGCACCCATGTAGCCAATGGATTAATTACCTCATAACTTTATTCGTGGTCTTACCATCCTGATTCAAATCAATGGTATGTATTAATAGAGAGGTCCTATGCATTCCTGATAGTTAACAAGGTCCACTATTGACACATTCCACATTAATTACAGACAATCCCTCCATCCTGCCTTTTAAAATCCAGACCCCCAATCAGGGATGAATCAATTGTACTCAGTGTTAGACAGAAGGCACAGATGGAACTTTCCCATTTGTAAACGTCATATTGACTTCACACCCTTTGTTACCCATACTAAGAGACAAGAGTGAACCTCAAGAATATTTTAATGGGTGTATTCTAGGGTGACATGGAGATTTAGGTGGCACCACCTGGTATCCACATGTTTGCATAGATTCATCTCATATAAATCCACATCATCATACCATCACAAGATCTTACTAATGTCACAATGACATCAGGGTGACATCACCCTACCACATGGCATCCTCAATCAGTGCCATGTGTCATCAAAAAACTAGCCACTTGGTCCTCTAAAAGGATTATTTATGCCTTCCATGGGTCACTTCGATATTGTGTCGCATCAACAAACTTACCACTCCATTATACTTTTGCGACGTCCATGTAGATCTACCTGCCCTTTGTGGCATCTTCCATCTCAACCTCTTAGGTGCCCACAATATTGAGCCCTTCATGTAATTTCATACTTTCTCATTTAAAGACAAAAGGGATTTTTTCATGATTTTTATTAACCGCACTCGAGTCCAAAAGAACGCATTCAAGGGACAGCACTAGATGGATGATATGACATGAATTTCCTCATTTCCTGATGTCAATCCTTGTCATTGCATTTTCTATCTTGTGCCCATTCTAAAGGGTTATCACTTAGATATGGGGTGCAACACAATATTGAGCTCTAATCCTCCTGATTATGATAAACTCGTCATTAAAATTAATCATGGTTAATTAGCATTAAGATGATAATTTTGTGGCCAATATAAGCTCGATTACTTCTACACTCAGACTTAGAAATTCAATAGGATTTTGAGGGACTTGCTAAAAATTTCCCTAAAGCAAAAAATTTCTTAACATAATGAAGTCTATAGGGACAAATCCCTTATTCCACACCAAACATTTTGATACATTATTCATAACCATGATACATCAGTGAAGCATTTGAAATGCCTAACATCAGGCATATAAATGGTCCAAACCATGGCTACACTACTCTGTATCTTCGAGCACAGTAGCATCATAATAACCACAAAATGGATCCCAAACAGGTATATTATATCTACTAGTAGAACATATATCACAGTGTAAATACATTCAACTATCTTAAACAATAAATATTTATAGCCATTCCAAACATTTGAATACCACATATTGTATCAGTTCATTATGCACATAAAGCATTCATTTAAATCATGTAAACAACTTTGTAACTCAATAAAATATCGGTAAACACAAAGGGCTCCCAACCCCTCATAACCATGAGAACATATAAATAACATCTCACTAGAGTCAACCATGAGTATCACATTCCTCCGTAATAAGTGTTGTTACATGCATTTCCATAATATAGAAAAATATCATTTACCATTCACAATGCAACCTATGTATGGTGAATATGCTTATCCAATTAACTTAGCTGACTAGTAATTGAGGGAGCAGATTTGACTCTCCACCCAACCATAGGCCATCTACACTACAATATCTATAATATTTTTCCAACCTTGAGTGAGATTCGGAGACTAAGGAGTTAATTTCTCAAGGGAATTCACACCAATACGAGTCAACCATATCACATGGGAATCTAGAGCACACAGTACCTCCACCTAATAACTAAGATACCAAAGCATAGAGTGTCTCCAACCAAGAAAACACTTCAAGGAATCCAAATCATGTGGTGCTCCACCCAAAAATAAATACAAGAATCCAAAACCCGCGGTGCATCCACCTTATTCACACTATAGGAATCTAGAGCCCATAAAAATTCCACCTACTACCCTGCAGTAATCCAGAGCACACAATGTTTCCACCTAATAGGCTTCCATGGGAATCTAGAGTCCACCCTTAGGGTCTCTACTTGTGAAACACCATAAGAAGTGCCACAATACATAGTGTCTCCACCCACTAAGAAGGAATCCATAGTCTAGTGTGACTCTAGCTTCTCAACACAACAATCTTCTGCTTCACACCACACTCCTGTGCATGCTTCGAAGCATCGCACATACACTCAGATTTATTATTTTCCTTCAACAATTTCTCTTGCAATTATCCATGTGAAACTGTTAGTATCCACTATCTTCACATGTTCTTATGCATAATTGAGAATCTCCTTAGCACATGGTCTCTTGTTGGCCTTTTTCTTCTTGTCCTTTATTTGTGTATTGACGACATCCACATGTTCCACAAGATCAGGTATTGTATGGCTCATCCTTTTCTTAGGAAACTCATACATTATTTAATGCTTGCACTAGCAAGGTCATCATTTATTTAGGGAGATAGGTCATGAAATGGATTCAGTGGTTTGGGTTTGCAATCAACTCCTCCTCCTCAAACCTTTGAATTTGTGTCTACTCCTCTAACCTAGTCATTATGTCACATTTCCATTATATTTACATGAATTACATTTCATAGTGACATTTACAAGAGGGGTAACAAAAATGGTTGTCAAAAAATTGTTAGGTGGATTAATTATCTTTTTTATTAGGAACAATTTGTCCCACTCACATAAATTTTCAATCAGGTACGCCTTATTATTTCAAGGTTATTGTGAAAAATATATGCAAGAACAAATGTCAACTAACACTAATAAAGTCTCAAAACCAATCATTGCAAATTTCACTTTGAGAATTCCAAATAGACTTGTTGTTACATTCCAAACCTTGCTCACACCTTAGAAGGAAAAGACACATGTTGCAAAATAAATCACACTCTTTCACTCAATCAATGTTATTCAAAAGAAACAACACTCCTGGAAACCATTCAACACCTTGTTGTCGTTGCGACAACGACCTTCCAAAAAATTTCCTCATTCAATTTTGGAACCTACCTATGTCTTCACAAGTTTTCACTCTTAGCTATCTTGTGTCACCTTTTCATCTATTCATTATTTCATAAGTTTCAACCATATTTTAACGTCTCTAAGTTTTTTTTTTCTCCTAGGTCAAAGTTTCCTAAGTGTCGCTTTCTCATCTTTTGGAAGTTGTCTTGTCAACTTTATAAAGATGGGAAAAGCACTAAATTTTCTTTGACTTAGCCAAATTCTCCTCACTTAATATGCACCCACACAAAAGAAATAAAGAACAAAATTTTTCTTTAGTGAAAGAGAATTTTCTAAAGTTAGTTATTGTTCATGCATTGTTGAATGAAACTACACCATCTTAAGCCAAAGCACACTTCTCTTTCCTAATTGAGCACAACTCTTTCTCACAGTTAGGCGTGCTCCTTGTATCTAGAAAGTGCACACTCCTTGTCCCTCTCACATGTGATATTCCTATTTGCATGCAGAGCGCAATCCTAGAAAATAGGGATCCTCTCCCACTTAACTCAACTAACTCATTGATTAAGCGACAAGTGGCTAGCATGCGTTGAAACCCTAACTTTTCCTTGCATGAATATTTACTTTATAAGGATCCAAACTTAAATTTAATTCTCACAATCACTATTAACTTTGGGTTGAGTGCATTCTCTCATCACAAGGATTTTCTTTTCACTCTTAGCCACAAGTGTGTTAATTCTTGGTAAGTTTTGCAAAGTGTCATTTGCGTTTGCTTTTGTCATTTTTAGTGGCAATTTTGTTTTCCTTAGTGGTGTTTCAATTTTACTTTTCATATTAAGTTTCATTTTTATCCATTCGTTCTCCTACAAGTGTCTTATTATTATCGCAAGTGCCATTTTTATTAACTCTTCACATTCCATGACCTTTCACCTTCTAGTCACGTTTGCAACAAGATACATAAACACTTGCAACTTGTTTTTCTCATATGTATTGTGCTATTAACTGTTACTAACCACCACTTAGTCATTATTGAGTTAATCCTTCTCTCATTGAGTATAAGCACACTTGCAAGAAAAAATCATCCACTATAATTCCAAACTGCACCCAACTGAGAAAGGCTTCCTTCCATAGTGCATATCATATTTCTAGTCCATAGTGAGGCATCCCTGACCTATGCAACTGGAACTTGTACCTTTTTGAGCCTTCCTATCACATTTCACACTTCCATTCAGTATTTTTCCTGTCGTTGTCTTTGTTGATGAAACCTACACCTAGGAGGAGTCTCTCTCTCACACAAGTGTCAATGGTTCAATTCTAAACCCTAGTCTCGACTTTCTTGTACACTGTGATATCAATTTGTGCCCTTTCTTTCTTTCCTTGGTGCACTGCACACTTCCAATGGCTAGTGAAGCCACCCTATCTCATCCTTGTTAAGCTTGTGCTCCGATATTGCGCAATCCTTCGTAGGCACTATCTTTTGCATAGTTTTCATGTGATATCTTGGATATTTCCAGGAACCTATCTTTGTTCGCCAAGGGTGGTCTTCCACTTGTAGGTGATATAGATACAGGATAAATTAGCCTTTCATCATATTTCGATACAATTCCTCCCACCACTCTATAGGCTACATCAAAAGAAACTTCAGAATAGTATTGAGGAGGCAGTGGAATGTTTTATGCCAATTATTCCCATCTTATCAGACACAATGATTCATTGATAAATCTATCAAATTCTCATGGAAGGATATAAAATGTGCCTTCATGCAGAAATAATTCTCGAAAACCTTAGAATAAAGGGAAGTTTACATAAACATAAATAGGTCCAGAATGCATAGAGTAGCATGCATATTTCTATTACTACCCTGTGCAAAATTTATTGAATGGATCTTGCTACATATGGATAGCAAGAATTTGGTTCTCAATAGTGAGAAAGGAAATGAAATTTCCACCTACAATCCACGTGATTTTCATTCCTATTGTAATATGGTAACTCACAAAAATTATTTGAACACGAAATTCTATTGAACATGGACCAACCTGAATATTAGGGATATCATCAAATGATGGTGGCAAGGGCCTGCAAAGTTTCTCCAAATCTAAGTGTGGTTTACAGGACTAAATCTTTGAGAAAAGTCGATCGGTGTCTTATGGTGATGTGTTATATATTTCATGGGTGAAAGAATGCGAAATACTTTGAGGAGAGATGGATTTATTTACTCAACCTATTTGATTCTAGAGGCAAGGTCTTCAAATAGTCTGACATCCTCTCTTAGAAACTACAAATCAATATATAGCAAGTTAAGACATCTTTATAATCCAAACAGTCACCATAATTCTACATGTTTGCTTATATTTTGGACGGATTTTGTGTTCTCTATGAATTTACTTGGATGGGATGGAATTGGACCCCTCAATAGAAGTTTCCAGTCTATTTTCATTGCATATTGTTGGCAAAAGTCATTTTTTGAGGAATATATATGAAACCGGTTGAGAATTTATTTGAGGTTTTATCTTAGATGATTTTTGAGACAGAACCTCCTTGCATGACAGATTAGGTGAACGAGGCACTCTATGAGATTTTGGATTGGTTTACTTCACCACAAGGCACATACATCAAATTTTTCAAGTGCCAATTACCCCTCACCTTATATCAAGGTATGTGACCAACAAGGTGGTCCTGAAAGAGGTTGTTTACCAAATGAAAAATGGTTTTTCTACATCGATCTAAAGGAAGAAGAAGTTTCTTTAGCCCTCTTTTCCTTTACAGATTATATTGTATGATTGTAAGATCCTTAAGGAAACTGAAGTTGAGATTGAAGAAAGGCGCATTAATTTTTTATTAATGGGTTTTCATATATACAACCCTAGAAATTTTTGTAGACAACATTGTACCAAGATACATTACGCCTAGTCATATGTACCTATGATAATTTTAGAAGATGATAAAATCAATAATTGGTACAATGGATTGAGTAAAAATCAGCTAGGAGACAAGGCCAACCCTCTCATGTCATCCAGGTACCAAATACACAGATGGAGGAGATTCAGCAGGAAGTGGCCACCTCAACCGACTTTGTATCATCAAAAAATGAGGAAAGCATAAAGTTCAAGGCTAATCCACTTTGAAAAGGTGCAATAGAATAAAATCAGCAAAACAAGCAAAGGGAGGAGGAGAAGAAAAGATAAGAAGAAGATAAGTAGAAAGAAGAAGAGCACAAAAGAGAGGAGCAGTGCAAATAGAAAGAGGAACAAGAAAATAAGAAGCAAGATGGCTTGCCTAAAAATATAGAAGAATTAAGGAAGAGAAAAGTGGAGGAGCTACAAAAGAAACAACAAGAGGAAATCTTGAAGAAGCAAAAAAAAATGAGGAAATGAAAATATAAGAGGAAGAGGAACAACAAAGTGATTGCAAAAAGAGGAGACGTAGAAGAAATGAGAAGAATAAGTTGCATAGGAAAGGGAGGAAGAACTAATGGCTCGTGACATGGAAGCATAGCTCTAAGAGGAGGAAGACTTTGAGCCAATTGCTGATGATACTAATATTCAGTCAGAACCTCCTCTCACTGATGGCCATCTCCCATTCAGTGAGATAGGAATTTTTCCTCCACCTAAGGATAGGGTTATGGATATATCCAACTTTACCTTCGACCAGATGAAGAATAGGATTGTATAGGAGAGGTGAAGGTATTTTCCCAATGACCTTGTTCATCTTGTCTCTATAGTCACATAAAGGGTGATAAAATCCAACACCAGGAGGAATCCTCGAGCAATCATTGTAGCAAATGTGGCCTTTGCAATAGTAGCACAAGATAAAAAATAATATATTTTGAATCAAAATCAACAACTGCAAAAGGATTTGACAGTCGTAAAGGAGCATGTTAATCATCTGGTTACAGAGAATTAAAGGTTGGCTTCTATTAGTATCAACATGGAATAACTATGGTCTTCCTTGCTTGAAGAGTTAAAACCAATGGAGGATACTATGAAGCAGCTTTATAATGAGATGATCCTCTTGCATGAAGTGATGGCACCCCTGGTAGAAAACCAGATTAGGTTATCATGTATATTAATATTTCCAAGCGGTTGGTAAATAAAGATATATTAGCAGTCGTAGTTGATAGAGCAGAGTTGAGGAAACATACTTAGAATTTTAACCAACTTGGTGAATAGGTGACCAACACTATAGCTTCTTATGTTCGACTACACAGCAGTTTAGAATCCCTAGCATGGAATCATAAAATACCTTTTTGTGGACCCACTTGGAGAAATAAGGGGTAAATATGTCGTCATACAAGAGTTGAAAGAGTTTATTGAACAAATCAGGCAAGCAACAAACTAAGAAGGCTTGGAGGTGACCAAAAGTACTATTCTACAATATTAAATTAGGTCATCCAAATTTCACATGAATTTAATCATATTGTGGAGTAATATACAATCAAATTCCAAATCTATACGTTTATATGCATTAGAGGTGAAAATGTGGTACATTGCAAATCTACTGGAAAGAGTCAAATTTATTGCAACAAAGTTGAAATCTTGGCACTCCTACATAACAAGTGAGCTCCATTCTCAAGCCATTTATTTATCTTTTCCTCCCAAGTGAGGAAGTTTTATCTTATTGTAATTTTTTCCTATAGAGCCACCATTTTTTAATTTAATTTGTCTTTTATGAGAATATGAAATTCAGTGTAAAAGAAGTCCAAGAGACACATGTGAAATGTGAAGATTCACATAGAAGTCCATAGGTTGTAGGAAGTCAAAGAGTCATGAGATATCTCAAAGCTAATTTTCACTTCTTATAAAAAATCCCTCATAAATCAAGCAAAGGGCTTGGAATTTTAGATATTTGACCTTGGCTTCTTTATTTGTGCATAGGGAAGAAGATCATTATTTGAAAAAGCAAGTGGTAGATTCATGTTCCACTATTGGGGCTAGTGTTTCATCAATGTAACAGGGTACTTGGAGCTTTCATTTAATCATCAGAAGCTCTTAGATCCAGCACTCTTTCATGCATGTATCGTGAATGTTTTAATACTATTATTTAGATGTTGTTGGTATACGTTTAAGTTGTGCATACCAAAAGTAATGAACTAATTCATTAAATTTAGATACGAATCTTGTTGAATGGGTGTTGTTATGTGTCTTCATGATCATTTTTATCATATGAACTATTTTATAGGTTAATCAATGATTCTTTCCTTTGCTCTCATGTGTCTCTCTTACGATAGTACTAATAATTTTCTACCATAGGCCCGACTCTTTTATCCCTTTTGTGAAAACTCCCTTTATGCTTTATTATCGGTATCTCAAAAATCTTACATACTTGTTATCCCCAAAGTTATGTGTATGATCTCTTATGTGTGTTTTGTAGCCAATTCATACCTCTAAGATCTCTTTCAGTTATGGCCAGAACTAATATCCAAATGGGGCTCTTACACCAAACGGTGTGAGGTCTAATTGGGAATTCATATCGGGGAAACCCCTTGTATGTTGGTGGTATCTAGCACCGTCAACATCCTAGTGCTAGAAGGAGGGACAAATGACAAGTTGAGCCCGTAAATTCTATTTGAATATATAATCTTAAATGTATTTATCCCAACTCATAATCTGGAGGTGTTTTTCAAATTCTTTGGATCTTTCAATCCCCACAAAATTTTTACTTAACTTGTCACATTTAAAGTTCAATGGAAATGGTCAAACAACCGTTCTTGATTATCTATTTGAATTTGTTCAATTATTCTTTTCAAGCATAGTTTATTCTAAGGATAACCTTGCTAGGTTGTTTACCCTTACATTGCAAATTCATGTCAAGTAATGGTGTTATTCTCTACCAATTTCTTATATTAATTCTTTTGAGCAACTAATTAAGGATATTCACAAATTTTTTGACAGGTATCAGTATAAATATGTTTGTAATAGGATTAATTAGATTACGATAAAATCAAATGAATATATAGAAGAGTTTTTCAATAGATTTCTTCTTATTTTTTATGAGTTTCTGGATGAATATGTCGATTGCGAATTTTTGGATAAGAAATTTCATTTTTTGGTTAGGATTTAGAGGAAGTCTTTTCAATTAGACCTTCTCGATGGTATTTCCCAACGGGAACCTCAATATTCTTAGGAGGAGTATACAACTTTTTTTTTCCTTATCCTCCTCATTTCTTGTACCTTGTTTGGTTCCCCATGTTAACCATATATAATTCCAAAATTTTGAAAACCAAATCCACGAATCTGATTTGGAAGCAAACTCATCCATCATTTCACGTAGAAACATTATCTCAAATGATAATTTTTAATCTAGCTTTGTTCATCCTCTACCTTCTATTGACCCCATGTGTCTTGACCCATGTAATTATGATTCCTTTACTAGTTTAAATGTGGATTACAAGGATGGAATGGGTATCTCTGATGTTGAGGAATCCATTGATTGGGAGTTACTTTTCCTTTCGTCCCTTTCTCAAGATGGTTATTCTTTGTATCCCATTAATTTTTCATCACATAATGTTAGTAAATATCCTGTCAATTCCAAATCCTTTATTCATGTCAAATCCTTGGACGAACATTATCTTGATCATTCTATTTCTATGGAATTGTATGATGATGATTGTCAAAGTCTCTTAGATGATTCTTTGTTTTCACAGGAAGAATTAGATTCGCATTACTTTCAATTGGAGTCTGATATGATCATTGGGGATTTTTTTATAGGAATATCTATCCCCACCTGTCATGCCTTGTGTTAGGATATGTGTATTGAATTAGCTAGTTTTTTAGGACTAGATCTCAAAATAACACAAGGAAATGAAGGATTTCAAGAGGATGATATGCTAATCATTGAATTATTTTGTCATTATCTTGAAAGTATGTCTACTAATGGTAAATAATTCCATGAATCTTCTGAATTGAACAGCTCTTATTTGGGTTATGATGCTCATGTTAATGTAAATAATGGATTTTTTTCTTATTTAGGTATTGAATGGATCGTACTTTCTAATCCTAAGTGTTCATCATTCAAAAGTTTGAAATCTTGTCGGTAAATTGGGACACTTCAATCTGCACTAATGTTATGTTAGGTTATCGTTACCGTGATGAGACTTTTGAAATTGGTTAGATTAAAATTTTATTGCAAATTTATGTTACCAACATTGTCTCATGGGATGATTACTTTCTCTTGAATGGTTTTAGATATCTTCACATTTATTTCTTTGATCCTAAAGATAGGATTTTTGTGCAGCCACTTAAATCCCCGTTGACTAATTCTACTCCATGAAAATTCTTGGCTCTGAATTCAAAAACAAAGAATGTGTTAAATGATTGTCAAATCTCCTGATTTGACAACCTTTCATTTTTACCCATCGTTAGGTTCAATCTGCATACCAATGTTGATAACTTTATATTCATATGTGATTTATCATTTGACAAAGACCCATCTGCGATGTAGTTGCTCGATATTTTACATAACATGAACGTGTTCATAGTGAGGTTATCCTTGCAAAGTTTTCAAGTTGGTTGTTTTTATGTTCCCATTACAGAATGGATAGAAGAGTCATACATGGTGAATTCATAGGTTCATAATAAGTACCTTCATGAGTTTAACCAAACCTTGTATAGATGTGAGTATAAGAGTTTTTTTCAAGGTGTCTCTTGTTATCATCCATCTTGTCATCACTAGATAAAGGAGACATCTACCTCACACAGTTATGCTTGTACTACACACCTTTGTATTCATGTGCACATGTTTTGGTCATTTATCCCTTTTACTGCACATTATTTTTCTTTGGTATTTCTTGCAATTATTTTTTAGTTCAAGGGTCAAGAGTAGCTTTTATGGCGACATTGGAAGTTTCACTTCACTTAGCCCCAACATTCTATCCCCTTAGTTTAGGTTAGGTATATTTGTATTTATTTAGTTTACAACATATTGTTTTCTTTTTATTTTCATTTCCCATGCCACTTTTTTTATGTTCTTTAGATTTAATGATTTTTTCTTTTAATAATACTATGCATCAGAGTTCTTTTTCGGCTCTAAGATAATGTGTGTAACACCCTCCTCCCATATTTACCCAACCTAACCAGTCCACTGATTTAAACATGTAACGAAGATTTACTATGATGTGATTCAACTCCCCAAGTACACTTGAGGAAGTGGAATCGACAAACCATACCAAACTGACCTTCCTATGGAGCTACAGGACCCCCATGGACTAACCAACCACTCTAGGTACTAAAACCCTGATTTAACCTTCTCTTTAACTAAACTAGACCCCCAGTCGCACCCATGAAAAGCCCTCCATGCGAATGAAACCTCCAGTCGCTCCCACAGCAAGGCATCCATGTGATTGCAGACTTTTCCAGGTAGTTTTGTGTCAGTGACCCCGAATTCTAAGCCACTTTTTCAGGGCTAGGACTTAAGCCTTTGTCAAGAACTTGTTGAAATTATCAAAAATTATAAATAACACATAAAAAAATTCCTCCATAGAAAACTTAGACAATAACATGACCTAACAAGGCCTAGCCATGACATGAATTCTATCAAACACATCATGAACATGTAATCTATAGGTTTTAATAATAGATGTGAACATAGGGATCTCATACTTATATAAAGATCATCAAGAAGGTTTGATGCTCTCATATAATAGCTAAAATATCATCTATTAGGTCATACATTCATTTTCCATTCATTTACTAATCAAAACATGATGAGAGCCATAACTACAATCTGTAATAAATCCATGCTTATAACTATCATATAATCATATAAATATCAATGTTATAATAGTCATTAAAGCCACATAATAACAAGTACATTTACCATAAAAAACAAGAGGAAAATATATCTTATTAACTTATGTAAAATCTAACCAAGTCGGGGACTTCCATGTACCATCTGACCATAGATTGGGTTGAACCAAATCTCTCTTTCGATTAATCACCGCTGCATGATATTCCAAGCATTAATGTGGGATCTCTTGGAATAAACCATGAAAACCAAACTATGGATTCTAGAGGAAAAACCACCTAAAACCTCAACTAGTGATTCCACCTCATGGTCGGATATCACTAACCATCACTATATCAGTCTCCATCCAAGTTTTCCATGGCTCTAGATAGTTTGTTCCAACCCATATTCTAGGACTAGTAACTCAACCCATAGTTTTCATCGGGCTCCAAATCATTTTTCCAACTAAGAATTCTAGGACTAGTAACTCAACCCACCAAGGGCTCCAGAACTTTTTTCTAAACAAGGCTTTCAGGACTACTAACTCAACCCAAGATGTTACAATGCTTCCAAAGCATTTGTCCAACCAAGGCTCTAGGAACTAGTAACTCAACCCACATCCAAAAGAACATGAGCACCAACCAGAAAACAAATATAAACCCACAACACCATGGTTATCCAAGAATGAAAAGGCTATGAAAAACCATTTTCAATCCAGGAAATCCTCCATGCCAATGACAAATCATAACCAAGAAACCACATGCATATGCCATGCATGCCAAAACTAGAAAGGAAATCACACATGTAATTTGGTACCTGCAAGTAAAACCCATTGTAATTGTTGTTCCCATTGTCCTCTTATCATTTATTGTTTTTCCTTTGCCCTCTTTCTCAAAATACCAAGTATTCCACACTCCTCCAAGAGTGCTCCAAGAAAAATAAAAGTTTCCAAGGGTATAAGAGAGAGAGAATAGAAGAGAGTGTCGAAGGTTGAACTAAAAATAGTTGTGAATTGATCATCATAAGACTTTTTATCATTGGTGCCTATTTTTTCTTCATTTTAGATTACTTTCCTTCAATTTCCTCCTCACATGCAACATGTGATCTTTCACCTTCCTTTTCTCCTATTTTCCATTATTTTCATAAAGAAAATGCCAATAAATGCCTCATGCCTTTCCAAAGCCCTTACCAATTTCCTTAGCCATTTATTAACCACCAGTGATCCACGTCATTATTTTTTTTACCCAACATTTAGCTTGGAATACGTGTCCCATGACCTTGGTTATTATTTTTCCTTTATAAACTTTATTACATGGATTTTTAACTTGGGGTTGTTACATACCCCTACCCCTTAGGGTAAGACCATCCTTGGTGTTCAATGACACATACAATCAACAATACCATTGAAAATGAAGCATACTTCCCATGGAGATTTATAACTTAGCTTGATGCAGTACTTATAATGAACAACCCGCTGAAAATCAAAACAACATGACAGTCATAGCAACATGACAACCATATCGCTTATTGGAGCATTATAACATAGCTCATGGAAATATTTACATCCATATACATATATACATATAAAAAAAATTCTTTGCATCAACGGGTAAACAATGAAAAATACATGTCCCACATTTGATCAACCATCTCCCATGTAGCTTCATCAGGCCCAAAGTGCTTCCATTGCATTTTAACCTACTCAATTGCTCAGTTTTTGGGCATGAGCATATTTCTCTACAAAATGCACTAAGGTTCTAGGTGGAATTATCCTTTTGGTTCCACCTACAATACAGACCAATCAATAACATGATAAACATATTTCACATATCTTTTAAGCAATGAAACATGGAAAACATCATGGAATTTCATTGTCGGAAGTAGTGAAAGTTGATAGGCCACTGGTCTAATCCTCTCAAGTATCTCGAAAGGACCACAATACCGAGGTGCTAAATTCACACATGACCCAATCCTCAAGGAGCTCTTCTTGGGCTTGATGCAAAAATACACGTGTTCCCCAACCTGAAACTCCTTAAACAACCTCTATCAATTCGCGTAACTTTTATGCCTATCCTATGTTGCCTTTAGATTCTTCTTGATTACCTACATTTCTTGTTCCATTTATTCTAACATATCTATTCATAACAATACCATGTTCATTGGATCACTCCAATTGATGGGAGTAATATTACAACTCTTCTCATATAGTTCCTTAAACAAACTCATCCTTAGTGACTCTTGATGCCCATTGTTGTAAGAAAACTCTACCAGTGCAATATACTCTTCCCACTTCCACTACTTATGCATCACATACGTTATCAACATTTTCTTCAGAATCCTATTGACCCTCTGTGTCTTTCCGTCTTTCTCTGGATGATAAGTTGTGCTAAATTCCAAATTTGTACCCAAACCTGCAAATAACTCATTCTAAAACTTGGAAGTGAACTTAGCATCCCTGTCTGACACAACATTCTTCAGTACACCATGAAACCTCACTATTTCTCTGATGAATACATGTGTTACATCATTAGTTGAATAAGTAGACTACATCGGAATGAAGTGTTCTACTTTTTTCAAACTCTCAACCACAACCATAATATAATAATGTTGTCTAGATGTCCTATAATGAAATCCATGGAAATAACCTCCTATTTCCACTCTAGAATCAAAATCAGTTGTAGTAGAACACCTGGATGTTTTCAATCTTCCTTTACCTATTGATAATCCAAACATCTAGCTACAAACTCTGCCACTTCTTTCATTAAATTTGGCCAATAGTAGAACTTCTTCACCTTTGTCAATGTCTTTTGATATCCCAAGTGACCTAAATATGGCTTAGAATGAAATTCCCTCAAGATAAGATTTTTTAGCTCATTGTTGTTTGGCACATAGATCATGTCCCTAAATCTGACCAAATCATCTATTGTGAGATGATAGTCCACATCTTGATCACATATACGCTATTGTAACATGTGCCTAAACTTGTTATACATGTCATCCTGTTGACCTGCCTGTAAGATCATATCCTCTAGATCTGTCCCATATGAAATCATGTTTTTATATGATTTACCTGTACTCTTCAGCTAAGAGAATCTCCAACCTTGTTCTCTTTACCCTTAAAATACCTGATCTCAAAGTCAAACTCACTAGTTGTTTCCAACCATCTAGCTTACCTAGTATTTAGATTATGTTGGTCAAACAAGTATCTCAATCCAATGTGATCACTCATCAATATGAACCTCATTCCAAGAAGATAGTGTCTCCACATCTTCAAAGCATGGATGATCACTGCCAACTCAATATCATGTGTCAAATAATTATTCTTGTGCTCATTCATTTTCCTTGATTCATAGCACACTGCCTATCATTCCTGCATCAGAACTCCACCACATCCTATATTGCAATCATTTGTACACACCACGAACTATGTTTATAGATCTGCGATTTTTAGAACTAGAGCATTTGTCAACAATTGCTTCAATTTCTCAAAACTCGTTGCACATTATTCTATCCATTCAAATTTCTTACCTTTCCTTTGCATTTATGTAATATGATAAGAAATCTATAAGAAGTTCCCTATGAACCTCCTATAATAACCTGTTAACCCCATGAATGACCTTACCTCGTCCACATTCCTAGGAGCTTACATAATAGCTTTTATATTTTCTGGATCCACTGCTATGCCTTCCTTGGAAACCACATGCCCCAAGTAATGTACCTATGTCTAAAATAAATTGTATTTTCTAATCTTGGTATACAACTAATTCTCCCTTAGAAATCTCAATATTGTTTCTAATTTTTTGACATGATATTCCTCATTTTTAGAATATATCAATATACCATCAATGAATACAATAACAAACTTGCCCAGATAAGGACGCAACACACTATTCATAAAGCACATAAAAGTAGTTGGAGCATTAGTCAAACCAAATGTAACTACAACAAAATCATAATGCCCATACCTAGTCTGGAAAGCAGTCTTGTAAATATCATCCTCTTTGATGCAAACCTCATGGTATCATGATCTCAAATCAATATTCAAGAACATTATCGCTCGCTTCAACTAGTCAAACAAATCATCAAAGGGATACATGTTCTTGATGGTTACCTTGTTCAACTTCTTTTAATCAATACACAACCTGGGAGTACCATCATTTTTCTTCACAAACAATATCGTTGTACCCCAAGGTGACACACTTGGCCTAATGTATCCCTTTTCAAGCATTTCCTTCAACTAAAACTTCAATTCCACTAACTCTGGCATGCTCATCCTGTACAATGCCTTTGATGTTGGTGTTGCCCCTAGTACCAACTCAATGGAAAATTCCACTTCCTTGTGAAGCGGTAACTCTACAATCTTTGTGGGAAATACATCTAAAATTGTTATAGAACTAGTTACCTCTTCAAAACAAATTCATCCTCAACATCCTTACCTTTATCACTGGAAATGTGTGTTGCAAATAACGCACACCCTTTCCTGCGACTGCTCTCTGCCTACATAGTTGTCACCATTCTAAATGATGTTTCCTTCTTCTTACCCTGCAATATTCGCTATTATATATTGTCATCTAAGCATTCAATAGCCTTGTCATAATAATATACTTTAGTCCTGTGAATATACAACCAATCCATGCGCAATAGAATATTTTAAGAACCAAACGGAAGTACATTCAGATGCGTAGGCATACCATTTAGTTCAAATGCACAAGCTCTTACCCAATGATGAACTCTTTTCTTTGTACCTATAGCCAACTGCACTAACCAATATTTGGCATGTACCTCTTTATTCAAAGCACACTTTTCCACTAGGTCAGGGTTAACATAACTATAATTAGATCTAGGATCAATCAAAATAAAAAAAACTTGATCACCAAGCTTACTATCCCTCTCGATAATAGATTACTGGTGATATTCCTGCCTATTATCCAACGCTACATAAATCCAAGGAATACTCCATCAAATATCCCCCATTGTTTGTGCCTCCTGTGCACTATAGATCTGCGATCTGCCACCCTGATTCTAGGGACAATCACTCATGTGATGATCTCTACCATAAGTTAGACATTGTAAAGGGTTCCTTTCCCTTGCTCTACTCCTCAAACTAAAATTATTTTCCTCTACCATATGCGTTGAACTTCTTAGGTGGTTTTTCATTCTATTTGTTACCTATCTCCTGAGGTCTTGTTTTCTTATTATCCCATTTTCCTTTATTATTTGCATTACCTCTCTTAGAATCCTACTTATTTTCATATTTGTGCTTCGATTACGCATAATAGTGTTTCAGCTTTTTGGTGGCTTCCTCCAATGACCTAGGTTCATTGAACTCAATCCTGTCTTTCAATGCTACCGGAAACCCACTCATGAATTTATGAGTCTTTCCTTTCTCCTCCTTCAAATAAGGCACATACCTCAACAAATCCAAGAATATTCTAGTGTAATCCTCATTGGTCATAGATCCCATATTCAACTCATAGAATTACTTTGCCCTATCATCATAGTATCTTTATGATAGATACTTCTTCCTGAAGAAGTCTCTCGAACTTTTTCCAAGTCAACAACTCTTCGTGAATATCTCTAACATTCTTTACATATTCCCATAAAATTTTATCTTTACCTTTAAGATTGAACATAGTTATTTTTGTCTTGATGTTCTTTGTGTAAATCATGCAACTAAAAGAAATTATTCATCCCAAGTAACCACGCTTTTGCATATTGTGAATTCTTCATTTCTACATCAAATATAGGTGGGTTTTCTTTTTTGAACGCATCCAAAAAATATCCCATGTCACTCCTCCTATAAGGATGATAGCGATGATGAGCATGGTACATGTTCAAAGTAGAACTAAAGTAAATACCATGTCCATTGCCTCTTCTATCAGGTGTATCCAATAATTTTCCATCTCTGACCATGTCTTATATGTCTGACTTGTTCCCACCATGAGACCTACTGCCATATGCTCCCTTAGTCTTTTCCTCTTGTCCATGACTAATCCTAAGTGGTCCATGTTTATACAAGTCTGAAAAAATCTAAAGAATAACTGCATTTACCTCTGCTTGTTTCTCTCATTCTGTAACAAGTATCTCTTGTGACTGGATGATTATGTCATTATCTGCCTTGCACCTCCTTATTTTTTCCTTCAAATTTCTCAAGGTGTCTACTATATCAGTAGAGTACCCACCACCATTTTGCTCATATGATTTATAGGGAGAGTCGTGAACTATAATCCACCATTTTTCTAGACATCTCAATCTTCTTCCTACAATTATATCATGTCAACTAAACCAAAACATAATCATAACCAACATAAGTTGGTATAGTTCAAGGGAGGATATCTCGTCTGCAAGATAAACCATGTTAGCACAATACATGTATAAACATAATGTAGAAATTATATACAATATGCATGTATATATCCAGACTCTCCTGATCTCACAATATTTATCTTCTTGCTAAATACAGAATCCTTCCACTATAATTCTTGCGGAAATTTAATCAACAATTGCAAAACACATGAAGCAATAAAAACACACATAACACAGTTGTTTACTAGGAAATCCTGAAGCTAAAAACCCCAACTATCATATTATGTATCATGGAGATCATATGAAAATCTCATACAAACATACAAAGCTTATCACAATCTCTCAGTACAGTACAATCGTCATACACTAATCAGGAACAATCTTGCAAATCCATGCACAAATCTTTCCCTCCTGCTAGAAGGCCTCCATTGTGCAATCCAAGCTGATTACAAAGACCAATTCGATGCAATCCCACTCTCCTTGACTGTGTTATTATCATTGGCAACTCCAATGTATATATAGATGCAATCCATGCATCACTAGTAGTCACAACAGATAGTCCATCTTGCCCTTTCACCTATCTCTCCACTGGTCTCCACTGAAACTATCCATGCACTGTAGTTAACTGATGTATTCTTCAGTTGATTAATGAGTTATTATTTGTGAATTAATTAACTAATTAATTCACTCCACTCTCACTAGTGTATCATTCAATTAGACTAGATACAACTAGCTCAACTGAGTCTAACTGAGTTAAACTAAATACAACTCCACCAACTACTTCTCCAACTCCACCAAAATTTGTCACATGAGTTCTAACTGAATTCCTCCATGCATTAGCTCCGGTAAACCCTCGGGGGAATAGCGTAATTCCTTACATCAGCTGTTGTGCCACCATCTTGTGCACTTAATTGAAGTGCTCGATCCTCGAGAATAAGATAATGTTTAGAGTCCAAATATTATTAAGAGCTAATAATATTCAACATATCTATTTTTAGACTAGCAGTCTAAAAATAGACTCTGCCCAATATGTCTAAAAATAGAAATCCATCTATTTTTCCAACTTGACCAACCATCCACAAATAGCCTCCTGCTACATATAGAATATGATCGACATGTCTAAAAATAGACTTTGCACCAAAAATCACCTGTGTGGGCCCCACCAAGTTTAGGTGATCATTTTCCAACTAGGATCAAGAATGATGTTTCAGGATGCCTCCTTCATTTTTTCTTGTTGCAATCTTCAACACTCCCTCTCAATAAGAAAGGTTTGTCTTTGCATGCAACATGCAACTCCATGCATTCGCCCTGCAACAATTGCTGCAACACTTCCAAAACTGAAAGGCTCCAAACAACTCAATCAGTCTAATGCATCTATCATCAAAGTCTTCGACTTCTTCTTAGCTACTGCACATGTCTTAAGGAACTAATGCGTTGTTGAACTCTGCACCCATGCACTCTGCACTTGCTGTCAACTCTGAACCGCATTCCAGTATCTGACACTGTCACTTTGATCTACCTGCATCAATCCAACTGATCATGCTACTGCTGCTCTGTGGGCACCTCGTAGCCAGGTTCAATTCATGAGATCCACACCATCTCCATGAATCTTTCCCAGAAATATCCTCTTGGGATTACTCATGCATGTCTCCCCACCTCTCACCTGGTGGTATAGCTACCTGCACTCCCTCTGCCCATCTAGCACGAAATTTCTCTGCATGAGTGGTTGCTCCCACTCCATGATCCTCATCTTGTGGCTGCTCCACATCCTGAGGTTCACTCTTACCTGCATGCAAATCTAGCTCCCTCTCAAGCTTCAATTGCATGGCTTTCTTGCACTTCCCAATAGTAGGAAGCTCCGTAGAAATCCCATCTACATCAAATCTATAAAGATTATTCTGCATCTCCAGTTGTGGCTACTCCACAACTTTCTAAGACCGCTTCGCACGTTGCATGTTGAGAGGATCCCTATTAACCACCAAGTCACTAACCTCTGCTTTTCTCCTCAAATATTTTCATGCATCTTGTACCTCAGTGCATGTAGATTCTTGGCTCGCGCACATTGCAATTGTCCCACCGTCACAAAATTTTCTAACAAAAGAGCTGATTTTTAATAGACGATATCTCCCTCATCCGAGCTCCGATTCGACCAATTTTTTTTTTCAATTCGGGTATTTTTTTGCAAGGAATCCAAATATGTTATTTTTGTCTGAAAATTTTGGATCCAAATTTTCATATATTCTCTGCAAACTCGCACACCCAAAAATTCATGCTCTCATTCCATGTAGAAAATCTATAACACAGCTCTGATACCATGTAGAAATTATATACAATATGCATGTATATATCTAGACTCTCCTGATCTCACAATATTTATATTTTTGCTAAATACAGAATCCTTCCACTATAATTCTTGTGGAAATTTAATCAACAATTTCAAAACACATGAAGCAATAAAAACACACATAACATAGTTGTTTACCGGGAAATCCTGAAGCTAAAAACCCCAACTATCATACTATGTATCATGGAGATCATATGAAAATCTCATAAAAACATACAAAGCTTATCACAAACTCTCAGTACAGTATAATCGTCATACACTAATCAGGAACAATCTTGCAAATCCATGCACAGATCTTGCCCTCCTGCTAGCCTGCCTCCACTGCGCAATCCAAGTTGATTACAAAGACCAATTCAATGCAATCCCACTCTCCTTGACTGCGTTATTATCATTGGAAAATCCAATGTATATATAGATGCAATCCATGCATCACTAGTAGTCACAACGGATAGTCCATCTTGCCCTTTCACCTATCTCTCCACTGGTCTCCACTGAAACTGTCCATGCACTATATTTAACTGATGTATTCTTCAGTTGATTAATGAGTTATTATTTAGTGAATTAATTAACGAATTAATTCACTCCACTCTCACTAGTGTATCAATGGTTCGACCCAGAATCTGTCTAGTTCAGCGTAACCAACTAAGTTAAAGCGAACACAACTCCACCAACTACTTCTTGCTCACGAACTCTTGTCATGATTTCTAACCCAATTCCTCCATGCAATAGCTCCGGTAAACCCTCGGGAATAGCGTAATTTGTTCATGCAATGGGCTCTGTGCCACATATGTGCACTTAACTGAAGTGCTCCAAGAGAATAATATAATGTTTAGAGTCCAAATATTATTAAGAGCTAATAATATTCGACATATCTATTTTTAGACTAGCAATCTAAAAATAGACTCCGCCCAATATGTCTAAAAATAGAAATCCATCTATTTTTCCAACTTGACCAACCATCCAAAAATAGCCTTCTGCTACATATAGAATATGATCAACATGTCTAAAAATAGACTTTGCGCTAAAAATCACCTGTGTGGGCCCCACCTAGTTTAGGTGATCATTTTCCAACTAGGATCAGGAATGATGTTGCAGGATGCCTCCTTCACTGTTTCTTGTTGCAATCTTCAACAATAATCATAGCATTGTATTGCAATATTCCCAAATGAGAAAAACAAAAATATAGTGCATAAAATGTAAGCAGCAGTAAGTATTTAACACATGAAACAATGAGACCAATATAGAGCCATATTATTGATCATATATGCAGCAAATAAGTACAAAACAATGAGGTGCAAATCATAGGATGTGATCACATAAGCCTCCAATATATAAACACTCTCAAAAGTGAGATGTTGCTGCTACACAAAATGCCAGAGAGCTGCTACAGCGCAATCATATTAAGTATAAATATAGCTGGAGATGATACAATGATATAAAAATACTGTTATAGGATCCAATAGATTCTAGACATACAAATCTGAGCACTATATCAGCTTTCCAAGACAACCCAAGAGGGTTTATGACAAATGCACACAAGATGCCAATCTAAGCTACAGCCCTAGGGCTAAAGATATGTTGCAACAACATAAATGAGAAGATATGGCTGAAGCTGATGTAGAAACCTATAGCTCTTCTCCAATAGATCCTTCGGATGAAAGAATGGCTCCTCCACTGAAGAAATCACCTCCCAAAACAACCACTGCAACTACCCCTGCAACTCCTCCCTAAAATAACGCAGATCTGGAATAAAACTACGTTGTAGGGGATAAATACTCCTTGGTTTGATTCCAAATGTGTCAAATAAGCCCAAGGGGCTACTTTACAGGCCTTCCAATGGGTGGAAACCTTCCTCCACTGCAAAACTAGCTCTGAAGACACCCAATATAATTCTCCATTGCTGCACCCTACAACACAGCACAATATTCTATAGAAACTGCGCTGATGAAGACAAACACAAGGGACCTAATTTCCAATGAGAAACTCCCATCTCCATGCTATCATCCATATGAAATGAAACACCTTCCAGCATGGTAATTCATAAAAAAGTTCCTCCCAAATGTTTATGAGAGGCATATCCCAAGTGCTCCAAGTAATCATATGGCCCACCTCATAAAGAAACAAGTGATCTATTGTAGCACCCATACCATCTCCCAAGCTCCCCTTGAAGCATGAAGCATAAAAGGTGTGGGAAATTTCTTCCCCAGTGGACACATCCAACCAATGTGCCTTCCCTCCAATCATGTTCCCATCAAATATAAGAACATCATCAACATATGGAATCACAATCAAAGTCATGTTAGCTGCCATGTGTAGTAAAGGAGGACAATGGTCCCTCATGTGAAACCAACGCAGTTTTGCTCCTAACTACCATAGAATGTGATATAACAAGTGTTTCTCCCACCACTTGTTTGTTTCCCCATTCTTCTTGCATGCTTGGAGAAGGTGTATGATGGTTGGTTTTAATGAAGCACACCATGAACATTGAAGAATATATCATCTCCAAAAAATATTCTAGGGAATGGTCAACATCATCATTTCTCATGGCCCCAAGTAGCCCCTGAAGCCAATAAGAAAGAGTTCCCCCTCTTGGAGCAATGCCCTACACATGAGTGGTGATAATGCAAGTACATAGTAAATATATCATGATGCTCATAAACACAATCTTTACCATACACTTGGTTTAAATCAGTGAGGTAGCTCATGGATGAGCTCCCTCTCACACCCCATGAGTAAGGAGGTGGTGAAGATAACTCTTCCCAAAAGTTGTGTTTATCCTCACCCTCCAAACAATCCATGCACTTCCTCATATGATAGTGTATCTCCTCTTTGAAGTCTTCCCACATGAATCCCTCCAAAATAGTATGGTATGTTCTAAGGAAACCAGTGGGGTTGGAAAGCAAGATATCATAGGCTGCATGTAGTAGTTTATCCTTGAGCTTTGAGTCTCTAGTCAGGTAGATCTTATCATGGAAATAAATGACTCCATCAACTACTCTATACCTCCTATCTATCACTTTCCCATCAAGAACCTTACATGTGAAGAGGTTCTTGGAATATTCCACCAATAGTTGGGAATCCCAATATGGATCTATACTTCCCAACAATGACAGCATTGTAAAAATCTGAAACGAAGTATCTGTCACATCATAACTCTCCTCTTTGACATGCTTAATGCCAAAGCCACATGTTGGAGTAATGATACCCCACTTTTTCTGCCTCTCTTACAATTGATCTTGCCCAAAGACAAGATTGGAGTTCATGGAAGTCAACCTCCTCTTGAAAAGTGTCTCTCCTCCAAAACTTTCATAGTTTGGCTAATTCATACAAGAGCGTTATTAACCTCTTGTCATAATATTCATAAATCTTCCTCATGTGTGGAAGTATCATTTGTTGCTCCAAAGCTATGGAATGGCCATTTTGCACCATGCTCTTTTCATCATAGATTTCTAAATCATTTTTCAACGCAAATAGCTGAGTGGGAGATAGTAATTTCCATATCAAAAAATTGTTCGCCCCTCCTTTAAACCCATCAAAGGTCCTTTGTGTTGTGCTATCTCCTCCCAAGGTTCCCTCCCTAGCCAAATATATCAATGTTGCACTATTTTGAGAGAAATATTTATTCATCGTCCAATCTGGGGGTCTTCCTGGTGGAATGCCTCCATGTAAAGAGACATCAAAATCTGAAGTAGACTGTATAGGTGAGTGGACTGATTTGTCCCTCCCTTCACTGCATAAATCAGCCTCCTTATTATGTATATAAACACCTTTAAATAAACAAGGTTTCATGCTCTCCGTCCTTTGTTGTTGATCCACCTTTTCTTCTCCTCTTTTGATCAAGGAGTTACAGCCCATCACTATTGTCACAAGATGCTCCTTGGGAAATTTTTGCAAAGATGCAAAAGCTCCTCCACTTGAAGCAATAGCCTCATGCCCATCTCCATGTTGTGATGGTTCTCCTCCCAAAGTGACAGCGTTGTTACTTTCCTTCTGCTCTTCCTCTTGAGAATAGAGATCTTCATGCAATGGGGATCTTTCCCTTGGCAAGGTATCATACAATTTTTTATCCCCCTCAATAGAAATCTGAAGTGAATTTGGTGCAATAGATCTTTCCAACTCATGCAAAGGTTTTGAATTTTTATGTTTTGCTAGCTCAATCAAAGATGTTTCAGATTGTTTTTCATCAAATATCCTCACTAATCTCTTAGTGAATTTTTCATAAGTAGTGTTGGCTCAAGGGGTCCTGACCCTGGTTCGAAGGTTAAGGTTTGCCAACAAACCCCTATACTACTGGCCCTTTCGGCAGTGACCTACTTCCGCAGGCCAAAGTCTCACCTGAAGCAGTAAGGAAGGGTGTTAGAACCAGGTTTCTGCACCTTGAGAGAGAATAGGTAAGTCAAGAAGGTCTGTGTTCCCAACCTATCAAGTTCGCACTAAACATATCTATTCATAGGCTTATATAGTATAACAGAGCTATTATCATGCACAAATCTAGTAAATACATTTGCATCCACATGCGTAGTATCAATTTATCAGCACATAACACTATAATCGCAGAAATTGACAGGTCACAGATACATATACCAGAAACGTAGATACTTTCACAGTCCACAGCTATTAAACAGACACTTTTGCACCTTAATCATATAGCCCGGGTTTGCATCAATGATAACAAAACATATCCAAATAGCATCAGATGTCCAACAGTACTTCGCATATATATATTAATACCAAATTCCACTTACAATCCAAAAACACCGCATGCATACACAGCCAGCAAGGTTCGCACACAGCAGGATTGAGGATCTTCACACACACAGCCAGTAGGAGTCCTTACACAACAACCCGAAAACAGATCTATTAATCATGCTTAGCCTCAATCTCAATTCTTTTTTACCTTAAGACTCAAAAAAGTTCATCTATTTATATTAATTTAGCCTACGCATCCAATGGTCTGCAAACCGTGGTTTGCGGACTCCTGGTCTACCCTTGACCCATTACAATGCATTTGGGGCTTTGACCCACCCCAAAACCCCTGTGTTAGAATAAATAATACCAAAAATATACAAAAATGGGAAAAAATTGTAGCTTTAGGAGACCCTGTTCCAACAGTCCCCCAACACAGTCTTGTTACTCGTCCTAAGTCACTGTGAAGGTGCGGTCTCCACCTACGCCTGCAGCATTCTGATTGCTTTGGCCAATGAGGGCAACACACCTTCACTCTAAGTAGAAACATTTTGCGCAATGTCTACCAACTTATGTGAAGTTGGGCCTTCTGTCGTAGCGGTGACACCCTCCAGATTATGGTTTAGCTGCTTAACAGCAACATCAACATCCTGCGAGAGCTTGAGGGCTTCGGTAGCCCAAGGCTTCAGGATATCACCGAGAATCTTCTTCTTATGTCGAAGTTCATCAATATCATTTTGGAGGGCATGGCTGGTTCGCAACCATGCCAGGCGTTGATCAGGAACCAAAGTGGGGAGAATCCTGGTTTATTTCTCATAGGATTGGGTCGCACTGGACCTTGGTCCATAACTGCATGGTTGTTTCCAGTAATTGGGAACCCTAAGTGATATGCCATGTAATGACGTCTGTAGCCGCGGTAACCAGTGCAACTCGCTAGGCCCGTACCTCTGGAGGTGTTTCGAGCTGCAACTTAGCCTGCAAATCTGCTATCTACTGCTTCATCTGTGTTTTGACCACCTGAGCTTCCATCGTAGAGGCTTTCAATGCTATGACCAGCCCTTCAATCTTAGCCTAGGGGGTGACTATGGCCGGGATTTATTCTGTAACTTCCGCGCAGATTCAGTGAATTAAGTGTTCAATATTTTTTGTTGTGTGGTGGCGAGGGTACAGGCAGCCTGTGCCTGTGATACTTCAACATTCTTTTCCCTGATGGTCTGCTTAGCTACCCTGAGCTGTTGGTGAAATTGCAGGTCACGATGCTGAATTTCCTGAAACAAGGAGGTGTGGAGAACCTTCAAGGCCTCATGTGGTAGCCTAGCTAAGTCCAGCTACACCTCTATACAGGTTCTTAGTTTGGGTGGACTGATCACAAGGGTTGCGCCAGGCAAGGAACAGAAACGTCTTTCCGTTGTAACTAGTGTGGCACTGCTAGTTGCCGAGGGCATTCGCACCTGAATCACACTGGTCTACAGCATGTCTATCTTCAGCTGCAGAGTGTGGAGCTCGTCCTAGAGTGTGTCGATCACAGCTCTCTGTTGTTCTTCTAAGGCTAACCATATTTCTTCCGTGGCCAAAGTGGTCGTGTCAGCAATTTGTTCGAGGTCACTTTCGGTCAGTGTGACTGTCTCATCTTATTCCGTCCGCTGAGAGCATTGTTTCTTTCGGGGCCCTTTGACAGGATTTCTTGTTCGCTTCGTGCCGCAGGGGGAGTCAGTTCCTCCTGCATCTAATCCTTTTGTACCCACGTCTGGTTGCGAATCTGTTTGGAGCTCTGGCTCTACGTCCTTCTCAGTGGTCTGTTGTTGTTGACCGTCCTTCATGTGGTCAGCTTCAGCTGCGCACCCTTTGGTGAGCTGACACTCCCTGCTTTGTCACTTCCTTTGCTCGAGCTTCCCTTTTCCTTATTCGTGGTGGGGTTAACTTTTTTAGCACTTGTGCCCGCAGTGCCCATCGCACCAAACTTGAACCCAATCTTCCACTGCGAAGGCCATGTGGTGAGTACACGATCAATATCCTCGGTCGTAGCCATATCTAGGAGTGAGACCCAGGCTTATCCTTGTGAGCTCTGATTTGGACGTTGTGCATGGTGACCTAGAATTCCGCAATGCCCTGTATCTATCATATACTTCTGGAGACAACCATGGTCGGGAATTAATAGTTGTTTCCAAGCTACTCTGAAAGAGGACCCAGAAGACTTATTTGTCCTTAAGACGATGCGTATCCTTAGAATCCCATAATTTTGTATATCGGGCCCCCTCACACATGTCGGGGGTGAGCTCTGGGAGTATTAATTCCTCAGGTGCTTCCCAGGCTATAAATGCGATGAGAAGTAGCAGCCAGGAATAGCAAAATGCTCGTCCCTTCTCCTAGGATTCGCGGACATTGGTCAAAAACTCATTGCACAAATATTATGACCAATTGAAGCAGACCCTTTTCTCGCACTGGCCTGCTAACTAAATGACATATATGGCAATGGAGGCCACTTGGAATTTTCGCATCATCTTACATGTCAATAACATGGTACCCAATTGCGTAGTGGGATCACTGATGGTTTTTATCATGAAGCCGCGAGTATTCCGCTCCACATGGTATTTTTTCACACATATTTAGCAGTTTCAACCTCATATTTCTTCCCAACGCACAGCAGAGGGTCCGGCCCTTCCATAGGAAGACTAGTGATTCGATGGATGAGTGCAGCGTCGATAGGGATTTGATCCTGGATCCACAAACACCCATCATGAGCCACAGCAAGCAACTAATGCACCAAATGGTCTGTGATATTGTAGTGGCCGAAATGTGGCATCTTGAGCAGGTTTAGGAGCCCGTATCCTGCCACTCCACATACCCATCTTACAGGGAAAATTTCCATCATCCTCCCGAATTTGTTCAATATATAACTTGGGCGCCAACTCAGGGAAGGCCTCCAAATTTTCCAAGTCATGATCATCAAATTTGATCTCATGGAGCCTTCCAAAAGGTTCACCAACAACGGGGACCTCTCCCGAGTTCAGCGGCATCTACAAGTAGGTGATCAGGCTATTGAGGTTCTTTGGCGTGCGTGTCGAGGGCATGTGCAGTCGAACGAAAGGAGGCAACCAATTGATTGGTTCTGTGGCATGAGCCTCTTCCCGAGAAACACGTGTCTGTGGCGTCGCTCGCAGGGATTTTACGTTTCTCGGGGAAATACGGGGCTTCCCTCCAGCCCATTTCACGGGTTCCGGGGGTTTCCCTGAGCCCTGTGCTTTTTCTTTTCCCTTCTTCATGACGGGGCTCGGCGTGGAGATAACTTCTTCACCCTCGAAATTAATCTCCACTACTTCCTCGGTTCCTTGCTCTGCCGAGGTTGCTGGTGCTGAGGATTTAGCAGGGTTAATGGTCATCATTCTAGCGCGAAAGACAAACTTGGGATTGCCATTGTCAGAGGGCATCAGATGCTCAGACATGAACAGAACGCAATGGGCATAGAAACTCGCAAAGCATAAACTTGGCAAGGAAAAATTCACAAAGGACAAGCTGCTCAGGAAACACGGAACCCTTTTCTGCTCGATTCTTCTACTTTTATATCCTTTATGATTGAACAAAGGTCGAGTAAATTTTATCTGAAACTTACCATCATGTAAACAGTAAAAAACCTTCCAAGATCTCTTCATTAAATGTCGTTCGCCCGCTCCTTCCAATGGTAAATTTTTCTTTTTACCCGATTTGATTGTTCCAATGGCTAGTTTTCACACCCCTGGTACGCTTAGCGCACACCTGCTCTCCCAGTGCACCCCTACACTTTTAGCATACCTCCTGTGCTCCCAATGCACCTGCTATGTTCTGAGTTTATTCCTGCGCCTCTGGTGCACTCCCCCAGGCTTCCAATCCTATGGTTGCCTCCTGCGCGGAGCATGGTACCTGGTGCACTTACCTTCCCTGGTGGGTCTGTCCCACTTCATACAGCTACTCTAGCCATATAGCCATTTGATCTGATACAGTTTGAGCCAACTGCCATTGATATAGTCAGGTAGCATATCACCACGTAGGGTAGCTAATCCAATAGGTCTGCCATCCGTGATTTCTTTAATTGTATAGGGCCCAAGCCAATGTTTTCGGAACTTCCCTGGGTGTTTCGCAAATTGGCTATTGTAAATTAGCACTAAGTCACCCTCCATTAAGGACTTTCATCAAATATGTCGTTCATGCCATGCCTTATCTCGTGCCTTCTGCACCTGCTGATGGAAGTTAGCAATGAAACGGTCTTCCTCCAAAGACACAAGTTGCGCTAAACACTCCTCCATGATATCAGTCTCCGCCATATTTGTGAAGGTTGTGATGCGCAAGATAGGAATAATATATTCCTTGGGCATAATGGCCTCCTTGCCATAGACCATCCTAAACGGTGTTTTCCCTGTCATCTTCTTACAGGTGGTTCTGTAAGCCCATAGAACAGATGGGATTGCACGTCCCAGTTGCTGCGATCGGCGTTATAGACCTTAGTTAGTGTGCTCTCCAAGACTTTATTGAATGCTTCAACCGCCCCGTTCGCCTGAGGATGATATGAAGTGCTTTTGGCATGATGGATCTGGAATTCTTCTGTCAAGGCCTGTATTGTGTCATTGACAAAGTGCGTACCTCTATTTCTCGTTAGAATTTTCAGACATCCGAATTTGGTCAAAATCTGCTCAAAGATAAAGTGCGCAGCGGTATCACAGTGCAATCCTTTACCGCTTGTGCTTCGACCCACCTGGTTACATAGTCAGTGGCAATGATAATGTAACGCGCACCTGTCTTCTTTCTGAGAGGGTTGATAGGTCCCACGAAATCTATAGCCCATTTTTCAAAAGCCTACAGGACCATTTGTGGTTGAAGAGGCATTTCGTCTCTTTGGGACGGCCTTCTGGTTCGTTGGCATGTATCGCAGGCCTTACAATAGTCATGAGAGTCACTATGCAGGGTGGGCCACCATAATCCAACTCTTAAGACCTTCTGCGTCATTTCTTTCCCTGCGTAGTGACCTCCTGCTACCCTGTCGTGGGCTTCTACCAAAATATCATGTTTTTCATGCTCCAGGATGTACCTGCGTAGCACTTCATCTGCTCCCATCTTATATAGATTTCCTGCGATGATGGTAAAAACTGCAACGCGGGCTACCAGCTCTTTCTTTTGTTGCACCGAATACTCCACGGGTACCATACCTGTAGTTAAGAACTGAATGATGTCAGCGAAGTGTGCATCAACTACCTTAATAAAAAGGAGTTGCACGTCAGGCAATCCTTCTTCCATTTTGGTCGGTTCCTCACCACTCTCATTTCGAGGCAAGTGGTCTGGCCCAGCATTCAACTTTCCTAGTTTGAAAATGATTTCAAAGTCATATTCCTGGAACAGCAAAAGCCATCGACATATTTTCCCCCCCAACACAGGCTTGTTCACTAAGTACTTCAAAGCCGAATGATCTGTGAACATTTTGAAGTGACCCCCTAACAGATAGTGTCAATACTTCTGTAATGCATAGACCATGGCCAATATTTCCCACTCCGTGGTGGCATAGTTGCGCTCTACACCAGAGAGCTTTCGACTAGCAAATGCAACTGGGTGATCAATGTATCCATCTCTAGGCTACATAAGGACCACTCCCAGGGAGATTCCGGAAGCATCAACGTGAACATGAAATACCTTCGCCCAATCAAGAAAAATAAGGATAGGTGTAGAGACCATCTTTTCCTTGAGTAGCTCAAAGCTCTTCTAACACTCGTCATCCCAAAAGAATGAAACATCCTTCTTAAGCAGCTTTTCCAGAGGCGCTGTGACGTATCCCTAAATGAAATTTTTGTAGTAGCTTGTATGTCCAAGGATCGAATGTAGCTATTTCTCAGTCGTAGGTACTGCCAGATTGATGATAACTGCAACTTTCACAGGGTCAACCATCAACCCTTGTCGGAAAACTATATGTCCAAGCAAGATTCCGAAGGGTATGCAGAAGATACACTTCTTGACATTCAGCGAAATCTGGTGCTCTCGGCAGGCATCCAACATCATAAACAGGTTCGAAACGTGCATCTTTACTAAGCCAAAGACAGTCCAATCATCAAATTACACCTCCAAAAATTTATGGATGAACTCTTTGAACACTACAACTATTACTCGCGAGAATATGGTAGGTGTGTTTTTTAGTCTGAACGGCATGACCATATATTGAAAGGATCCCCATTCAATAGAAAACTTTTTTTTGCTGTGATATTCAAGTGTGATTATGATCTGATGGTATCCTAAGAACCCATCAGTGAATGAGAACGCTTCTTGGCCTCCTACGCTATCCAGGATCTCATCCGAGAATGGCATCGGAAAGGGATCATGTACGCATGCATCATTCAATTTGTGTAATTCCACATAGATGTAGATTTTCCCCTTCATCTTCTTCTCCTGAACCACCATCGGACTTACCCAATCCGATTGTTCGACTGGTTCAATGATACCTGTGGGGAGCATTTTATCTATTTCTTCCCTAACCTTCTTCTTATATTTGGGGTTCAACCAATAAGGGCGCTACTTTACAGGGCACGCATCTGGTTTTAGCATGACGTGCATAACCCCTAGGTCCCCTGTGATCCCCTTGAGCTCTGAAAACTTTGTTGGGAATAAGTCTTCATATTTTGTGAGCAATTCAGCAACTTTTATTATGGTGTCATCATCCTAGTAGGCCCTAATTTTAGCCAACTTAGGCTACTCATTTGTAATAATATTGACTTCTCGCAGCTTCAGAGGCTTCGTTACATCCACAGTTTGTAGTTGGTGTCCTACAACTGTGTGTTCTCCCTCCGACTCTAGGATCGAGACATTGCGGGGATCCTCATCGAGTTCTTCTATGTTCATATTGCGAGAGTTGGAAATATCCTTCATCTGGGTCTCCCATGTTGGTGTCTTAAAGGCTGCGTAAGGGATGGATTCACCAAATACAAAGGTGTCTATATCCTACAGAGCTTCATTGAGAGCCTCCGAGCCCCCTTTCAATCTGAATGTTCCCATGAATTCATCTTTTAAATTTTCCCATTGGCGGGTGCATTGATGTAGCTCTGCATCCAAGTACCATGCATTGGGAATTGGTCCCAACGCATGAATAAACAAGTGAACCCATTCTTCTGTAGTCTGGACACACCACTTCTCCATCCATGCGAACAAGTGTTCGTGCAGATTCCCTGGGCCAAGAAAAATTTTGATGCACATCAATCGGAGGCTCAAATCACAGGATCATCATGTCCCAACATTCCTCCCAATCCTGGAACGCCCCCTTATGCGTGTCCCACCATCTTTCAGGTGTTGCGTGCATGGCTATATTAAGGGCCCATAGCCTTTGTTCTCTTGGAACCTCAGCTTCAAATGTTCGCAAAAAAAAATTTATACTACCGGAACCATCAAAGTAGGGAAATTCTCTTACCTCTAAGGATATGCAGTGGAAATACATTGTGATTCACAGGCAGCGCAGCGCAGAGACATCATGTAACAGGTTTTTCCAATTTTCCATTTCCCCGTTGGAGTCAGAAAATCATTCGTTATCCTTTTCCCAGCACAGCACACCATCGGTCGTAGGATTGATCCAGTCTTCGTCCCTCTCAGTTAACTTATAGATGTGATCCACCTCCTCTTCCTCAAGCACTGGCTCTGTATACCTTTCTCCTTTTGCGGGGTCTAGTGGTACTGCCACCTGTGTTCCTTCACTTTCAAACACCATGCTTCTCTTCTTCAAATTGATAATACCACCCATATCTATGGCCCAGTCCAATCCTAGGAGCACAGGATAGGGGTCCACATCTTCCACAATCTGAATGAATTCAAAGTCAACCCAAACCTTAACTCCTATGATATCTACCGCGATCTTTGATAATCTCCCCAACTGTATGATCTTCTATTGATTTTCCATGTGCAGCTAGATAGTGGACCATTCCAACTTAGGTTCTCCCATTCGCTACCAAGTTTGTTTAGGTATTACGTTCACATCTGAACCTAGGTCTAGAATAAACTGATCCACCTCGTAATCACTAATTTGCGTGGTTAACCGCATCTCCCTACCAGTGCGTCTCTTATGCTTATATAGTTTGTGCACATCCTTAACTTCCATGGTTGGGGTTGTTCTTTCTATGCATCTGTCGAATAAAGCTTGGAGGCTTTCTACAGCCCTTTGGTTGCACAGTAGCTTCATAGATGCCTGCAGGAATGGCTTAACCTCATCATCTGCTTTGAGGTTCACAAGGGCTTGAGGATTAGATGCCACAGCCTTAGCGAAGTCTTGGCAAGATGCAACAAAGCTTTGCTTCTTCTTCTGTAAGTACAAACCTTCTTGTTTAGTGGTTGCTTTATGAATAAGAGTATCTACCTCAGCTTTCTCCACATCTCCTCTGGTGGCCATGTCGTTGTGTGTTATAACATTAACACTTGGCCCCTCATCTCGAGGTTCTGCCTTAACCCTTTATACATTCTGCATAGGTGTCTGTTGCTTTTCCTGCATCTTGGCTATCAAAATCAGGTAGTCTTTGATCACATGGTCCAGTTGTCTGTAGTATCTATAGAATTTCCTTGCTAGGTTTGTTCAGTCCCTTGCAAAGTGGCCTACCTCCCCGCAATTATAGCAGATCATTTTTCCTCTTCCCCTACCTGCGCTTCCACCTTGGCCCCCTCCCCTGCCCCTAGCTAGGGATCCACCTATGCCTAAGGGGGATCTTGGTGAGGAGGGATCCAACTGTACCCTATATAGGTTTCCTCAGTTTATCATTAAATCATAAGTCTAGTAGTTCTACTCATCATGTCCTACAGATCTGCAAAACTAGCACCATTGTTGCTTCACTTCTGGGACATATGCGGCAAGATGGGGGCAATGGTTGGTATCATGCAGCACTACAACACGACAATTATCGCACCACAGTACCGACCCACTTGGTCCCGCAGCCTCCCTAGGATGCAACGGGCTAGGTCCCCTGACCTGCATGTAGTATGCTAGCAGTGGACAGTTATCCTTGGTGTGGCCATTCGCCCAACATTGTATGCACCATCTGTCAGGGCTAGCCTCTATTCCTTGCTCCTTCCACAGATTCTGGATCTCCATGTGCATTGCTTCTAGTTGTCCTTGTATTTTTTGTACTCCTAATTGGGTATCATCTCTTAGCGCAGCTTCTAGCTTCATAGCAATCTCCAAGGCCTTTTCCTACAATTCAATGGCTTGATGACCCATTGGCACGTGTAAGTGGGGCAGCAACATGGCAATGAACCACTTCGTGTGCTCCCTATCATCATATAGAAATCCTCCTTCTCTAATTACCTTCTATAACCGTTGGTCAGCTTCCCATACAGACTCGGACTGTCCTTGCTTGAAATCTTTTATATTTTTTACTATCTGAGAGTAGGACTTAGGCTTCTTGAACTTTTGTTTCAAGGAATTCTTAATCTCTTCAATGGTCGCATTCGCATTTTGATCGATGTATCCCATATACCAATCCTAGGCTCTTCCTTCAAAGGAAAGGGATAGTTGCACCCTTTTCACTGCATCGCTAGCCACGTTCTGTGCAGTCCATATCGATCTTGCAACAAACCAGAACCGATCCATGTCTTCATCCCCTACACCCTTGAAGGTAGGTAGCTTCATTTGCGAGGCCATCTCGTCTTCCGATGGGGGTGGAGGTACAGGTGAGTTCTTACCCCTATGTTGGCTCGACGGTGGTGTAGTTGGCAGTTCTTGCATAGCTTAATCCCTTACTATAATATAGACAGATATATCTCCTTCTTGGTTAGTTCTCTAGTACTTACCACTGTGCGTTGTACTATCGCTTTGATCGGAGCTCATTCACTCTATATGGCTGCACAAAATTCTTTTTTCGCACAATAAGATCTTAATCAGTAATGGCAGAGTTTTCATAAAATTACCTCGGAAACCCTTGAAGAACCTCCGCTCTGTCTTTGAATAGGACACAAATTGGTCGATTGCAAATTCCTTCACAAATCCCCCTATCACACTATCCACCCAGTGATCTACCGTGCGAGTGATGGTGTTATCAGGTTTTTCTAACTGCTTGATCAGCTCTAAGGTCCACTGCATGACTCGTTTTTCCTTCCAACACATCTGGAAATCTACGAGCCTTGCAAGTCACTCTTGAAGCTCGGTCGCAAATGTCATAAAGAAAATTTTGTAGATCTCTATGAAAATGTATTTATTCTTCCACTTCTCTGCTATCAATTTTGCACTGCGATTATCTCTCACTGTGAATGCCTAAATTTTCTTTTCGAACCACTCATCGATCTCTTTCTTCTCAGGTCTCCAATGTGTTCTTTGCATTACTTTATCTCTCTCAAAATGATCCTGGTCTCGGCAACCGAACCATTTGTTGGCTCGAGCAGTCCTGATCCAAGTTCGGAGGTTAAGGTTTTCCAACAAACCCCTATACTACTGGCCCTTTCGGCAGTGACCTGCTTATGCAGACCAAAGTCTCACCCGAAGCAGTATGGGAGGGTGTTGGAACTAGGTTTCTACAGCCTGAGAGAGAGTAAGTAAGTCAAGCAGGTCTACATTCCTAGCCTATCGAGTTTGCACTAAACAGATCTATTCATAGGCGTATATAGTATAATAGAGCTATTATCATGCACAGATCTAGAAAATACATCCGCATCCATGTGCGTAGTACCAATTTATCAGCACAGAACACTATAATCGCAGCAATTTATAGATCACAGATACACATACCAGAAACGTAGATACTTTCACAGTCCGCAGCTATTAAATAGACACTTTCGCAACTTAATGATATAGCTCAGGTTCGCATCAATCATAACAAAACAGATCCAGATAGCATCAGATGTCCAACAGTACTTCGCATATATAATAATACCAAATTCCACTTACAATCCTAAAATACCGCATGTGCACATAGCTAGCAGGGTTCGCACACAGCAGGACTAAGGATCTTCGTACACACAACGAGCAGGAGTCCTTACCCAACAACTCGACAATAGATCTAACAATTTGTGCTTAGCCTCAATCTCAATTATTTCCTACCTTAAGACTCAAAAAGGTTCATATATTTATATTGATTTAGCCTACGCATCCAATGGTCTGCAAACCATGGTTTGCGGACTCTTGGTCTACCCTTGACCCATTATAATGGATTTGGGGCGTTGACCCACCCCAAAACCCTTGCGTTAGACTAAGTAATACCAAAAATATACAAAAATGGGCAAAATTCACAGCTTTAGGAGACCCTGTTCCAACAAGTAGATATATTTCCATGATTAAATGAAAAATATTCATGAAACCACCAAGTATGAGCATTACCTTCAAGATGCAACGCTGCTATCCTAAGGGATTCCTTTTCTGAAACTTTATGTAGATGCAAATATGAGTCTAGTTGATCTATCTAATCCTTAGCTGTGCATGTGGAGGACCCATCAAAATTTGGCAGAAAGAATATACCTCTTATGCTTATATGGTGACTGTTGAGTCTTCTCTCCTCCTTTAGTTGGAAAAACTCTTGGAAGTTCAAGTGCTCCTTTAATCTCCAAGGTTGAGATTCATACTCCTGAAGATAGTCACTCAAAGTCTCCTCCTTTGGTGCATCTTCTTCCTCCATCTCTCTTGCAGTAAATATGGTCATAAAATTGTGCTGTGAATCATAATGTGTGACTGTATGCTCACACCCATCATGCAAAAATATAGGGCTTGCTTCATATTCAAACCCCTTTGGAGATTCCTTGCACATCGCCCTTATCATCTTCTTGATATCTTCATGAATGCTCTGCATAGTTTAAAAAAGAAGCTTTGAGAGCCCCTCTTCGTCCTTTCCTCAAAATAATGGAGTCTTGTCTTTTTTTTTTCTATACATATCCTCTTCTTGTGATAAGCTCCTCTTTATGGTGACATATTGGTTGAATGCACAGGCTAAGCCAAGATTATGCTCCGATACCACTGTAATATTCCCAAATGGGAAAAGCAGAAATATAGTGCATAAAATGTAAGGAGAAGCAATTATTTAACACATGAAACCATGAGACCGATATAGATCCATATTATTGATCATATATGCACCAAATAAGTACAAAAAAATGAGGCATAAATCATAGGATGTGATCATATAAGCCTCCAATACATAAACACTCTCAAAAGTGAGATGTTGCTGCTACACAAAATGTCGGAGAGCTGCTACAGCACAGTAATATTAAGTATAAATATAGTTGGAGATGATAAAATGATATAAAAATACTGATATAGGCTCCAATATATTCTAGACATACAAATCTGAGCACTAGATCAGCTTTCCAAGACAACCCAAGAGGGTTTCTGACAGATGCACATAAGGTGCCAATGTAGATGCAGCCCTAGGGTTGAAGATATGCTACAACAACATAAATTAGAAGATATGGTTGAAGCTAATGTAGAAACCTACATCTCTTCTCCAATAGATCCTTCAGATGAAATAATGGCTCCTCCACTGAAGAAATCACCTCCCAAAACAACCACTGCAACTACCCCTGCAACTCCTCCCTAAAATAATGCAGATATGGACTGAAAGTACGCTGTAGGGGATAAATACTCGTTTTCCTGATGCCAAATGTGTCAAATAAGCCCAAGTTACTTCTTTACAGGCCTTCCAACGGATGGAAACCTTCCTCCACTGCAAAACTAGCTCTGAAGACACCCAATATAATTATCCACTGCTGCACCCTGCAACACAGCACAATATTCTGCAGAAACTGCGCTGATGAAGAAATTTGTAGCTTGGCTTTAAGCCTAAGTGTGGAAATGAAGTTCAATACTCCTCCAAGAGACCTCTCAAGGAAAGAGGTGGGTTTCCCGCTCAAGAACACCCTGTGCTAAACATCAATGCAAGCTTAACTAAACAGCTAAAGAATGCAAGAAGTCTAAATAGACCACATACAAAACAATAATCCATAACATAACCCCATATGGCTGCCATCCCCTTCCTCATATAGGTTATGAGCTTCCTTGCCCTTGGCCCCACCCAATTAGGTCATTTCCTCCATGCAATCAATCTCCCTCCAAAACTATGTTATTCCTCATTTAATGTCCACTCCTTCATAACAGTGTTGTTGATTTGGTCAAATTTGACCTTTTCAACATGATCCAACCCCTGTTCATACTCAAGGGTGCTTTATTTGGCTGCTTAGAAGGTCCCCTTTCACACTTGAAGTGTTTTTATTGTTGCTAAGGGGATTTATGGACCTCCCCACCCATTTATTCACCTACCTAGTGACAAATTAATCTATAATATTCCATTTAGCTAAAAGCTAAATTTTAGGAACATATATAAACATCATCTCAATCATCATCTAGTTACCTTGCATGACAATACCAACTGCATACCATGACCTCGTGCACGAGAACCATGACCATAACTATACATACACAACAACATAAAGACATTGGCATGCATAACAAGTACACATACAGTCGACACGCATTCATGACAAACTCATTCCAACAACAACATCATCAACTTCCACATGGAAACACAACTGCAACAATTTCCATCACCATGTATAGATAACAAGAACATGTACAACAAACATGCATGCATGACAATCACATTTTTCCCATCCATTCCAAGGGTTGAGTCATGCTTTGTTAACACTCTATAATTCCCTCCTCCCATATTTACCCAAGGTAATTAGTCCACTGGGGTAAACATGTGATGAATATTTAATATGATATGATTCAACTCCCCAAGTATAATTAATGAAGTGGAATCAACAAACCAAACCAGACTAACCTTCCTCGGGAGCTATAGGATCCATAGGGGATAACCAACCAGTCCAGGTGCTCAACCCATGATTTAACATGTTCTTTAACTTAACTAGACCTTGATTCGCACCCATGACAAGCCCTCCATGCTATTGAAACCCTCTAGCCACTCTCACAGCCAGTCATCCATGCGACTGCAAACTTTTCCAGGAAGTTTTGTACCAGCAACACTGAATTTTGAGCCAATTTTTCAAGGATAGGATCAGGCCTCTACCCATAAATTGAGGAAATTGTCAAAAATGATAAATAACACACATACAAAGTCCTCCATACAAAACTTAGACAATAACATGACCTAACAAGGCCTGTCCATGATAGGAATTATGTCAAATACATCGTGAATATGTAATTTATAGGTCATAATAACATACCTGAGCATAGGGATCTCATACTTATTTGAAGTTCATCAAGAAGGTCTAATTCTCTCATATAATCGCTACAATATCATCTATTAGGTCATTCACTCATTATCCATTCATTTACTAATCAAAACATGATGAGATCCATAACTAGAATTTGTCATAAATCTATGCTTATAACGAGAGAAATATCAATGATAGAATAGTTATTAAAGCCACATAATAACAAGTACATTTACCCATAAAATACAAGAGGAAAAGATCTCTTATTGACATATGAAAAATCCAACCAACTCAGGGACTTCCATGTACCACCTAATTATAGAATGGGTTGAACCAAATTTCTCTTTCATCCAATCACCCTTGTGCCATATTTCAAACATGAATGTGGGATCTCATGGAATAAACCAAGAAAATCAAACTCGGTCTTCTAGAGACCAAACCACCTCAACCCTCAACCAGCAATTCCACCTAATGGTCAAACATCACTAACCATCACCATACTAGTATCCATCCAATTTGTATAAGGCTCAAGAGCATTTGTTCCAACTCAGCTTCACAGACTAGTAACTCAACCCACAGCAGTCGTCGGGCTCCAAATTTTTTGTCCAACCAAGGATTCCAAGGCTAGTAACTCAACCCACCAAGGGCTCCAGAGCATTTTTCCAGCCAAGGCTTCTAGGACTAGTAACTTAACCTAAGTTGTTACAAGGCTTCCAGAGCGTTTTTCCATCCAAGGCTCCAGGAACTAGTAACTCAACCCACATCCAAAGGAACATGAGCACCAACCAAAAAATAAAGATAAACCCACAACGCTATCCCAAAAATAGAAAGGCTAAGAAAAACCATTATCAATCAAGGAAATACTTCATGTTAATGGCAGATCATAACCAAGAAACCACAAGCGTATTCCATGCATGCCAAAACTAGCAAGGAAATCATACATGCAATTTGGTACTTGAAAATAAAACTCGTTGTAGTTGTTGATCCCAGTGTCCTCTTGTGCTTTCCTGCTTTTCCTTTTCCTTCTTGCAACAAATCCCAAGTATGCCAGACACCTCCAAGAGTGCTTCAAGAAAACTCTATGTGTCCAAGAGTATGAGAGAGAGAGAATAGAAGAGAGTTCCAAAGACTGAAATGAAAAAGGTTGTGAAATGATCCTCGAAAGCCTATTTATCATTAAGGCCTCTATTTTCTTAATTTTCCATTATTTCCCTTGAATTTCTTCCTCACAGGCAACCTATGACCTTTCACCTTCCTTTTCTCCTATTTTCCATTATTTTCATAAATAAAATGTCAATAAATGCCTCATGCATTTCCAAATCCTTTTCCATTGCCTTTGACAATTTCCTTAGCCATTTATTAGTCACATATTGATCCTCGTCACTATGTATTTTGACCAACATTCATCTTTGAATGCATGTCCCATGACCTTGTTTATTATTTTTCTTGTATAAACTTTATTACATGGATTTTTAACCTGGGGCTGTTACAATGTGGATAAACTTTGAAAAGGAAAATTGTAGTGATGTGCAATCTTGGCAATCCTGTGACTTATCTTCTTTGTTTGGGTCTTTAATTATTTTAAATTCGATGACTTCTAGATTGAAAATATGATTCATTCAACCAAAAATCCATAACCAGAACCATGATTCCTACATATTTTTAGGGTCTTTATTCTTAGACATGGTTTTTTAATTGAATGGGTTTTTTCTTGCCGATCCAATCAAGTAGAGAAGGGAAAATGGGAAAATAACGAGCACATCAATTTCAGAGGTATATATAGTTGTCTTTGAGGGAAAACCCCCTCCTACTCTCAATAATTCGAGATCCCTCTTCCACCTTGGCAATATAAAGTCAATAAAATTCCAACGAGAATAAATTTATAAAATAAGAATAAAATAAAGGGTGAAAGAAGAGAAAGGCTTCCTACACAGAGGGGTGGAGAAAGCAGCTTCACTGGAGTATTGAACAGGTTCACTAGCAGCGAAGTGATGCTTTTGTTCCTGAAGTTACCCCATCGGGGTACTAAACAGGCTCACTAGCAACAGAGCAACATGAGAGATTAAAAATTAGACTCTAATCATCTTAAACTCATAGCTGCATATTACCCTTCTCCCAGATCGGGAAAAAAATGTGATATGGCAATCTTTTTTAATGTGTTTAGCCGAGTAAGGGAATAGAGGAGACTATATCTATAAACGGGTTAAATGGGGAAGCCAAGGTAATCCATATGGTGAATAAATACTTCTTGAAGTACTAACACTCCATGTAAAAAGATAATACCTAAACAGATAAGAAGGAGTTCTTCTATTATGTCGCCAAGTGTTGTCGATGTTACAACGAACTTCCAAAAAAATTTCCTCATTCAATTTTGGAGCCTACCTATGTTTTCATGATTTTTCACTCTTAGTTATCTTGTCTAATATTGCCATTTTTCCATGATATCTTAATTTTCGACTATATTTTATCATCTCTAAGTGTTTTTTTCTCCTAAGTCAAAGTTTCCTAAGTGTTGCTTTCTCGTCTTTTGGTATCTTGCCAACTTAATAAAGATAGGAAAAGCACTAGCTTTTATTTGAATTAGAAAACTATCCTCACTTTACACACCGCACAAAATAAAGAAATCACAACCTTTTTCCTTAGTGAAAGCATGCTTTCTAAAGTTAGTGACTATTCATGCACAATCGAAGGAAATTACACAATCAAAGGAAACTGCACCATCTTGAGCCAGAGTGCACTTCTCATTCCTAATTGAGTGCACCTCTTTCTCACAGTTAGGCACACTCTTTACCCACAGTTATTACGCACTCCTTGTCTCTAGTAGGTGCACACTCCATATCCCCCACACATGCGCACTTCCTATTTTCATGCAGCCCGCACTCCTAGAAAATGGGGATCCCCTCCCACTTAACTCAACTAACTCACTAATTTAGAAAAAAATTGGTGAGCATGCACTAAAATGCTAACTTTCCTTTGAATTAATATTTCCTTTATAAGGATCCTAGCTCATTGTTCATTCTCAAAATCACTATTCACTTTGGGATGAGTGCATTCTCTAATCACAAGGAGTTTCTCTTCACTATCAGTCACAAGTACGTTGATTCTTGGTAAGTTTTGCAATGTCACTTTTGTTTGATTTTATTGTTTTTAGTGGTGCTTTTGTTTTCCTTACAGGAATTTCAATATAATTTTGCATATTAAGTTTTGTTTTTATCCATTCTTTCTCCTGCAAGTGTCACTTTTCTATCGCAAGTGGTGTTTCTATTAACTCTTCACATTCCATGACATTTCACCTCCTAATCATGATTGCGACATTATATATAAACACTTGCAACTTGTTTCTCTCACTATTATTGTACTATTGACTATTGCTATCCATCACTTAGCCATTCTTAAGCTAATCCTTCTCTTATTGAGCATAGCACACTTGCAAGTAACAAGCATCTACTGTGATTCCAAACTACACCCAGCTGAGAAAGGCTTCCTTTCATAGTGCTATGAGTGAGGAATCCTTGCAGAATACAGCTATGACTTGCACCCTTTTTGAACCTCCCTAATGAACTACAAACCTCCAGTCACTAGTGTGTTTCTCCTTATCTCTTGTTGATGCTACCTGCACCCAGGAGGAGTCTCTCTCTCACACAAGTTTGCATGGTGCATTCTAATCCCTAGTCTCGACTAGCTTGTGCACTGTGATCTCGACTTGTGGCCTATATTTATTTCCTTAGCACACTACGCACTTCCAGTGGATAGTGAAGCCACCCTATCTAATCCTTGTTATGATTTTGATCCCATCTTGTGCAATCCTTAGTTTTCATGTGATTGCTAGGAGATTTCCAAGAACTAATATTTGTTCTCCATGAGTGATATTCCACTTGCACATGCTACAGATACATGATACATTATACTTTCATCATCTACCAAGATAATTCCTCCCACCACTCAACAAGATACATCAAAATAAATTTCAAAAATTAGTACTAAGGAGGAAGTGGAATGTTCTAAGCCAATTGTTCCCATCTTATCAGACACAAAATGCTTCATTAATAAATCCATCAAAGTCTCATGGTAGGATATAGAATATTCCTTTATATGGAAGGAATTTTTGGAAACCTTAAAAGGCAGGGAAGTTTACATAAACATAAAAAGGTCCAAAATGCATAAAGTAGCATTTATATTTCCATTACTAACTTGTGCATAATCTATTGAATGGATATTGATACACATGTATAGAAAGAATCTGGTTCTCAACAGTGAGAGAAAAAACGAAATTTCCACCTAATATCCATATGATTTTCATTCCTATTATAAGATGGTAACTCCTAAATAGTATTTGAACACAAAATTTTACACAACATGGGCCAACCTAAATACCAAGGATATTATAAAATCATGGTGGCAAGAGCCATAATTTTTTTCCAAAATCCAAGTTTGGTTTATAGTAATATATATTTGAGAAAAACCTATCAGTATATTATGGCCATGTGCTACAGATTACATTGGCGAAAGAACGCATAATACTTTGATGAGATATGGATTAATTTACTCACCCTGGTTGTTTCTAGAGGAAAGGTCTTCAACTCGGCTTGTCATCCTCTCTCATGAACTATATATTAATATAAATCAAGCTAAGACAACTTTACCAGCCAAATAGTCACCAAAATTCTACATGTATGCTTATCTCCTAGATGGAATCTGTGCTCACTATGTATTTTAAGGATGGGATGGAATTGGACCCCTAAAGATAATTTGATTGTTTATTTTCATTGTCTATTGTTGTCATAAGTCAGTTTCCAAGGAGTATATATGAAACTAGTTGGGCATTTCTTTGCAGTTTTATATCATAAATTGTTTTTAGATAAAACCTCCCTACATGATAGATCAGGTGAAGGAGGAACCCTATGACTTTGTGGATTTTTTCACTTCACCACAAGGCACATACATCATATTTTTTAGGTTTCAAACTTCCCCTCACCTTATGTCGAGGTATCTGACCAGCAAGGTGGTCCTGCAATAGGTTGCTTACCAAATGAACAATTGTTTTTCTGCATGGCTCCAAAGGAATAAGAAGTCTCCTTGGCCATATTTTCCTTTAAGGATTGGATTGTATGAGATTAAGAGTCTTAAGGTGGTTGAAGTCGAGAGTGAAAAACTTAGGCACCTTCATTTTGGAGTAATGGGTTTTCATAGATACAACCCTAGAAATGTTAGCAGATAATATTGTACCAAAATATGTTACACCTGGACGTATGTACTTATTACAATTCCAGAAGATAATAAAATCAAGAATTAGCATAGTGCATTGAGGAAGAATCAGCTAGGAGATGAGGCATACCCCTCTAATTTCATCTAGGTACTAGATACATATATGTAGGATATTTAGCACGAAGTGACTGCCTCAACCGATATTGTATCATCAAAAAAGAAGCCATGGCATGATCTGATAGTAGAGGGAAGCAGCAAGTTAAAGGTTGATCCATTTTGAAAAGGTGCAGTAGAAGCGGAGCAACAAAGAAAGCAAAGGGATGAGGAGGAGTAAAGACAATAAAAATAGTAGTAGCAAGAAGAAGAGTGCAAAATCGAGGAGGAGCACAAAAAGAAAGAGGAACAAGAAAAGAAGAAGAAAGATGACTTGCTAAAGAAAAGAGAAGAATTAAGGAAGAGAAACGCATGAACCACACCAGTTGGTTAGAAACGCGTCAACCATTCATGATATTATGTGATTATCACCGAAGAAGTTTTTTAAAAACAAGAGGAAATCCTGAAGAAGTAGAAATCAGATGAGGAAATTAAAAAAACAAAGGAAGAGGAACAAAAAAATAAGTTATAGGAAGAGGATTTGAAGAATAAATAGGAGGAAGAAGTTCCACAGGAAATGGAGGAATAAATAATGGTTCGTGACATGGAATCGGAGCTAGAAGAGGAGGAAGACATTGATCCAATTTTGGATGAGCCCAATATTTAATCAGAACCTCTTATCATTGGTGGCCACATCTGATTCAATGATATGGGAATTGTTCTTCCACCTAACAGTGGGGTTATGGATATATCCAATCTTACCTTTGACCAGCTGAAGAAGAGTATTGTACAAGAGATGCGAAGGTATTTTCACAATGACCATGTTCATTCTGTCTCCATGGCCACAGAAAGGGTGATAGCATCCAACACCAGCAAAAATCCTCGAGCAGTCATTACAAAAAACGTAACCTTTGCAATAGCAGCACAAGATATCACATAATATATTTTGAGTCAGAACGAAAAATTGCGAAAGGAGTTAACTACCATAAAGTAGCAGGTTGATCAAATTGTTACAGAGAATCAAAGGTTGGATTCTATAAGTATCAACATGGTAGCACTATGGTCTTCCATACTTGAAGAATTAAAACCAATGGAGGATACTGTGAAGCAATTTTATAATGAGATAATCTTTTTGCATGAAGTGGTGGCACTCCTGGTTGAAATACAGAAAAGATCTCAAGAAATCATGAAGGTTATAAATTTTGCAAGCAAGGTTGTGGATCTAATGCAGGGTTGGGGTGTGAAGTATCATAATATTCCAGAGCAATTGGTCAAGAAAGATAGATTAGCATTCGAGGTGAATAAAGTAGAGTTGAGGCTACATACTCATAATTATAACCAACTTGGTGAACAGGTGACCAACACTATAGCTACTTAAGTTTTACTGCATAGTAGTTTATAATCCCTGATATGGAATCATAAACTACCTTCTTTGGAGCCACTTGGAGAAATAAGGGGTAATGATATCATCATGGAGGAGTTGAAAGAGTTTATTGAAAAAATTAGGCCAGAAGAAAACCAAGAAGGCTTGGAGGTTACCAAAAGTACTATTCTATAGTATACAATAGGCCAACGAAAGTTCACACAAATTTATTCATGTTGTGGTGTAGTGTAGAATCAAACTCAAAATATATACTTCAAAATGCATTAGAGGTGAAGATGTGTTACATTGCAAATCTACTGGCAAGAGTCAAAGCTATTACAAAGCTTGGCAGTTCTACATCACAAATGAGCTCCATTCTCAAGCCATTGATTTTTCTTTTCCTCCCACACGAGGAAACTTTTACTTATTGTAATTTTGTCCTATATATCCACCATTTTTTAATGTATTTTTTATTTTATGAGAATAATAAATTCACTGTAAAAGAGGTCCAAGAGACACATATGGAATGTGAAGAGTCGCATAAAAGTCCATAGGTTGTAGGAAGTAAAATATTCATGAGATAGCTCAAACGTCATTGGAATTTCTTATAAATAATCCCTCATAACTCACGCAAAGGGCTTGGACTTTTGGAGATTTGGCCTTGGCTTCTCTAGTTGTGCATAGGGGAGAAGATAATTCTTCGGAGATGCAGGTGGTAGCTTCATGTTCCATTATTAGGGCTAGTGTTTCATCAATGTAACAATGTACTTGAATATTTCATTTAATCATCAGAAGCTCTTAGACACTATTTCATGCATGTATCGTGAATGTTGTAAGAAAACCTTGAACTTACCTTATCACATGTGGTTGTTTCTCTTTTATTGTTTTCAATTTGAAAAAAAAAAAAAATTCTTGTAAATACAAAGGGTAAGAAGGATGCATTCTACACCTCAACACATTTTATGCTAGGTCATACATTTGTTCCTTCTCTTCCTGTAACAGTTTTACCTTTCTCTTCAATTCTTCTACCCGTAGTATCGTTCTATTTCTTTTTTCCTTAATCTTTTCCAAATCATAAATTCGGAAATTTTCATCTTAGGCTCTTTTAATATTGTTAATAATCTCCTTATGTTTACTTAGAGGGATGACCTCGCCTTCTAATGAGAAGGATAAAATTTTACATTTGTCTAATTCCCCAGGAAAAAACATTGATTTCAATAGTCTCAAGTTCTTATTGTTCTACATATGCTATTGTTACATTAGCAATTTCAATAGCTTCATGTATTTCTTATTCATCTTTCTTCTTCTCCTACTACACTATCTTGACTTCTAGTTCTTGCATGTCAACAACATCATTAATAGGTTCTTGTGTATCAACAATTTTATTTTTCTTAATCTACTCTAATTTAGTTGTCAGTTATAGTGGAGTAGCAACATCGTCAGTAGGTTATTATGGATCAGTAGTTGTAATATCCCAAAATAGGATTGCTCAACAAGGCATGCCTGAAAAACGCATTTTTCAGGAATGGCTGCTACAATATTTGAAACCAAGACCTGGATCCCTTATATCAATGTATCTAAGACCGAAATCCAAGAGGAGGCTCAAAATAAATCACTCTAGGTGGGTTAAACAGGTTCCCACACCTAGTTTTCTTGAAAAAGTGCCCAATGAAGGGGCTGCAGAAATGTAAGAACATATAATGGAGCAACAACGTTATTTTTATAACCCATAACACATGAAGATCTGAATAGCCATAAAATGTATATTATAGTAGCAATTGTATACAAATACTTGAGGAAAGAGACACTTAAGCAAGGTAATGCAGCCTCAATGGTACATGTACATTAAAATATATGATCACTGCTACACAGGAGTTTCTGTAGGCTGAAAGGACGCAGTTTATTGGAGAAAATACATAATACTGAATAATAATAGAGATACATGACAATGTATGGCTCAAGAAATGAGGGGGAGCAAGCTCTCAACCCTAGAAAACAATAATACAACAATCCTTAGAAGGATTGGTTGAAATATACAAAAATGGAAAAATGTCGGAGTTGCTTGGTAGCAACTGCAACTCAAGAACTGGAAATTAAAAGAGAAGGCTAAATATGATACATCATATAAAATACCTCCTCCGATGGATCTTCCAAGTGAAAGGCTGATCCTAACACTGAAGATCTCACCCTCCGACAATCACTGCAAACCCTCACTACATATGCATATTGAAAATAACGCAGTCACTGAGGGAAACTGAGTTGTAGGTGGAATAGAAAGTGTTGGCCAAGTGCTAAGATCTGAAATATGCTATGAATCCTTCCTTACTGATCTCCCAAAGGAAGGAAGGCCTCCTCCTCTCAAAAACAAGCCAAGGAATGGTGTTGTGGAACCTCCACTGCAACACCCTGCAACACAACGTTATACTTGAGCAGAAATAATGTTGTAGCTGAAGGACGTGGCTTGGCCTTTAGCCTCAATGTGGAGAAATGAATTGAAATCCCTCAAGAGGCCTCTCAAGAAGGAGAATGAATCCTAAACATGAATCCCTCGTGCTAAATAGCACTGGAACTCTGCTAAACAGCAGGGACTGCAAATAGTCTAAGTAGACAAGAAAACAATAATCATATGCATCCCTCATAATGGATGCCTTGCCCTCCTTTTAAACAAATGTAAGCTCCCTCTCCATGGGTCCCACTCATTAGGGTTTCCTCCATCAAGGAAAATTCCCTCCTCTTTCATTGCGTTGTCCCACAAGATGACCTCCACCTCCTATCACTGCGTTGTTTGACTTGGTCAAACTTGACCTTGTCTTCATGCAAATGTCCTCTTTCACACACGAGGGTGTGAAATCCAGCTCCATTGATGATCCCTTTCATACTATGAGGGATTTTATTCCTATTCCTAGGCCTCCTTACCCATTTATTCTTCTCCTAGCTGAAATCAGCAAAAATTAATATTCCAATTTGTTGCATGCAAATTTTGGAATATTGTATACGTAGCTCCATTTTCAGCATGTTCTTGTGGATCAGCAAACTAATTTTCCACAGTTTTCCCTGCTTTATTTTTCAGTTCTTGTGTAGCAGTAGTGTGTTTATTAGGCTCTTGTGGATTAGCGATCTAGAACTCCACATCCTGCTCCCCTACTTATATTCCAACTGAGATAGTTGTTGGCCCTTCACAACTTGCTTCCTCAAGAATTTTTTTACAACTCATGCATGACCTTCTAGTTGTGTCAACAAGTAACACCATTATTGCTACCTTTTCCAGGGTCAATCATGTTTGTTTCTAAAATTGAATTTTCTCTTTGAGTATAGAAAGTTGTTCCTTCAAATTTTCATTTTCCTTTTTCAAATCATAAATTTGTTGGTTTGGGGAGTTAATCTCAATATTATCTGATAAAAAATTCCTTCCTACTCTTGCTTGGATTCTTCTTTCTTCTCCTCACTAGATTTTTCCTCTAGCTCCTTTTATTCCACTATAGCAACATGAACTCCAAGCATTGATGTAGATGATGTCAAAACATTCACACTTACTCTTTTCTTAGAGTTTTCACCCCCTAGTGTCCTTTTTAGTGACCTTTTTCTTATTCTTGTTTGTAAAGGTGATTATTCCTCAACAAGGCATGGCATACCCAACACTTTCCAATTGCTCGCTAGAAATATCTATTGGTTTTTTAGTACATTCCCTTTTTCCCTTAGCGGGTGAAGCACCTCCAAATTAGATACAAATTAAGGTCCACTTAACCTTTCCTAGGCACATAAAGGCTAAAGGCTATATTAAATCTTTCCTTCCACATTTAATAATGTTTTTTTTATCTTTAATATGTTCTTATGAAGTTTTAGAGATGATCTTCCTATTACGTGCATAACGCTATATATTTTGTAGAATGTTGTGAGAATATTGGGAAGATTATGAATATTTGCGTAATGAGGAAATTCAGGGACTTTCTCGCTGCTAAAGGATGTGAAAATATGGACCAATAAATGAATAGGATATTATGAAGTTATTGAAAAAATTATGGAGCTCCACTGGTTGAGAAAATCTAAGGATGTGTTTCCTACTACACGAGAAGCTAGAACTCGGTATTTAATGAAGGTTCCTATTGTTGGGAACCCAATCCACTTTTTGAGGGATTTTGGAGGGGCAATTTGCCTCCTTTCAAGGAGGTTGCTTCCCCATAAATTTTTATAAGTACCAATTCAAATTAGCCTCTAGGGGCATGTATTTTTTTAGTCTTCTTGTGAAGAAAACTTGTAATTTAACAGTTCTACTTCCATTTCTAGTAGGGATGTACTTGAATTTATTCTAAAAATAAAGTTTGATTTCATTTTCAGGTTCTAAGGCTTAGTTTATTTCACAGGACTCTAAACATACTTCGGCTTATACATCCCATGAGCCTTAGATGCTTTTTGTACAATTTCTTTATCTTATTTTCATTTCTTGTTCACTTGCATCTCTTATTCTCGCATTTCTTATTTATGCACTTAGTATTCATGCTTCATTTTTCATAGGATATATTGTTTGGATGATTGGAGTAAGTCATTTTTCAGCTCATTTATACAGTTAGAGGTATGATGAATCCTTATAAAGGCTCTGTAAATTCATATTCATCATTGAGCTACTTGGATTGGTTTACTAGTTCACAATTTTGAAATTTCTAGAAGTATCTTGTAGCAAAACAGTGATAAATTTAGGTTGAATTTTAGCACATGTTAATTAGCTTCTTTTGAGTTGATTCCACTTGGATTGAAACCTAAAAACAACCATATTAATAAAAAAAATCACCCCATAGCATTTTTTTTATTAGCTTAGGAATTTGGGTGCTTAGATCAACTTACTAGTCCACTATTCTAAAATTCTATTTTTTACTAGTAAATTTCTGTTGGATTTTATCATGTGCTAATGAAGCTCTTTCAAGTTGATTCCACTTGTATTGAAGCCTAAAAAAATAAAATTAATGAAAAAATTCACCCCCCAGTATTTTCATTTGATTATCTTTGGAATTTGGCAGGTTAACTCGTCAAACAGGTTTGTTGGAAGTTTCATGTAGCAATCTTGTAGCAACAAAAAGTTTCGTGTAGCAGTTTTGTTTCGAGTCTAACCTTGCCCGGATTCACTCCAAATTCATGGTATAATTATATTTATAGCCTATGAATTCTGTGAGACAACTTTTATTGAGTTAAGGCTTGTTTAGGTCTCCATTTAGCTTTTACATTGTTTGCTTCTTGAATGTTGATTTTTGCAATTAATCTAGATTTCCTTTCTGCAATTAATTACTTTAAGAAAAGTGCGATTTCCTTCCTACAAGAGTAATCTAGGAATTTCCTTTCCTGCAAAATTTGAATTGATTTCCTTTAACTTCATTTCCTTTCCAACAAGATAGATTATATTTTCTTTGTTGTCATTTTCTTATGTGTGCTTTCCTTTCTTCCAATTAGAATAGATTTCCTTTCTCTCATTTACTTTTCGGAAAAAGTAGAATAGGTTTTCTTATTTCTTTTTACCTTATACAACTTAGTATTAGTGAATTCACTATATATTTTCTCATTTAATGTCATTTTATTTCCTTCTTTCACCTACATCAAAGGGAGTCAAACTAGGAAGATGAATGTGTTTGTTGCACATACAGTGTCAGCCCCTCTTAAGTTGTACAAACTCTAGGATTGATAATTAAAGTTGGGAGCCTTGGGAGTTGCAAAATTATTGTTGCAATATCAGATCTCATCATAAAATTTATCAATAGTAGTTTTTGCAGAACTCCTACTTCATAGATTTCGAAGAGGAGCCTAGGAGGTGTAATTGCCTTTGCTTTAGACTCTATTTATGCACTTTCCTCATGTTCCTTAGTTTCACTCCTTTCCTCCTCCAGAGCTCGTACTCGTGAGCCTACTAGATGTCTAGCCCATGTATTCCCTTTTTATTGTAGCAAGTCAATTATGATCAATTTAATCAAATTGTGATCATTTACACAAGTTTTGGGATATCTTTCCATTTGTACAGTGTTTTCCATATATTATAAAGATTTTAACAAGAATAAGGCATATTAATTGTTTGACCAATATGTAAGTGTGCTAGTAGCCAAAAATTATAATGGAACATAATCCTAAAACATCCTTCACAAGTTATAAACTTCTGGATGAAATAAGCCACATCATCCCAAGGATAAGGAAGGGAGGTCCAATTAATCCCTCTTCCTTTATTCCTTATCTCCTCAGTTTCCTGCAAAATTTTGGCTTTGGGTATTGGGACTATTAATTTTTTGGCAGAGCCAATGCATTCCCATATGTGGTAGACTTGTAACCCTATAAATTACTTCCTCTACAATAGAAACCCTTATTCCTCTTACTATTGGGCCTTATTTTTTCAATGTTCATGCAAATTCTAGGGAAATTTTCTCATTTAATCCCTATAGCTTCTCAAAATGTGCAAACCAATCCACATTTTGAAATACTTCCAGGGCCTCTTGATGATGTAACAGAGCATTAATAGATTCAGGTTCATGGAGATTTGTTTCTCCTCCCATGTCTACTCATAAGACTGTTACAAGGTTGGCACTCGTTTACACAAATGTTCGTTAGAGAGGAGAATTTCTATCTACTATAATTGGATTTTTTTTCCTTTCAATCATTTTATGCCATAATTGAAAAGTAATGGGAATAATTTTAGGGTGGTCGCATCAGGTTTACAAAAGTAATAGTGGTTGGTTGTTATTAGTACACAATTTAGTCAATAATTACTAATTTTGGATTGTGGCGGTGATGCATTGTATGATAGATACGATCCTCCTCCCCCCTAAATTGATGATAATTGTTGGGTCCTTTTTTTTTAGGGATAAGTTTTTAGATATTTTGATGTTGACCGCATTTTGACCAAAGGTGACTGTGTAATATTCCCAAATTTTCACATCATATTTGGAATATTAGAGTCCCTGATTTTCTTAATAAATTAAGTAAATAAAAGGGTGGAGGGACCCACAAACCTCAAAGATGAATAAAATCCACTTTTAATATGTGAATGTGGATATTCTAGATCTAGATATAAAAACATGGAGTAGTGGAGCAACTCCATTAATGGAGATCATGTCTCATTTTTGAGATAGATTATGGAGGATGAATCAGTCAAATAAGATCATGGATATTAAATATTAAATCATAAGGATCTTTGATAAGGTCAACTAAGATCATAATGCATTAAAAGAAGATCATTAAGCACTTATGATAAGATAGTGGAGGAAATGATGCATTTAATGCATGCATGACGAAGAGGGTGATCACCCCATATGAACAGGATGGAGGACATGGATCAACAGTGCAGTCAAACATGGAGACTTTGTCCACATGTACAGCAGCGTATATTTGGAGAGGGCCTAGGCTATGGAAAGCTCATGCATATAATGAAGGTGAAGGCACAATGGAAGGCATGATTTGGATTATTCATTTCTTGATTTGTTTAGATCTAGATTTGTCTTAGGACATTTCTATGCAAACTTGGGTTGTTTAGCAAAGTTTGCAGTGTTGTTTAGCACAGGATGTTTCCAAGCGGGAATCCCACCTCTTTCCTTGAGTGATCTCTTGGGAGAGGATTGTTCTTCGTTCCTTACCAAGCATTGGTGCCATCTTCAGGAGGTTGTTTCTAGCATTTAGCTAGGAAACCAATGGAGGATTCATCCACCACTTTGTTCTTCAAATCCAGTCTTTCAGGAGCAGCAGATCTATATCTAGCATTTAGGCCTCAGGGTTCAACCTCCATGCAGCAGCAATCCCTTCAAGGATTGCACAGTTCAATCCTATATATCTATTGGAGGAAGGAACTTTCTAGTATTTCAACTGGAAATCTTGTGAGGGATAACCTCCTCACATTGGATCTATTGTTTCCATCACTCAGGAGCTGATTTGACACATCTAGTAGTAGGCTAAGGAGCCTCCCTCTCTGACAGCGCAGTTTTCTAAAGTTGTTGTTTATCTAGCAGCTATTTTCAGTGGAGGAGATTGGAGGATCTAGATCTTGAGCTTTCAGCCTAAGGATCTAGTGAAGGGATCAGCACTTCTTGCATAGATATGATTGTCTATCATTGCAGCCACCCTATTATCAAATCTAGCTTCAAATCTGCATTCCCAATAGCATATATGTGAAGCCCTAGGAGGAAGGTTGTCTTAGACTTACAGATCTGAGAAATCCCTTCAGGGTTATCTTGGGAATCCATCATAGAGCCTAGATCTACAATTTCAGCATCATCAGAGCTCCCATTCTGCCTAGATCTGACTTTCTATCTTAAAGGTAGTTGCAATCCCTACAGTTGTAGCAGGGACAGCACAGTTTACCTTCTAGTAGAGCAGCAGTTACGCAGTCCCTCTTGGGATATTATTGCAGGGTCATTCTATGCTACTCTTGTGGCTTGAGTGTCTCATATTTTGAGCACTGTTGTACTTTATTTTTGCACCTCCAATATAATAAAATGCCTCAGCTATTTTTGTGCATTCTGATGTGTATATAGATTTATTGTTTACTTTTTTGTAGTTCTTGTATTTTGTTTTAGTATTGCTCCATTCTCCCTTTTGGGATATTACAGTGATATCAGAGCATGATCTTTGGCTCAGCTTGTGGACACTTCATCTTCTACATCAAAAGAAGAAACAGATAGATGATGTCTATCATGGAGGATGAAAATTATGCCACTCCTTTCTTTAGATCCATGCAAGATCTCTCCAAGGAGGTCAATCCAATGAAGAAGGAAGGACAAAAATAATATCCAAGAAGAGGATGTGATGAGGAAGGTCCAAGCACTTCCTATCAGCAAAGAAGAAAACCGGAGAATCCTAGATCTCCTCATGATCCACTATGCCCACTTTCTTTGGAAAAGGTGAAAGGTGTAGAAATGAAGAAAGGAATGAACCTAAGACTCATGAGACTCTCATTCTATATCTTGAAGAGTACAAAGCACAGTATAGAGCATTCAAGGAGAAGCTAACTCTCCAAAAATTCTTCAAAATCAAAGAAGAAAGAGGATCCTATAGTAGCAAGAGGCATCATAGATTCTATTTGCCTACATTTGATGGATCTTCCTCAAGCACTGTTAGAGATTGGAGGAGAGATTTAGATGCATTTTTCAGCCTACATCCTATAGCTAAAGAAGAGGCTGTTCAAATTGCAACACTTCATCTTTTAGATAAAGCCAATGATTGGTGGTTTGGTCACATGGAGCATGCGAAGGTGACTAAATATTCAGATTTCTTTCACAAGTTGAGGAAGGAATTTGATGTGGGAAAACCAGAGATGTGTCACAAAGTGACATTCCCTAAGGAAACAAAGGAGGATGTCGATCTTGTCACTCTGGACAAGGAGTCACTACATTCACCACCAGCTACAACAGTACTTGCATCCAGAGAAGAGAAACTTGCATCTTTGCAAGATATTCTTGAGCTCTTTAAATATAGAGTCCCATGCATGACTCAGGAGATGCATGAGGGAAAGGAGGAAGATTCAAGCAGTGATACACTTGGAGAAGAGTAGCCATCACTCTTACCAGCAGTTGGAGGCATTGTCTCGGTTGGAGGAACTCTTGTGTTTTGGAAAGAGGTTCCCACACATCAGTTGATCCAAGGTATGCATGAACTTTCATCAGCCAATGCATAACCAAGGGTTAGAAAAAAATGTTGATTTGAAGCAACAACATATCACAGCGCAGAGGACCCTTGATATAATCGAGGATATTAAGAACTGTCCCAGTACATCATTGTTGAGCTACATTCAACCCTTTGATTTGAAGTGTAGAGTTTCAGAAAGTGGGATTAACATGATCCGATGTACAATAACTAGTTATGAGATCAATATTGTGCCTTGCTTTGAGGCAACTCATGTATTACCTTGCAGATCTACAATGTTGTTGTTAGAAAATTAAATATTACAGAGCAATGAAACACATAAAATATGCGGAAAACACAAGCACACAAAACACATAAAACCAGAGAGACACAGATATACATGGTTCACCCAGTTTAGGCTATGTCCACCCCGAACAGCTAGTCCTTCCTTTTTATTATCCAGCAAAAATGGAGAGACACAACCTACAGCAGATCCACTGTAATATCCTCTATTCTCTCTCACGGTCTCCCTCTCTGTTTCTCGCTCTGATAATACACATACAATACACAGCCGCAATACAAATACCCTCATACAAGCGAGGGGTTGCCTTATAGGGAAAAAAACCCTAAACTAAACACAACTTCTACCGTCAGATCATCTGCCTAATGAACAGCCCAGATTGACTAGAAATTACTATACTTTTACAAGGCAATTTTACATATGTTTTTAGCTTCGGGGGCACTGCCACTGAAACCCCCCGCTAGGGGGGGGCTCTATAAAGTCGCAGCCGCCCCCCCTGAACCCCCCAGGCAGTGTTTAATTATGGACAGTGTTTCTGCCCCCATTAAGGTACAGGGGTCCAACGCTGTGATCCAAAATAAACAAGATAATCAGGCTCCACACCCAGCAATATCCCACTTGGAGACTGATTGTAGCAATTGCATTGCTGCTTCATTTGCTGGAAAATGACTCCTCTTTGGACCTGGATGTTTCTCATCTTCATCGTCATCCTTGAAGACCAATTGAAACTGAGCATATTCTCAGTTTCTCCCTGGTTACAACTTTTGTTAGCATATCTGTAGGATTCTGGCTAGTGTGTATCTTTTCTAGCTTCAACTGTCCATCTTCCAATACTGACCGTATGAAATGGTACTTGAGCTGTATGTGTTTAGTCCTGGAATGAAATTTTTATTTCTTTGCAAGATGAATGGCACTTTGGCTATCATTTTATAATGTGCCCATATCATTCTTCTTACCCAATTCATCCATAAACCTTTGTAACCAAATCATTTATTTACTAGCCTCTGTAGCAACAACATACTTTGCTTCTGTTGTTGAAAGTGCAACAACACTTTGGATTTTTGAAACCCAACTGACAGTTGTCCCACCTACAGTAAATACATATTCTGTATTGCTCCTCATGTTATCTCTGTCACCTGCCATATCTGCATCAACATATCCCTGTAGAGCAATGTTTGAACCACCAAAGCATAATGCTTGATTTGTGGTACCTCTCAAATATCTGAGAATCCATTTTACTACCATCCAATTTTCTTTTCCTGGATTGTTCATGTACTTGTTTACAACTCCTAATCGCATGTGAAATATCGTCTTGTGTAGACTATCATGATACATTAAGCTTTCCAACTGCTGATGCATATGGAAATTTAGACATATAGTCCATTTCTTCTTGGGTCTTGGGGCACATCTCCTTACTAAGTTTGAAATGGCTAGAAAAAGGTGTACTAACTGGTTTTTCATTCTGCATATTAAATATTTTCAACACCTTTTGTATGTACTCATTCTAAGACAGTGTTAATTTGCGATTTTTCCTGTCTCTATTTATTCTCATACCAAGGATTTGTTTTGCAGCTCCCAAATCCTTCATTGCAAATGAATTTGCTAATTTTATTTTGAGCACATTTATTTCCTGCATGTTAGACCCTGCAACAAGCATGTCATCTACATATAATAACAATATAATATGGCTGCCATCATTTTTCCTTTTCAGGTAAACACAATGATCAGAGTGACATCTAGCGTAACCTTGTTCAGACATAAACTTGTCAAATTTTAGATACCACTGCCTTGGAGCCTGTTTTAAGTCATACAAGCTCTTATTTAACCTGCACACTAATTTTTATTTCCCTTTGACCTCATATCCTTCTGGTTGCTGCATATAGATCTCTTCCTCCAAATCTCCATGGAGAAATGTTGTCTTTACATCTAACTGTTCAAGATGTAAATCACTTGTTGCTACAAGACTTAAAATAGTTCTGATTGAATTCATCTTAGCAACAAGAGAAAATATTTCATCAAAATCAATACCTTTCTTCTGTGTAAACCCCTTCACCACAAGTCTAGCTTTGTACCTATGTTTTCCTCCATCTTCTTCCTTCAGCCTGTAAACCCATTTATTATGCAATGTAGTTTTACCTGCAGGAAACCTGACTAAGTCCCAATTCTGGTTATGCATTAAGGAGTCCATCTCTTCTTCCATGGCTAGCTCCCACTTCTTCCAGGTTTCAACCTACATTTCTTCTTCATAACATTCAGATTCACCAGAATCAGTCAACAATAAATAATATAATGAAGCAGAGTATTGTTCAGGGAGTCTACTTATCCTGGTAGATCTTCTAACACCACTTTCAGGTGTTTGAGGTGCCTGTTGCTGTTGTGGTGGTTGTTGTTGTTGTGGTTGTTGATTATTATTATTTTCAGGAACCTTTACATTTTGTTTGATCTCATCAAGAACTATGTATTCTTTGTTTTCTTTTTCCTGTTTATTTTCATGCAACTGATTCTTATACAAGACATTTTCATTTAATATTACATCTCTACTCCTAATGATTTTGTGATTTTCATAATCATATAAGCAATAACCAAAATCATTAACACCATATCCAATAAAGGTACATTTCTTTGATTTTTCCTCAAGCTTTGTTCTATTTTCTTTATTAATATGGACAAAGGCCTCACAGCCAAAAGGCTTTAAAAAAGAGTAGTTTACCTTTTTACCTGTCCATGCTTCCTCTCGAATACCACCATCCAAGGAACTTGAAGGCACTCTGTTTATTAGATAAACAGCAGTATCTACAGCATCTGCCCAAAATTGTAAAGGCAATCATGCATGCAATCTCATGCACCTTGCACGCTTCATGATTGTTCTTTTCATCCTTTCTGACACACCATTTTCCTGTGGTGTTCTTGGAACTGTCTTCTCTCTACGAATTCCATGCTCTGAACAGTACCTATAAAACTATTTGCTGCAATATTCACCTCCATTGTCTAATCTGAGATACTTCAACTTCTTTCCTGTCTCAATCTCAACCAAAGCTTTCCATTTATTGAAAGTATCAAATACATAAGATTTATTCTGAATACAATAAATCCAAGTTTTTCTAGTTGCATCATCAATGAAAGTAACATAATAACGAGAGCCACCAAGAGATGATACCTGAGCAGGTCCCCATACATTTGTATGCACAAGCTCTAATTTTTCAGTCTTATTTTCATTCCCAACTCTGAGAAATATGTCTCTCTTCTATTTTCCATAAATGCAATTCTCACATAAATCCAAATCAACATTTTTCAAACCTGGCAACAAATTTCTTGAGTGAAGAATCTTCATCCCCTTCTCACTCATGTGTCTGAGCCTATGATTCCATAATGTTGCATCTGCTCCTTGGGAAGTTAAAGCATTAACATATTTAGAAATACCATTGCATAAATATAATGTACCAACCTTTTCACCTTTTTCTATTATCAGCGCTCCTTTGGTGACCTTCCAAGTTTTATCTGTGAAAGTTGTCACACAACCTTCACCGCCTAACTGCCTTGTTGAAATAAAATTTTTCTTCATATCTGGAACATGCCTTAACTCCTTTAATAGCCATTGGTTTCCATTATGTTGTTTTACAGGAACCTTACCCATTCCAACAATTTTATAGGGTTATCATCACCCAAACGGACTTGTCCAAAATCTCCTTGAAGATAGTCATGAAAATATTTCTTATCAGGTGTGGCATGGAATGAGGCCCCTGAATCTACAACCGAAGAATAAATAACATTTTCTAAAGAAAGAATCAAAACATCTTGTAACACATCACCTATCACATTTGTTTCATGATTGTTTTCTTGCTGTGTGTCTCCTTCTTTTCCCTTCCGAGATCTATAGTCTTTCTTTAGGTGTCCTTTCTTTCCACATTTCCAACACACTATCCCCGATCTAGACTTGGATCTACCTTTCCTTGATTTACTGCGATATCCCAAGCTCTTTCCTCTTTCCATTCTTCTTCCCCTAGACTCTGCACTCAAAGCATTACCCAATGTCTCACCGAAGCTTTTCCATCGCATTTCCTCGCTAAGGATAGCACCGACAACATCATCAAACTTTAAAGTACTAGATCCAGAGACAGAGTTACTAATGGCCATAACTAAACCATTCCATCTTTCTGGCAATGAGAAAAAGAAATAAAAGAGCCCTAACTTCATCATCAAAGTTTACCCCTACAGAACTTAACTGACTGGTAACTGTATTAAAATAATTTAAATGGTCTACAACAGATCCACCTTCCGACATCTTCATATTAAATAAATGTTTAATAAGAAATACCTTGTTTGAGGCCGAGGCTTTTTCATATAATTTCGCCAACGCCTTAATCAAACCCTCTGTTTTCGTTTCCTTTGAAATATTGAAGGCTACCGACATCGCGAGGCACAACCGTAGTTTTTCGAGTGCCTTTCTATCGAGAATCTCCCATTCTTCGTCTGTCATAGCTGTCGGCTTCTTTGTTTTTCCGCTCAATGGTAGGTACAGATCTTTCTGATACAGATAGTCTTCCATCTGCATCTTCCATAGTGGGAAGTTTTGGCTGTTAAATTTCTCGACCCTAAACTTACCATCTTCCACCATTGCTCCCACTCGAACCAGGAACCCTTCTTTCCTACGATTTTATCAGCCAAATAAACCTGGCTCTGATACCAGTTGTTAGAAAAATAAATATTACAGAGCAATGAAACACATAAAAAATGTGGAAAACACAAGCACACAAAACACATAAAACCAGAGAGACACAGATATACATGGTTCACCCAGTTTGGGCTACGTCCACCCTGAACAGCCAGTCCTTCCTTTCTATTATCCAGCAAAAATGAAGAGACACAACCTACAGTAGATCTGCTGTAATATCCTATGTTCTCTCTCAGAGTATCCCTCTATATTTTTCTCTCTTAGAATGCACATACAAATACACAGCCACAATATAAATACCCTCATACAAGTGAGGGGTTGCCTTCTAGGGAAAAAAACCCTAAACTAAACATAACTTCTACCGTCAGATCATCCGCCTAATGAACGGCCCAGATTGACTAGAAATTACTATACTTTTACAAGGAAATTTTGCATCTGTTTTTAGCTTCGGGGGCACTGCCCCCGAAACCGCCCGCTAGGGGTGGGGCTCTATAAAGCCACAGTCGCCCCCCTCCCTCTGGACCCCCCAAGCAGCATTTAATTACGAGTAGTGTTTCCGCCCCCATTAAGGTACAGGGGTCCAACGTTGTGATACAAAATAAACAAGATAATGAGGCTCCACACCCAACAGCTGTCACTTAGTAGCTGTGATAAAGAAGGGGCATCATCATTCTTGGAGCATTCTGAAGGTAGCTTCATTCATGAAGCAATGGAGGTAAAGATGGTAGATGGTAGACATCTTGAGATGAGAAATATTTTCTCCCTTGTAGATGACCCTTTCTCAATGAGCATCTCACTAATCAAAGAGAAACTTCTACTGCAACAGATCCAACACCTATTTGGTTTTGGAGGGCCTTTAGTGAAGAGAAAATCTCCTTGAGATGTCTCCTTAGAGATGCACTTCAACATTTCATGAAGTGCAAAGTTCTTCATCAGTTTGGAGAGGATGGTATTCTACAAAGGGAGGATACCATGATTATGTAGCACATCATTCACCATCCACATTGGGATGAGTGGATGAGGATGATAAGCAAGGGGTTTCATGACCACTTGCAAATGTATGACATGGGCCAGCAAGCTTGGTTACGTTGGTTGCCCTTGGGAGGTTCTTGTCACTGCCCAAAGGTTTCTATTTCTTTGATCCATGCCTTGAAAAACACTTATGAAATGAAGAAGGAGGCATGGTTGCGCTAGCTTCTCTTGGGTGAGTATGGTTACCACCCAATAGCTCATATTTTCTAATTCATGCCTTGTGTATTAATGATAGTATGCAGCAAAATAATGCATGTTCATTTTCGTTTCACTTGAGAGAGATTGGCCACCACATGACATCTCCCATGTCTATGTGTTTTGTATTGGATAAAGCTTGGGATGATGCTCTCATGATGTGCATTGTGATGTTTATTTGTATTGGGCTGATGTGACATTCCACATGTCCATTAGTATGTTTTTGCTCCATGATGCACATGAGGAGGAGAGAAAGCAGCAATGTCTCTTGTTGCTTTGGTTGCTTTTTGGGGAGTTTGGCTTGTCCATCTTACATAGAGGAGATGGAGGATGGCAGCAAAGGGCCTTACTCCAATGGCTACTATTAGGAGAATATGGTTTGACATATTTGTCTACCCATATAAATCCTTTCCTTCTTCTTTTGCATAACGTTGGAATGATGCTTGGATCCAAAAAGGCCAATAGGGCAAAGGATGGGAGCATATCAACGCTCAATCAAATTTATGATGCATGGGATGGAGAGATATATTGTGAGATGGAGCTTTTCCTTTATGGAAAGGGTCACTTTGTTTTATGTATCTCATGTATTGAAGATGATGTTGGACATCATATGGTTGTCACTTGGTACTTCGTGGTGATAGGAGGGCATCTAACTACACAGTTGGAGGTCATTCTATGCTCTCTTGAGAGACAAATTTGGAACCAAACATGCATGGCATGTTGCAGCAAATGGAGGAAGCCTTCTTTATGTGGATGCCACTTGGAGAGGAATAGATGGCTTTTCATATACTTTTGGAGTTGCTTGAGGACAAGCAACATTTAGCAGGGGGGGGCTGTAATATTCCAAAATTTTCACATCATATTTGGAATATTAGAGTCCCTAATTTTCTTAATAAATTAAGTAAATAAAAGGGTGGAGGGACTCACAAACCTTGAAGATGAATAAAATCCACTTTTAATATCTAAATGTGGATATTCTAGATCTAGATATAAAAACATGGAGTAGTGGAGCAGCTCCATTAATGGAGATCATGTCTCATTTGTGAGATATATTATGGAGTATGAATCAGTCAAATAAGATCATGGATATTAAATATTAAATCATAAGGAGGTTTGATAAGGTCAACTGAGATCATAATGCATTCAAAGAAGATCATTAAGCACTTATGATAAGATAGTGGAGGATCATTAATGCATGCATGATGGAGAGGGTGATCACCCCATATGAACAGGATGGAAGACATGGATCAACAGCGCAATCAAACATGGAGACTTTGTCCACATGTACAGCACAGGTTTGGAGTGGGCCTAGGCTATGGAAGGCTCATGCATATAATGAAGGTGAAGGCACAATGGAAGGCATGATTTGGATTATTCATTTCTTGATCAATTTAAATCTAGATTTGTCTTAGGACATTTCTATGCAAGCTTGGGTTGTTTAGTAGAGTTTGCAGTGTTGTTTAGCACAGGATGTTCCAGAGTGGTAATCCCACCTCTTTCCTTGAGTGATCTCTTGGGAGAGGATTGTTCTTCATTCGTTATCAAGCATTGGTGCCATCTTCAGGAGGTTTTTTCCAGCATTCAACTAGGAAACCAGTGGAGGATTCATCCTACCACTTTGTTATTCAGATCCAGTCTTTTAGTAGCAGCAGATCTATATCCGACATTCAGGCCTTGGGGTTTGATCTCCATGCAGCACTAGTCCCTTCAAGGATTGTGCAGTTCAGTCCTGTAGACCTATTGGAGGAAGGAAGTTTCTAGTATTTCAGCTGGAAATCCTATGAGGGATAACCTCCTCACATTGGATCTATTGTTTCCATCACTCAGGAGTTGATTTGACACATCTAGCAGCAGGCTAAGGAGCCTCCCTCTCTGACAGCATAGTTTTCTAAAGCTGTTGTTCATCCAACAGTTATTTTCAGTGGAGGAGATTGGAGGATATAGATCTTAAGCTTTCAGCCCAAGGATCTAGTGAAGGGATCAACCCTTATTGTATAGATCTGATTTTTCACCATTGCAGCCACCCTATTATCAGATCTAGCTTTAGATCTACATTTCCAGTAGCATATATGTGAATCCCTAGGAGGAAGGTTGTATTATACTTACATATCCGAGAAATCCCTTCTGGGTTATCTTGAGAATCCATCATAGAGTCCAGATCTACAATTTCAGCATCATCGGAGCTCCTGTTCTGCCTAGATCTGACTTTCTATCTTACAAGAAGTTGTAGTCCCTACAGTTGTAGCAGGGACAGCGTATTTTACCTTCCAGCAGAGTAGTAGTTACGTAGTCCCTCTTGGGATATTATTGCAGGGTCATTCTATACTACTCTTGTGGCTTGAGTGTCTCATATTTTGAGCACTGTTGTACTTGCTTTTTGCACCTCCAATATAATAAAATGGCTCAGCTATTTTTGTGCATTCTGATGTGTATATATATTTATTTTTTACTTTGCTGCAATTCTCATATTGTGTTTTAGTATTGTTGCATTCTCCCTTTTGGGATATTACAAACTGTTGGGAAGTCACATAGAAGACAGATGGAGAAGGAAAGGGGACCCACCAAAGACTATCGGTTGTGAAGGATCGGCCAGAAAAATCATACCTCACGTAGTTGCAACTGACTTGGAAGGGTCACTGACATCCAAGGAAGTTGACGCATATGAGCAAAAGAGGAAGCTGAGGAGGGAAAACACAGAGCATTCGAGGGAGAAGCAACATTCCAAGTGAGCGAAGTGCTTAAAAGGTTGAAGGGAAAAGTCAAACGGAGGAGAAGTTGAGAAGTGCACTTGAATGTTGTCACGAAGCCTATTGAGCCCACACTATTATGTATTAACTTGCTCATGTATTATCTTATAGTGCTAGTTCTTGTTCTATCGATGAGACCTTCGAGTCGAAAATATTAATGTAATGTTGCATAAACTAATACAAAAATAAGTTAAAGGGTTAAATTAGAGTCTTCTTGGGTGAATTTATGTGCCCTTTTTAAAAATTTGTTATGAATAGACCCGCACGGTATATTTTTCCTTTGAATGCTTGAGTTGTTATGATTGTACCTCTGATGTTATGGTTTTGGGTTTACTGAGTATTGATAGCTTCCATGTGGTTTCTCCCAATGCTTGGTTCCATATCCCTTTGTATAAATTATACAAAATACATGTATGTCCTGGATTCTCCTGATCTAACAATTATATGCCATTTTCAAATATATAATTGCTTCTAAAAAATATTTGTGGAATTTGAAACACATTCGCCAATCACAATGTCATGAAGAAAGATCAATCACACATAACACAGATAATTTACCGGGAAAGCATAAAGCTAAAAACCCCATTATCTTCTATTATGTATTATATCATGGATCATGAAAAAATTACATACAAAGCTCCAATCCAAGAGCTCTCAGTACAATAGCTAACTGTCTCACTGTGTCATAGAAAAATTGGCAAGTTCCTTAGCCAATTTATTGTCTCCAAACAGTCTTGCTCCACTGTGCAATCCCTAATGGTAAATAATGTAGAAATTTTAATACAATTTTTATGTATTACTGTACTCTCCTGATCTAACAACTAAATCCACTGTTAAATACATAATCCTTCTAGTTAATTCTTTGCGGAAATTAAATCGCCAATTGCAAACACATGAAGAAAAATAAATCGCACATAACAAGATGTTTTTACCAGGAAAGATTAAAGCTAAAAACCCCAACTATCATATATTATGTATATCATGGATCATGAAACAATCTCATACAAAGCTCTAGCTCCAAGAACTCAGTACAATATACAATCGTCTCACACTGTCATGCAAAAATTGGTTCACACATGCACCAATTTACTGCCTCCTAACAGCCTGCCTCCACTTCGCAATCCCTACTGATGAAGATCCCTGAATGAATTTGATATTTCCTTGCCTTGATTGCGCAATCCTCAAGGGAAACTCCAATGTGTGTGTAGATTCATTGAATGCACCACTATAGTCACAACTGATAGTCAACCAGGCCCTTTCACATATCTCCCAACTGGGTCTCCACTGGATCTGACATGAATGTAGTTAACAATAGTATTTCTTCAGTTGCAAGTGAGATCACTCCATGCGAATTAATTTAATATTTAATTCCCTGGTCTCACAAGTGTATCTTTAGTTACAACTAGTTACAACTGGCACAACTGAGTTTAACTCACTTAATTGAGTTAAAATAAATAACAACTCACATAACTACACATCCAACTCTGTTACAACTTTGTATCACTCAGTTACAACGAAGTCCACTGCATGGTCCACCAACCAACCACTTCAACTCGAAATCCACTTAGATAACTGATTTTCCACTTCAATTAACTAGTTCCAAGTGCTCATTGAAAATAGATAATTATTTATTGTCTAATTTTTGTTAAGGGCTTAACAAAAATTGACATGCATTCTAATTTTAGACATGAATTCCACGAAAAAACTTCGCACATGCATTCCAAACCTAGACGCCCATCCATCCATATAATTTTCTCAACCATCTATAAATATATTACTGCTAAAAATAGACTTTGATCCAAATTCTAAAAATAGACATATCACTTAAAAATAGTCTGCGGGCTCCACCTAGTGTAGGTGCTTAATTTTCACTAGGATCATAATCTTGTTGAATCTCAACACTCCCTCTCAACAAGAAATGGATTATCCTTCACCCTGATCCTGTCTCTATGGTATTCGAATTTTCTCTTGGTGAGCACCTTCATCAGAATATCTGCATCCTGATCTTTCGTAGGAATGTATTGAAGCAACATGATCTTCCGCTGCACACAATCTTTGATATTATGATACTGGATATCTATATGATTAGATCTATCATGAAACACTGGATTAATCGAGAGTTTGATGCAACTATGATTATCACAATGAAACACAATAGGATCTAAATGAGAACCTAACAAACTGAACAGCATCTTCCTCATCCAGATAGGCTCACATGCAGCTTGACTTGCTTCCATGTATTCTGCTTCCACTTAACTGAATGCCACGGATCTTTGTTTCCTCCTGTACCAAGAAACAACTATAGATCTGATACTAAAAACCCCTCCTAATGTGCTCTTTATGTCCGTTTGGCTACCTTCCCAATCTGCATCCATGAAGCCATGCAACTTCACCTCATCTGTCTATCTATACCATAAGCCATACTCAAATGTGCCCCTGAGATATCTTAGGACATGCTTGCCTGCCTTCCAAAAGAGCTCGATAGGCTTAACCATCGCTTGACTAAGCTGGTTCACCGCATAGCATTTTTCTAGTCTTGTATTAACTAAATACATGAGCGAACCCACCAACTGTAGCATCCTCTTTCCTCCAGTTTCCTGGAAGAGGATTATCCATGGGTTTGCAGCCCTCCATGTGAAACTTACCGAGTATATCCCTTGCATAATTTCCTTGAGACACAAACAGTTCACCTTGTTGCTGCCATATTTCCAATCCAAGGAAATAGTGAAGGAGGCCCATATCCTTCATCTCAAACACCTTTGCAAGGTCCTCCTTGCATTAGTGTATCAGCTACTCATCACCAGTCATTATTAAATCATTAACATAAAGAAAAATTATTAAAAGCTTACCCTCCACCACAATCTAGTATAGGTTTGCATCTGCCTCACTCTTGATGCAGCCAAGTCCAGTGAAATAGTTTTCGATCCGAGTGTACCAAGCACGGGGTGCTTGCTTCAGCCCATACAGCGCTCTTTTGAGTCTACACACATGTGAATCGTTGCTGAAGATCTCAAATCCTTCAGGCTTCTCAATGTACACTTCTTCCTCAATGATCCCATTAAGGAACGTAGTCTTCACATCCATCTGATGAATGTGCCAACCCATCTGCGCTGAGAGAGCAAGGACGGTCCTTATGGAATAATACCGTGTGACAGGTGCAAAGGTTTCTTCATAATCAATCCCCTCGATCTGTGAGAAGCCCCAGGCCACAAATATTTCCTTATACTTCTCAACACTCCCATCATCAGCTTGCTTTACCTTGTAGATCCATCTTGAACCTACCACTGATTTATCAACCGACCTTGGAACAATTTCCCAAGCACTGTTTCTGACAATGGAGTCATACTCCTCCACCATTGCATCTACCCATGTGGGCTCCTACACTATTTCCTGAAAGTAAGATGGCTCAGTCACAATACATTTTCTCATTAGAGCCATGTATCCATTGAATCGGTCAAGAGACTGTCTCTATCTGCATTGTGAAGTAGGGACTCCTACATTCTATGTCGTATCAAGCTTCAGCCTCTCAGCTTCTATGGTATGCCTTTTTCCAATTCTCATGTTTGGCTCTGTGTGAGTGGACTCCTCCACTCCATGAACCTCCTCCTGTAGTCGATCCACATCTAGAGACTCATCTTTGGGAACAGGAATTTCCTCCTCTGCATGCAAGCCTAGCTCCCTCTCAAGCGACAACTTCATGGCTTTCTCCTCATTGAATTTTATATCCTATCGCACCACATTCATTCGACCGTTCGAAAAATACACACGATAATTTTGGGGTGTTTCTGTGTACCCCACAAATATCTGAACTTCAGCAGTCGTCTCTAGCTTCTTCCTGGCGTTCTTTGTCACATGCACATAAACAGATGAGCCAAAAATATTAAAGTGAGAAAAATCTAGTTTCTTACTAGTAAAAGCTTCTTTAGGTGTACTCATGCCAAGTACTCTATGAGGATAATGGTTTTTCACATAAACTGCAGTGTTGCATGCTTCTGCCCACAAGGGAATTAGTAGGCTGTGATAATGTAGCATAACTCATGCAGCACCCACGATCTTTTTGTTCTTCCTCTCCACGACCCCATTCTGTTGTGGGTTATGAGGCGTTGTGAGTTCTCCTCGAATTCCTTCTTTTTTGCAGAAGTCTTTGAATTTTTTCGAGATATAGTCACCACCATTATCGCTACACAGAGCCTTCACTTGCTTCCCCAACTCTTTCTCCACCAATGATTTAAACTCACAAAACTTGTAGAATGTTTTATCTTTCTTCTGCATGAAGAATATATAGCATCTACAAGAATAGTCATCAACAAAAATAACATAATACCTATGTTTTGTTGTTGAAGCAACCAAGAATGGCCCACACACGTCTGTGTGAACTCTCTCGAGGATCATCGAAGCATGGTTATCCTTTTCATGAAAGGTGGTCTTCACAAACTTACCCATAGTACATCCCTTGCACTAATCTATCTACGCAAGTGTACCCTTGGGAAATCCAGTAGAAATCTACTGCAAAATATTCAGGGCGCCACGGTGAAGATGGCCCAATCACCTATGCCATAATTCGCCCTCATCCCTGCTCACTACTTCTTCTTCTTTGCCCACCATTGCAGCGCAGCCTTCTACCTCTAGCTTGTAGATATTCTTGACTCAAATCCAGATCCTCTTGGTTTGACCCATTTTTTATGTCACAGGAAATCTTTTCCATCGTTGAAAACAACGTCATAACCTCTATCCTCCAACATCGCAACTGAGACCAAGTTCTTCTTTAGACCTAGAACATGCATAACATCTTTCAACAGAAATGGTTTACCTGACTCCCTCTCAAAGGTAATGGTACTAATGTTGGTCGCACTATATCTTCCATCGTCTCCCATCCCTATATGCATCTAGAGATCTTTCTCCTCAAAGTCACTGAAAAGCCCCTTATCTCGCGTCAAGTGGAAGGAAGCACCACTATCAAGATACCACACCGATCCCATTTCACTTGAAACCAAGAATGCGATCAAAGAGAAATCAAGTTCAAATTGTGAAGCAAGGGCCTCACCAGCTGCAGCTCCAACAGCCTTCTTGTTCTTCTTTTTCTATGGGCATTTATTGGCGAGATGCCCATGTTTGTGATAGTGAAAACACTTCACCTTGGGAAAATCCATCTTCTTTCCTTTAGACTCGGATTTTGAGTGGAATCTATTTCCCTTCCCTTTCCTTTCTTTAGCATCCAAAGCACAATCCTCTTCATCATCATGCTTTGATGAAGTGTCATCCCTAGTGTTCCGCCTGAACTCCTCCTGCACTAGATCCGACCACAGTCGTTCCTAATCCAGCAGTTTTTCTCATTCGTTGACAGAGTCTTGATAACTATGCCAACTCTTAGGAAGTCCAAATATATCCAATCTCACCAAATCATCATCAGCAACCGTGATTCCCACACTCCCTAGTTCATCCCGACATTGGACAAACTTTGTGAGATATTTTGGAATATTGTCGCCCTTCTCCATTTTTATTTTTTTGAGTTTATCCTTCAGCGCCAACTTCCTATGGTCGTTACTGCTTTGGAAAATATCTGTCAAAGGCTTCCAAATTGCAAATGGAGTGGCTTTCCCATGAAGGCTTGAGAAAATATGGTCTCTCACACCTTCCAACAGAATCCTTCTCGTCTTCGCTACTTTCTTTTTCCATGTGTCAAGTAATGCATCATTCGTCGAAGTGATCTTAGCAACATCACTTTTGATGAATACCTTCAAGACATTATCTTCAAGCATTGCCTCCATCCTATCATTCCATGCAATGTAGTTCGAGTTTCCCTCGAGTGCATACTCCAACCGCAAACCATTGAAAGCCATTTCGATGTTTACTCAATTGTCGCACCAAGAAATTCTTGCAGCAAATTTGAATTGTTCCACCAACAAAAAACTCAACACTGCTTCAATATCGTAATATTTTATGCTCTGATACCATGTATAAATTTTAATACAATTTTTATGTATTACCAGACTCTCCTAATCTAACAATTAAATCCACTATTAAATACAGAATCCTTCTACTGAATTCTTTGCGGAAATTAAATTGCCAATTGCAAACACATGAAGAAAAATCAATCGCACATAACAAGATGTTTTTACCGAGAAATCTTGAAGCTAAAAACCCCAACTATCATATATTATGTATATCATGGATCATGAAACAATCTCATACAAATCTCTAGCTCCAAGAGCTCTTAGTACAATATACAATCGTCTCACACTGTCATACAAAAATCGGTTCACACATGCACCAATTTACTACCTCCTAACAGCCTGCCTCCACTGCACAATTCCTACTGATGAAGATCCCTGAATGAATTCGATCTTTCCTTGCCTTGACTGCGAAATCCTCATTGGAAACTCCAGTGTGTGTGTAGATGCATTGAATGCACCACTATAGTCACAACTAATAGTCAACCAAGCCATTTCACCTATCTCTCAAGTAGGTCCTCTTGCTTGGATCTGTTGGCATGGTCTGATGATATTTCTTTAGTTTCAAGTGATATCACTGCATGTGAATTAATTTAATATTTAATTCATTGATCTCTCACAAGTGTATTTTTAGTTACAACTAGTTACAACTAGCGCAACTGAGTTTAACTCACTTAACTGAGTTAAACTAAATAACAACTCACCTAACTACACATCCAACTTTGTTACAACTTTGTATCACTCAGTTACAACGAAGTCCACTGCATGGTCCACCAGCCAACGACTTCAACTCTAAATCCACTTAGCTAACTAATTTTCCACTTCAATTAACTAGTTCCAAGTGCTCATTGAAAATAGATAATTATTTATTGTCTATTTTTTTGTTAAGGGCTTAACAAAAATTGACATGCATTCTAATTTTAGACATGCATTCCACGAAAAAACTTCACACATGCATTCCAAACTTAGACGCCCATCCATCCATATAATTTTCTCAACCATCTATAAGTAGATTACTATAAAAATAGACTTTGATCCAAATTCTAAAAATAGACATATCACCTAAAAATAGCCTGCAGGCTCAACCTATTGTAGGTGCTTACTTTTCACTAGGATCGTAATCTTGTTGAATCTCAACACTCCCTCTCAATAAGAAAGAGATTATCCTTCACCCCAATCCTGTCTCTATGGTATTCAAATTTTCTTTTGGTGAGCGCCTTCGTCGAAATATCTGCATCCTGATCTTCCATAGGAATGTACTGAAGCAACATGATCTTCCGTTGCATGCAACCTTCGATATTATGATACCATATATCAATATGCTTAGATCTATCATGAAACATAGGATTAATCGAGAGTTTGATGCAACTTCTATTATCACAATGAATCACTATAGGATCTAAATGACAACCAAACAAACCGACCAGGATCTTCCTCATCCAGATAGCCTCACATGCAACTTGACTTGCTGCCATGTATTTCGTTTCCACTAAACTGAGTTCCAAGGATCTCTGTTTCATGTTGTACCAAGAAAAAGTTGTAGATCCAATACTGAAAACCCCTCCTGATGTGCTCTTTTTGTCTGTTGGGATGCCTGCCCAATCTGCATCCGTGAAGCCATGCAAATTCACCTCATTCTTCTGTCTGTACCATAATCCATACTTAGATCTGCCCCTGAGATATCTAACGACATGCTTTCCCACCTTCCAAAAGAGCTTGGTAGGCTTATCCATCGCTTGACTAAGCTAGTTCATCACATAACATATGTTCGATCTTGTATTAACTAAATACATGAGCGAACCCACCAATTGTCGATAGACAGTAGCATCCACTACCTCTGCCAATGTAGCATCCTCTTTCCTCCAGTTTCCTGGAAGAGGAGTATCCATGGGTTTTTAGCCCTCCATGTGAAACTTACTGAGTATCTCCCTTGCATACTTGCCTTGAGACACAAACATTTTACCTTCTCGCTGTCATATTTCCAATTCAAGGAAATAGTGAAGGAGGCCCATATCCTTCATCTCAAACTCCTTTGCAAGGTCCTCCTTGCATGAGTGTATCAGCTGCTCATCACCAGTTAGTATTAAATCATCAACATAAAGAAAAATGATTAAAAGCATACCCTCCACCACAATCTGGTATAGGATTGCATCCGCCTCATTCTTGGTGAATCCAAGTCCAGTGAAATATTTGTCGATCTGAGTACCAAGCACAGCGTGCTTGCTTCAGCTCATACAGCGCTATTTTGAGTCTGTACACATGTGACTCACTGTTGAAGATCTCAAATCCTTCAGGCTTCTCAATGTACACTTCTTCCTCAATGATCCCATTAAGGAACGCAGTCTTCACATGCATCTGATGAATGTGCAAACCCATCTACACTAAGAGAGAAAGGATGGTCCTTATGGAAGAATATCGTGTGACAGGTGAAAAGTTTTCTTCATAATCAATCCCCTCGATCTGTGATAAGCCTCGGGCCACAAATATTGCCTTATACTTCTCAACACTTCCATCAGTAGCTTGCTTTAACTTGTAGATCCATCTTGAACCTACCACTGATTTATCAACCAGCCTTGGAATAATTTCCCAAGCACTGTTTCTGAAAATGGAGTCATACTCCTCCACCATTGCATCTACCCATGTGGGCTCCTGCACTGCTTCCTGAAAGGAATATGGCTCGGTCACAATGAATTTTCTCATGAGATCCATGTATCCAGTGAATCGGTCAGGAGACTGCTTTGTCTGTGGTATGAAGTAGGGACCCCTACATTCTGTGCTGCATCAAGCTTCATCCTCTCAGCTTCTGTGGTACACCTTCTACCAGTTCTCATGTTTGGCTCTGCGTGAGTGGACTCCTCCACTCTGTTACACAGCAATTTGTCACCGTCCTTGCAATCCTCATCTCGCACATTGGAGGGCTTATTTTGTGACCTGTGAGCAGTGACATAACTTGAAAATACTTTCATGGAATTTCCCTGAACATGTACTTTCATCCCCCTGAAGACATCTCCTGCTGAAAAACCCTAAAAACACCCCTTTTTGCATTGCCGTGGGCAACCAGTTCAGTACCCGCACCAATGGGGAAAATCCTTCAAAGAGGTCGCTCCAATTGGCACTCTATCCCAGAGTCGCACTCGCGCCAGCCAATTTAAGGAGTGTTTTTTAAAAATAAAGGACGAAAATTCTGCCATTTATTTTTAAAAAACACTCCTTAAATTGGCTGGCGCGAGTGCGACTCTAGGACAGAGTGCCAACTGGCGTGACCTCTTTGAATGATTTTCCCCATTGGCGTGGGTACTGAACTGGTTGCCCACGCCAATGCAAAAAGGGGTGTTTTTAGGGTTTTTCAGCAGGATATGTCTTCAGGGGGATGAAAGTACATGTTCATGGGAATGCCATGAAAGTATTTTCAAGTTATGTCACTGCTCACAGGTCACAAAATGAGCCCTCCAATGTGCGAGACGGGGATTGCAGGGACGGTGACAAATTGCTGTGTAACACACTCCATGAACCTCCTCCTGTGGTTGATCCACATCTAGAGACTCATCTTTGGGAACAAGCAGTTCCTCTTCTGCATACAAGTCTAGCCCCCTCTCAAGCGATAACTTCATGGCTTTCTCCTCATTTAATTTGATATCCTATCACACCACATTCATTCGACTATTTGGAAAATACACACGATAATTTTGGGGTGTTTCTGTGTACCCCACAAATATTCCAACTTCAACAGTGGACTCCAGCTTCTTCCTGGCATTCTTGGTCACATGCACATAAACATCTAAGCCAAAAATATTAAAGTGAGAAACATCTAGTTTCTTACTAGTAAAAGCTTCTTCAGGTGTAGTCATGCCAAGTACTCTATGAGGACATCGGTTTTGCACATAAATCGCAGTGTTGCATGCTTCCGCCCACAAGTGCATTGGTAGGCCCTGATCATGCAACATAGCTCGTGCAGCACCCACGATCGTTCTATTCTTCCTCTTCGCGACCCCATTCTATTGTGGGTTATGAGGCGCTATGAGTTCTCTTCAAATTCCTTCTTTTCTATAGAAGTCTTTGAATTCGTTCAAGATATATTCACCACCATTATCACTATGCATGGCCTTCACTAGCTTCCCCAACTCTTTCTCTGCCAATGCTTTAAACTCACAGAACTTTGAGAATGTTTGATCTTTCTTCTGCGTGAAGAAGATCCAGCATCTACGAGAATATTCATCACCATAAATAACCTAATACATGTGTTTTGTTGTTGAAGCAATCGAGAATGGCCCACACACGTCTGTGTGAACTCTCTCTAGGATCACCGAAGCACGTTTCTCCTTTTCATGAAAGGTGGGCTTCACAAACTTACCCATAGTACATCCATTGCACTGATATATCTGCCCAAGTGTAAACTTGGGAAGTCTAGTAGAAATCTATTGCAAAATATTTAGGGTGCCATGGTGAAGATGGCCCAATTGCCTATGCCATAATTCGCCCTCATCCCGGCTCACCACTTCTTCTTCTTTGCCCACCATTGCAGCGCAGCCATCTGCCTCTAGCTTGTAGAGATTCTTGACTCGAATCCCTATCCTCTTGGTTTGACCTGTTTTTTTATGTCGCAAGAAAGATTTTCCATCGCTGAAAACAACGTCATAACCTCTGTCCTCCAACATCGTGACTGAGACCAAGATCTTCTTTAGACCTGGACATGCATAACATATTTCAACATAAATGGTTTACCTTACTCCCTCTCAAATTTAATGGTACCAATATCAGTCGCACTATATCGTCCATCATCACCCATCTCTATATGCATCTGGAGATCTTTCTCCTCCAAGTCACTGAAAATCTCCTTATCTCCCGTCATGTGGAAGGAAGCACCACTATCTAGATACCACATCGATCCCATTTCACTTGAAACCAAGCATGCGATCAAAGAGAAATCAAGTTCAAATTGTGAGGCAAGGGCCTCACCAACTGTAGCTCCAGCAGCCTTCTTGTTCTTCTTTTTCTGTGGGAAGTTAGTGGCGAGATGCCCATGTTCGTGACAGTGAAAACACTTCACCTTTGAAAAATCCAGCTTCTTGCCTTTAGCCTTAGATTTTGAGTGGAATTCCTTCCCCTTCCCTTTCCTTGATTTGGAAACCAAAGCACAATCCTCTTCATCATCATGCTTTGATGAAGAGCCATCACTGGTTTTCTGCCTGAACTCCTCCTGCACTAGATCCGACCACAGTCATTCCCAATCCGGCAGTTTTTCTCGTCTGTTGATAGATTCTTAATAAATTTGCCAACTCTTAGGAAGTCCCAAGAGAGCCAAGCTCACCAAATCATCATCAGCAACCATGATTCCCACACTCCCCATTTCATCCTGACATTGGACAAACTTTGTGAGATACTTTGGAATATTGTCGCCCTGCTCCATTTTTATTTTTCTGAGTTTATCCTTCAACGCCAACTTCCTATGGTCGTTGCTGCTTCGAAAAATATTTGTCAAATCCTTCCACATTACAAATGGAGTGGATTTCCCATGAAGGCTTGATACAATATGGTCTCTCACACCTTCCAACATAATCCTTCTCATCTTCACTACTTTCTTTTGCTATGCATCAAACAAAGCAGCATCCGTTGAAGTGGGCTTAGGAACATCATTGTCGGTGAATGCCTTCAAGCCATTATCTTCAAGCACTACCTCCATCCTATCCTTACATGCAATTTGTTTAGAGCTACCCTCGAGTGCATACTCCAACTGCAATCCATTGAAAGCCATTTCGATGTTTACTCAACTATCGCACCAAGAAATTCTTGCAGCAAATTCGAATTGTTCCACCAACAAAAAACTCAACATTGCTTCAATATTGAAATATTTTCTGCTCCAATACCATGTATAAATTTTAATATAATTGTTAAGTATTACCATAATCTCCTAATCTAACAATTAAATCCACTGTTAAAGACATAATCCTTCTAGTTAATTCTTTGCAGAAATTAAATCGCCAATTACAAACACATGAAGAAAAACCAATCGCACATAACAAGATGTTTTTACCGGGATAGCTTAAAGCTAAAAACCCCAACTATCATATATTATGTATATCATGGATCATGAAAAAATCTTATACAAATCTCTAGCTCCAAGAGATCTTAGTACAATATACAATCATCTCACACGGTCACACAAAAATTGGTTCACACATGCACCAATTTACTACCTCCCGATAGCCTGCCTCCACTGCACAATCCCTGCTAATGAAGATCCCTGAATGAATTATATCTTTCCTTGCCTTGACTGTGAAATCATCATTTGAAACTCCAATGTGTCTGTAGATGCATTGAATTCACCACTATAGTCACAATTGATAGTCAACCAGGCCCTTTCACCTATCTCTCAACTGGGTCTCCACTAGATCTGACATGCATGTAGTTAACAATAGTATTTCTTCAGTTGCAAATGAGATCACTCCATGTGAATTAATTTAATATTTAATTCACTGATCTCTCACTATTTTATCTTTTGTTACAACTAGTTACAACTAGCACAATTGAGTTTAACTCACTTAATTGAGTTAAACTAAATAACAACTCACATAACTACACATCCAACTTTGTTACAACTTTGTATCACTCAATTACAACGAATTCCACTGCATGGTCCACCAACCAACCATTTCAACTCAAAATCCACTTAGCTAACTGAATTTCCACTTTAGTTAACTAGTTCCAAGTGCTCATTGAAAATAGATAATTATTTATTGTCTAATTTTTGTTAAGGGCTTAACAAAAATTGACATGCATTCTAATTTTAGACATGCATTCCACGAAAAAACTTCGCACATGCATTCAAAACTTAGACACCCATCCATCCATATAATTTTCTCAACCATCTATAAATAGATTACTGCAAAAAATAGACTTTGATCCAAATTCTAAAAATAGGCATATCACCTAAAAATAGCATGCGGGCTCCACCTAGTGTAGGTGCTTAAATTTCACTAGGATCATCATCTTGTTGAATCTCAACAAAGAAAACCTGAATGAATGATACTTTCCTGCCTTGACTGCGTAATCCTCATAGGCACATCCAATGTGTGTGTGTTTGCATGTGTGCAACTGATAATGTCACAACTTATAGTCAACTGTCCCTTTCACCTACATCTCAACTGGGTCTCCACTGGAACTGACATGCATGTAGTTAATAGTAGTAAATATTCATTTGCATGTGAGGCCACTGATTGTGAATTAATTAATAATTAATTCACTTGATCTCTCACTAGTGTATATTCAGTTATAACTAGCACAACTAATTTTAACTCACTTAACTGAGTTAAACTACTTTACAACTTTCATAACTGCAATTCCGACACTGTTACAACTTCGAATCACTCGGTTACAACTAAATTCAACCTGCGTGTCCCACCAACCAACCTCTTAACTCGAAATTCACTTAGCTGACTGATTTTCCACTTCAATTAATTATTTCCAATTCCACATTGAGAATAGATTACAGTTTATTATCCATCTATATTAAGGGATAATAAAGATAGAAAATCATCTATGAATAGACATGCATTCTATAGATATATTATGCACATACATCTATAAATAGAGATACACACAAAAAACAGCCTACGTGGGCCCCACCTAGTGTAGGTGCTTAATTTTCACTAGGATCAAAAATGTTGTTTCTGGATGCCAATTTCATTGTTTCTTGTTGCAAACTTCAACACTCCCTCTAAACAAGAAAGGAATGTCTTTGCATGGGACATGAAACTCCATGCATGCGACATGTAACTCCATGCATGCCTCATGCAACCTTTGCATGCAACACTTCCGAAACTAAATAGCCTCCCAAAAACTGAATCAGTATAATGCATCTGTCACCAAAGTCATCTAACTTCTTCTTAGCTACTACACATGTCTTCATGGACCACTGCACTGCTGACACCTGCATCCATGCACTCTGCACTTGTTGCAAACTGTAATCTGCACTCCAGTATCTGACATTATCACTTTGATTTCATGTCCTCGCGACATATGACTGCATCAATCCAACTGATCCTACTACTACTACTCTATGGGCTCCTTGTAGCCAGGTTCGATTCATGAGATCCATACCATCTCAATGAATCTTGCCCATAAATTTCTTTTTGGGATTATTCATGCATGTTGCCCCACCTCTCACCTGGTGGTATAGTTGCATGCACTCCTTCTGCCCATCAGGATCAAAATTTCTTTGCATGAGTGGTTTCTCCCACTCCATGATACTCGTCTTATGGCTTCTCTACATCTTGAGGATCACTCTTTCCTGCATGAAAATCCATCTCCCTCTCAAGGGTCAATTGAATGGTTTTCTCACACTTCCCCACGGTTGGAAGCTCTGTAGAAATCACATCTACATCAAGTATATATAGATTCTTCACAAGAATCAAAATATTATTGTCTTTATTTGTGGCTTTATGTAGAAGGAAGGATTTAACTTCACTAAAGACCACATCATATCCTTTATCTTCAAAAATTGCAACTGAAACTAAATTTTTCGTTAAGCCTGGTACATGCATTACATCTTTTAAAAAGAAGGATTTACCTGACTTCCTTTGGAAAGCAACAGTACCAATCCCGATAGCGCTATACCTTTTGTCATCACCCATTTCGAAATTCATCTGGAGGTCCTTCTCCTCCAAGATACTAAAAATTTTTCTTTCTATCGTTGAAATTACCAGCCACTGAGAATCCAAAGACTAAATAAATAGGAGAAATAGAGATCCAAAGAGAAGACATTCTCAAGCTGATTATGGAGAAAAATGCAAAAATCAAGAACATGGAAGTAGAGATGGAAAAATTAGTTAAAGAAAAGGAGCAGAATGCACGGTTAGCCATAGTCCCACTTGAGGTTGTACCTCTTACAGCAATACCACAAACAGGAATGGATACCTCAACTACAACAGGGGCTTCTACATCAACAACACCCCCAGCACAAGACTTAGATGTAGCTGGAAATTTGACAAAGGCTATGGAGGAAATGTCCATACAAGGAGAATAAATAAAAAGGTTACAAGGATAGATAAAGGCTCTGCAAGAGCAGAAAACAAGATTGAAACCTCACATCTGGCCGAAGTACAGAAGTGTCAAAGACTACAGAAATTAGGGAAGGAAAGACTCCATGGCAGAGACCTTAGCATGAGCTAAGGAAAACATATGGATAGATATCCATAAATACATTAATGAGATTTGACCTTTCATTCAAATCATCTCTAAAAATAATGAGTTAATTCAGAAGTCCAAGGAATTAATTGTACAGATCAGAGAAAAGCTAGGAGAGAATCCAATTGAAGCCACGGATCTCATCAGATTTATGAATTCCAAAAAAAAGTATGAGCTAGAAGAATTGGGGATTAAGGATAGAACTGAGACAATACTGGAGGTCAAGAAAATATTAACTAAGAAGAAACTCATGTTGCAGCTAGAAGAGAAGTGCCGGGTTTTGGAAATTGGTGTCCACGAGTTCTTCAACAGATTTGAAGTGTCGAATGAGAAAGGGATTCTAGGTTTATTTGTGATAAATGATAAATTAATCACCTTGGATGATTGTAACAAGAAGTTGACAGATGTAGCTAAGGATATTTCCAAATTTTCAGGTATACAAGGAAGCATTACAGGTAAATCTTTGCTTAAGGCACTAGAAAATGATTTAAACGTCCAGCATGAGATCAAGCACATCTTTATTACCAAACCCACATTTTCTAAGTATACAGAGCCAGATGAGATTTACATTATATTGCTTAAGTTATCCATTCCAACTGTAGAAAGTTGGGACAATTTATGCAAGTTACTTGAGTGAAAAAGGTAATTCTTTCTTAAGCAACAGGACCAACTATGTAGCAAGAGTCAGAAGGACATATTAGCAACAACCTTCTCCAAAATTTGGCCAACATTCGAGCAGTTCCAACCTATCCTATATTTTTGTAATCAAATATGTAATATGTTTTTAGATATTCCTAAAATACATCTTGATCTACCATGATAGGCTTTTATGTATATAAATTTATATATACTTCTCATTTTGAAGTATAGAGGGTTGATTTTTGCATCCAAGAAGGCTATTATACATTTTCAAGTTTTGTGGATTGATCAGTAATAAAGAAGACTCTTTCACAGGATTCTTGTGTCAAACTGATGGTGAAGGCAGCATCTCTCACTGTTTATGTGTTTATTTTCTCTTTTTTCCATGATTTTGTATTCATAATCTGAATTATTCAACAAAAAATTGAAGAACAAAATTTGTATTAAAACACACTTTGATTCTTTCTTTGAATAATTTTAATGTTTTCATCTGAAATTAAGTAAATGAATTCTTAATTTCTCTTTAATTAATGGAATTTCTTTCATTTCTTCTCTTACAATTAATTTAGATCTACAGAATACAGTTATTTTGGCTACCTTGCCTTGTGAAACCTCTTTATAAAAACTAAAATAGATCCAAGTTCAAGTCATAAACCCATAGCCCAATGGAAATTTAGGCATTTAATCAACTAAACAAACCAAACAATCTCAATTCTAAAATCCAAAACATGAACCTAATAACTAGCCTAACATTATTCAGAACAACAAAGTTAAATCTGACAGAGAGATCCCTCTCTAGAGTTGGAAGGGATAGATTCCAACCTCCCAAAGTGATTTTGTGGTTACCTTTGTATTTTCTTTGACAACCTCGGATATTATAGAGTGATAACATACTGTCGACTCTACTAAGGAAGAACAAAGTTCGACTTCTAAAGATACATTTCCCTAGTTAAAAAACTTTATTTCAGGAAAATTAATGGTTCAATTTTTAGAAATAACGGTTCAGAGATTTTAAACCTTGTAAATTATTGTGTTGTGTGCTTGAAATTTTAGTTCTGGCTCCAAAAATAATTTACACCAGATCTCATCCTGATCCAAAACCTGTTAAGATCCTAGATGGCCCTGAAAATTTGATTGGGAAGAGAATTTTAGTTGAAATTCAAGGAAGTAGTAGCCCCCCACCCAGAGAAAACTCTCTCCCTGAGAGTTTTTTCATGTCAGAGGATATTTAGTTTGATTTTCCATATGAACACAATCTATTTATGACTAAGTCTGAGAGTTTTATTGAGAATACAGTGTTTGATAAATCTGTTTTACAACCCTATACACATATTTTGATCAGTAAGCCCTCCAAAACATGGAAAAAATTACAGGATCTGGTATCATATTTTGATCAAGTTGTACATGAGGCATATATCCAGAGATTTGTGGAACTCTCTACCCTGACAATAATAGCATCTTGTGCTTCCTCTCAATCTTTCCATATTATATCAACTAGTCCCACTTCCTCTATAATTTCCACTACTTCTCGAAAATAATCTCAAAGAGTGTTTCAACCTATAGTAGGAACTCCTACACCTACACCCCTCATAGCCTCATATATTTTTCATCCTTGAATCCCATTCATGGTAGCAAGGTATGATCCCCTGGTTTTTCCTGCTCCTTTGCATAATATGCCCTAGGAATATCAAACTAGGATTCTTCAGTTTGATGGTACTAGACCCATCAACGCACATCAACATGTTGATAGAATGAAGGATTATTCTTATCTTCAGGAAGTTGATGAGGAAGATGTAAAAATGATATTTTTTCCTCAAAGTCTAACTGAGGAAGTTAGAAAATGGTTCAAATCTTTACCAGAATCTAGTATAAATGTTATCACTACTTTTCACCAATCATTCCTCAATAGATGGGAAATTAAGAAAAACCCCCTTCAGATTCTATCAAAATATGAGAACATTAGAAGGGCCCTTGGAGAGAGTGTACAATATTATTGCACTATATTTAACAATGTTTACAATGCAATTCTGGCATACATTAAGCCTCCTCAAGGTTTAGCCCTGATTAAATTCCCTGATGGTTTCAATGCTGACATGTCTTACCAATTAAAATAAATGAACTCTTCAACCTTGGAAGAGATGCAGAGGGATGTTGTGAGTGTAGAGGAAATTTTTTTAGCTAAAAGGGCTAGGCTTAGGACTGAGAGGAGGGTAACTATAAAAGAAGAATCGTCTACTTCTTCTGCTGATGAAAAAATATATTCCCTAGTTAGAACCCTGGGGAGAATGATGGAAAGTATGAATATAACTAATAGGGCCCCTCCTAAAGAAAACCAACATGGTCCCCAAAATCATAATCGTAACTTTAGGAGAAACCCACCCCAAATCAAACAAAGGGAACAAAAAGGGCCAATTCAATAGGTCAAGACTCCATTTCAAGAGAATTATGTTGATGAAGAGGGAGAAATATTTGAATACCTTGATGATACTCAAATCAATTTAATGGGGATATATGATAATCATTCCATATTTCTTACTCAGGAAGAACAATACCTTTTCTGCTTTCAAAAACCGAAGTTAACTCTGAGGAATCATAATATTATAAGCAAGGTTTTGAAAATACAATTATGGAAGCTCATAAGAAGTATAACCTTAGGAGTAGGAAAACCATTGGAAGTCCTACTAAGAAAACTGTTGACACTCAAAGTAAAAAGACATCTGATATCCCTACAAAGAAAAGCCTTGATATTCCTCTTAAAAATAATTCAGAAATTCTAGCTAAGAAAACATCTGAGGTTGCTTCAAAAACAACTCAAACAGTTGTTCCATCCACTAGCCAGCAGAAAGATATCACCCAAAGAAACAGAGCTGAAAAGCTATATGTCCTAAACCCAAACAAAATTAAAACATCCTTTAGCATTTAGAATGAACTAACAAAACTTAAGATACACATTCCATTTACAGAGCTTATTAATAAGAATGCATATAGGTCACAAGTACTGGAAGCTCTGAATATAGAGGAAGGTGCAGATATTGTCAACGTGACTGATGATCAACCTGAACTTTTGTTTGGGCCTGAAGTGGATGGAAAACCTCAAGAAGGAGGTGTACCTCCATTCTATATTAGTCTAAACGTTCATGACAAAATTCTGCACAATGTAATTCTTGACTCGGGAGCCTCACACAACCTTATGCCTAAGACTGTTATGGAAAATCTAGGACTTGATATCACTAAACCATACAAAGATTTGTACTCTTTTGATACAAGTAAAGTAAAGTGTTTAGTCCTCATTAAGGATTTGTGTGTTAATTTAGCACATATACCATCCAAGAGCTTGGTGATTGACATAGTTGTTGCTGACATACCCCCCAATTATGGCATGTTACTGTCTCACTCATGGGGAGCTAAATTACAAGGAACCCTTCAGATGGACATGACCTATGCTACCATTCCAGTGTTTGTTCAGCAAAGGAGATTATATAGGGAAACCTTAATTAATTTTATGGTCAGTAGTCAAGAGACACCACACAATTATCCCCTATATTTTGTCCACTTAGACCTTGATTCATTCATTTTGTACAATGATGGAGACATGGAGAAACAAATTGCCAGCTTAGAAACCGATCTCTATGAAATTGAAGGAGACAAAACAGCTATAGTTGAACATGATAAGAAAAATGAACCTCTATAGAATATGGACTTTGATGGAGTTGTTAGCAAAAAAGGATCATGATCATGAGTATTGGTTTCAAATTCACAAACTAACCATTCATAGGGACATTCATATAAGCTAAATTTTCAATGTACAAAAAACATAGTTGAATATGAAGTTTTAATTTTGGGGTTACAACTCTTAAAGAAGATTGGTGCCAAAATAATTTCCATTCATGGAGATTTTGAACTAATAATAAAACAGATCAAAGGAGAACACTCTACTAAACACCCAATATTAAGGGCCTACAGGAATGTTGTCCTAGATTTTTTGGAATGTTTTGTGGAATATGACTTGTCAATGATCCCTAGAGGTCAAAACATCTTGGCTGATGGTCTAGCCACTTTAGCCAGTACCTACAAAATTCCCTACCATCCTAGCATCAATACATAGTTGAAGTAAAGAACAAACCAACAGTTCTGAATAACATTAGATATTGGCAAGTTTTTAGAAATGATAAACAAATTGAAAACTTTTTACAATCCAAAGATGAATTTTAGTGTGCTAACATAGATGTAGATTTGGAATTAGAAAACAGTGTAGAACATAATGTAAATAAAAGTGTGAATAAGATAGAATTAAAATAATTAGATCAAGAACAAGAGGAATTAGAGATACTACAATTGAAATATAATGTTTTTCCTAGAGGGTTAGTCCCCTTAGGGGAATTGTTTGATTTTAACGATGTAGCCAAAAAGCCCAAAATTGAACCTATTGGAGCTGAAGTTGAAGATAGTAACATAGGAAATTAACAAGACCCAAAATTGGTGAAACTGACTAAATCTTTACCCCTGCTGAAATCAAAAATATATAAACTTGTTTAAAGAATTTATAGATGTATTTGCATGGAGTTATGAAGATTTGAAATCTTATGACACCGGAATCATATGACACAAGGTTCCTATTAAATAAGACCAAAAACCTTTTAAACAAAAACTTAGGAGAATGAACCCAATGTCGATGCCTCTAATTGAAAGTGAGGTTAAGAAAATGTATCATGCCAAGATCATTGTGCCTTTAAGGTATTCTAAATGGGTATCCAACTTAGTTCTAACTATGAAAAAGGAAAGATAAATTAGACTTTGTGTAGATTTCAGAAATCTTAATAAATTCTCACTAAAAGTTAACTACCCTCTACCTAAAGGATCATATTTGGCAGAAGGTAATTGGGTTCAGCAAAATTTATCTATTCGATGATTTCTTTGGTTATAATCAAGTTTTAGTGCATCTTGAAGACCAGGAAAAGACAACTTTTACTACATCATGGGGTACCTTCATGTATGTGAAGATGCATTTTGGCTTAATGAATGTTGGAGCTACATTTTAGACAGTAATGAACATTGCTTTTGTTGATGAAATAGCCAGATTCACAGTCATATATCTTAATGATATCATTGTTTTCTAAAAAATGGATGAAGAGCATTTGCTACATTTGAGGAGAGTATTTGAAAAATGTAGGAAATTTGGAATTTCCCTCAACCCAAAGAAAACATTATTTGGGTTAGAAGAAGGAAAACGTATGGGACATGTCATTTCAAAAGATGGAATCAGAATTGGCCCCGGCAAAACTGAGGCTATTTTAAAGAGAGGTCCTCCTAGAAATGTCAAAGAACTCTAATCATTCATTGGTAAAATAAATTTTCTAAGAATATTTATCCCTAATTTGGCAGAAATTCTAAGAAACATAACAAACATGTTAAGAAAAGAAACAGAAATAAAATGGAATATTAAGGAAAAACAGTCATTTGATCAAGTAAAACAAGCCTTAACACAAGCCCCTTGTATTAATCAGCGCTGATTTCACCAAATATTTTTTATTTTCTCATTTTCTTCTAAACATACTATAGCAGCAGTTCTCTTACATAAAAATAACGAAGGACATGAACATCCTATTGATTTCTTTAGCAAGGCCTTAAGAGATGTTGCGTTGAAATACAACATTATGGAAAAGCAAGCATTTGCTTTAATAAAAGAAATTAAAGATTTTAGAGTGTATATTCTTCATTCACATATAATTTCTTTTGTTCGAAGCACTGTAGTAATAGATATATTGACCCAAAATGGTCCTGATGGGAAAAGAGGTAAATGGATTGTCATTATCCTTGAATATGAAATTGAAATTAAACCCACCAAACTCATTAAGGGTCAAGGATTAGCAATATTAGTGGTTGAATATACTTTTCATGCTTTGGATATTAATTTTGTAGTTGCACTTGATAAACAAGGAGAGCAAGCGACTCCACAAATAGCAGAGGCTTTTGCAACCTCTCCCTCATATGCAAACCTCATTTTTGTATTACATAATTTACAAGCTCCTCCTCGTTTGACTAAGACAAAAGCTAGATTTCTTAAACTCGAAGTTATGAAGTTTTGTATTTTAGACAATAATTTGTATTAGAAAGATGTTGGTGGAATTTTACTAAATTATTTGTTGAAGGATGAAGTAGACAAAATAATAAAGTAATTTCATGAGGGATATTGTGGTGGACATTTGTACTGGAAGACTACTGCCAACAATATCCTAAGAACTCGTTTTTACTGGCCAACCTTATTTGTTGATGTCTATAAAAAATTTACCTCATGTCATAAATGCCAGGTTTTTGAAGGCAGAAGGAAAATTTTTCCTTTACCCTTGAAGCCAATATCAATTGAAACTCCTTTTTAACAGTGGGGTTTGGATTTCATTAGAGAAATTCATCCACCTTCCTCAGCCCAACACAAATGGATCCTCACAGCCACTAATTATTTTACCAAGTGGAATGAAGCCACACCTACAAGGAAAGCTACTAATGCAGTGATTATCAATTTTTTAGAAACTAATATTCTTTCAAGATTTGGATGTCCCAGAAAAATCATCACTGATAATGCAGCAACATTCAAGTCAAAGAAGATGGTGGAGTTTTGCAGCAAGTATCAGATCACTTTAGGACACTCTACTGCCTATTACCCTCAGGGGAATGGATTAGCAGAGTCCTCCAACAAAATTTTAGTTAATATCATCAAAAAAAATTTAAGGGATAACAACAAGCTGCTCAACGCATTATGGGTTGACAGACTCACCACTAAGAAATAAATTGGTATGTCCCCATACCAATTAGTTTATGGAATGGATGTTTTTTTTAAAACTTCTTTAGGTGTCCTAGTTATGAAAATGCTACAGGAATTACAAGTGGAGTCAAATGACATTCAGAGAAGGATAAATCAAACAATACATTTGCAGTAATGCATAGAAGAATTGTATAATAAAACACGAGTAATCCAGGAAAAATTCAAGAAAACATATGATATAAGAACCAAGGATGATGATTTTCAGTTTGGATACAGTGTATTGAAATGGGATTCAAGAAGGGAAGAGAAAGGTAAGCTTGGTAAGTTGATAATTTATGTAAATGACCTTACATAAGCCATGCTTACAGAGGTAATAATGCATTTTTTTCTTAAGGATATGGATGGAGCAGAGTTGCCTGATGGACCTGTCAAAGGTAGGATCTTGAAACATGATTTTTCATAGGAATAGGAGTATTTATCACTAGAAACATTGTAAATATCATTTTTCTTTTTACTGTCATGAATGGTTGACTTATATAAGAAGTTGAAGCCCAAAGTGAAGGCCATAAGCTCTTCATTGATTTGCCACCATAATTACAACATCAACAAAATAAATGAGATGCAGAAAATTACTGAAGGAGATTATTCTAGGCTACTGGTCAACAATTCTTGGCACCTCACAAGGAGAGTGCCATCCCCGACTGGAGCCACTGTTAGGGTCCTATAATTCATAGGATCACAAGGTGATTGAATATTTTCTCTCATCCATATGAAATTGTAAATAATGTTGCATTTTGAAAATGATTTCAAAAAAAAAAAAGATATAAATAAAAGAAAAAAAATAAAAGAGGGTATATGAAAAGAAAATAGAATTTAAAAAAAAAAAAAATGATGATGAAAGAACCCCATGAAAAAAAAAAAGGATGTGAAAGTGATGCAAATTCAAATGCCACTAGAAGAAAAATAGATTGTTTTGAAAAATAAAGTAGGATGTTGGGTGCATCTTGTTTTAAATGCCACAACCATAAATCTTTGTTTAGATCATACAATGTAATCATGGTCAAACATATTTTAATTTTTTTCATTAGATTAGAGAAATAACTAAGCCAAATTGTTTAATCTTGGCTAAAAATAGTTAGTTAGATGAATAAATTGGTCCAATTGTTTAATTTGGATCAATGATGTAAATGAATAGGTTAGCATTAGATTAGAAATTTCCCCTTTCAAAGAAAAAATAAAACAAGGGTATGCACATTTTAATGCACCCTTCTTTAGTGATAATTAGTCTTAGTTTAAGAGAAAATTCAAATGAAAAGGTTGAAAATGTAATAATTCATTTTTGTATCATATGCACATTTCTCCAAAGTTTAAGCGTTTATGTTATAAAGTCATAATTGACAAAAGATGTTTTTCGTGCAGCGGTAAGTGGCCTGCACCATCCAACACCTCGATATTCATCTACTCAAATCAACATTCCCTATCGCCTTTTGCCCCACCCCCCCCCCCCCTTCCCTTCCTGAATTCCAAAAACCACCAAATTTCTTCCTCTCCCGCCAATGCTTCCCGCACCCTCACCTCCACTCCGCTCATGACACCTTTCCTATCCGTTGTGCATTGATTTCTCCCAGGATTACCGTTTACGCCTCCTAAGGGTCCTGTTGAGTCTCAAATCTGCATCTTTCCTATACACCTTTCTAGACCTTTTTCATTCACCTGGACCTTCTAAGTCATCAATATCATTGCATATTAATTGTAAAAGAGCATTTAAAATGATTTTTAACTATGTTTTGTGTCTGCTGTTTGATTTAGATTTTTGCTCATTTAGCTGCGGAATCTTGTCACTTTCCGCAGCGGCTGCAACTTTCCGCAGCCATTTTGCTAAAGTCTATATTGCAGGTGTCTTCAGGCAAATCAAGCCACATGGGAAAGTTAGAAATGACATGGACATGGATCGTGTCCTATTGGCTCAGTCGAATTCACCTAAGAAGGTTGTGTTCAAAGGTGGCCAAGTGGTGGTCAACTGAAGAGTCCCACGGTGACAGAACTCTGTTTCTCATCACGTGGAGATTTGCGTGGCCGTTTCTAAATCACGAGAGACACATCAACACCTGTAAACGGCTCCATAAGCCGAATCCAACAACCACTCTCCATAGATTTAATCCTCACGGCGGCCATAATGTTAGATCTCTGGACATGGTGGTTCACGTGTCTTCTATCAGCACAGACTTTAGGGAATTAGTTATGTTACCCTCTGTTATAAATAATGTGTTCTCATACGCATAATAGTTAGCTCTGTAATGTAATTGCGTCGCCATTGTGCTGTGACATTATTTCTCTGTTATGACCGCATTTTAATATATGAGAAGACTCTGTTCATAAGCGTAATTCGTATTTGAAAGCTGCTTCCCGAGGTTTGTGCAGAGGGCCCCTGCACACGCTGAGGTTTTGTGTATTACTGTATAGTTTCATGCTTCATTTCTTTAAGTTCATTGTGCCATAGTCATTCATGTGTATATATATTACATCTTTCATGGTATTTACGTTTCATCTTTGTCCATAATCTTTCATGCTTTACATTTTACTTTTGTCCATAATCTTTTATGTTTTATGTTGTTGTTAACTGATCAGTGTTTTTGTTCCAGATTACAATAGGCAGCCCAGGCATTTGCACATCATTTTATAATGACTAATGACATGGAATCAATATTGTCCTTCTGCTGATTTCTTTTTCTTAGTTTTTAATTCCAGCACTGTTTTGTTTATTTCAGTCTTGCACATTTGCTTTAGTAGTTAGATTAGATATTAAATTGCTCATGTCATTTTCAGTTACCTCCGAAAGCCATAGTGAGACTAATGGTGAGGGATTGAAGTATGAGTGTGTAGTTTGATATTAGTTTATTTTTCTGCAAGTTAGATATTAAATTGCTCATGTCATTATCAGTTACCTCCGAAAGCCATAGCGAGACTAATGGTGAGGGATTGAAGTATGACTGTGTAGTTTGATATTAGTTTATTTTTCTGCAAGTTAGATATTAAATTGCTCATGTCATTATCAGTTACCTCCGAAAGCCATAGCGAGACTAATGGTGAGGGATTGAAGTATGAGTGTGTAGTTTGATATTAGTTTATTTTCTTTCTGCAAATTAGATATCAGATTGCTCAAGTTGTTTATGATTACCTCCGAAAGCCATAGCGAGACTAATGGTGAGGGGTCAGAATATGAGTTGATGTAATTTGATTTTTAGTTTTACTTTACTTGCAATCTTTTCTTTGAGTACAGTTTCTTTTGTGTTTAGACAGCAGCAAGGGTAATGGTTTTCATGATCAATAGTTCACTGTTTGTTTAACTAGAATAGTGGCACATTTTCATTTCCTTTTAGGAACTAATTTTCTCATCGTATGTTTCAAAATCCTTTTTGAAGTTTGAAGTTTGGTAAATCATTATAAAGGACATCATTGCCTTGAACAATCATAACCATACTTGTCTTTTAGAATTTCCATCTCACATTAGGAAACCAATTAAGATAAAAAGAAAAAAACCAAAAACGACAAAAAGTAAGAGATAGGTTATCTTGCACATATAGTGCGCCACACTTCGTCAGCTTACGAATCCCGGATTGAAAAATTAATGTAGCAATTTAGGACACACTAAATTGACCAAACATTTTGGCGCCGTTGCCGGGGAAGTGTAACTGGGTAGCCAATTTCTTAAAAATATATATATATAAAAGAAGGGAAAACTTGATAACTTCTTGAAGTATGCTCTCCTCTTGCACCTAGTGTGATCTGGAGGATCAAAAAAGAGAGTTATTGGTTCAGTAATTTCTTAAGTATGCTCTCTTCTTGCACCTAGTGTGACCTGGAAGATCAGAAAGAGAATTATTAGCCCAACTTAAAAAAAAATAATAAAAATGACATGCATAGAGCAAGAGATTCTAGGGGAAGGTTTATAGCTAGAGCTAAGAGTTCGATTTTCACAACTCCATCTTCTTCAAGGCATAGAAAAGATTCACCACCATCTACCCCTAGCCTTAAGATTCTTGGAATTCAAGGAGCAGCTGAATTAGAGGATTCTCCTACACCACCTACCAAATCTCATTTAGAAAAGGATCCTTTCTTTACTTCTACAGGAGAGTATATTGTAATCAAAGAAGTAGAATCACCTGAAGAAGAAAAGGAAGAGACTCCCTCTCATCCTCCCTTGATAGAAGAACCAGAGGACTTTGAGGACTCTAGAGAAACTATCATGGCAGAGGAAATAAAAGATGGATTTGGAGGTAGAGGTAGAGGTAGAGGAGGAGGAAACAATGGAGACAACAATGGTGAAGGTAATAATGGAAGAAATAGGGAAGGAGACAACTTGTTTGGATTCCCTATAGTTGATGAGGAAACTCATACAACGATGAAAAACATCTCACCATCTGTCCTCCCCAAATTTTATGGATTGCGAAGTGAGGATCCTGAAACATTTCTGTTTGAGTTTGAAGTCGTGTGCCGAACCTATGATTATATGGAAGACTCTCAAAAACTCAAATTTTTTCCTTCAACATTGAAGGGAGCCGCTTTGAAATGGTTCATGGGATTAGCCACCCAATCTATTAGGACTTGGAATGACATGAAAGAAACATTTTTGGATAGATACTTGGACTATTGCATGCCCACCAATCACAAGGATGAGGTATTCAAAATGATGCAAAAAGAAGATGAAAATTTGGAAGATTTACTTGAAATATTTCAATACAACTTAAAAAGAGCAAATATGAGCAACTTAGATGATGAAACTTTGAAAGCCCTTATATTAAAATCCATTAGAGATGAATGGATATATATTTTAAACATGATGGGGAAAGGAGACATTTCTCAACTTCCACTTCGTGACATAACAGAACTATGTGTCCATCTCTCAAGAGGAAAATCTAAAACAGGAAAAGGGCCTAGGGATCCTTCTCTTATCAGGGCTAACAAATCTAAAACTGGATCAGTAAGTAGGGCAGATATTGGCAATATGCTTGATGAATTCAAAACTGATATCTTAGGGAGCCTTAGTGAACAACTAGACACCCTTAAGATTCAAAAGAAGCAGAAAGCAGAAACAGATGCTCTAGCCATATTTTGTCCGAAATGTAGGAAGAAACATGCTTTAAGGGAATGTCCCTTGGATGCAAAAGTTGTAGAAACATGTATGATTTGCTCAAAGAATCATGAGACCAAGGATTTTCCTTCAATTCCTAGACTCAAAGTTGTCTTTCAATAAGACCCAAATTCAGTAGAATCTCTCTGTTTTGTTGCAAGAAGACCTTGGCAGGGACAACAAACTCAAGGGTTTAACAACCCTATGAATCTTCAAACCCCACCAAATTGGAATCCTTGGCAACAACCTTGGCCCCAACATCAAAATCCATATCAGCCATGGGTACAATGGATGCAAAATCCTTATGGGAGATTTGCTCAATTTTATCAATATCCTCCATCTTTTCAAAATCAACAAGCTCCACAACTTCCAAACCCAAATCCACAACTCTCATTGCCATTTCCACAACAACAACCTTATCAACAAAATCCAAATCCTCAACTCATGCTTCCATACCAAGAAAAGACAAATCAACTTCCAGCTCAGCCAGTGCCAAATCCTAACAATAAAAATCCTCAGAATACTTACATGATAGAAGGACAACAATTTCCTACCTATATGATTGTTCCTCTCAATGATTTACAACTCAGATCTGGTAGAGTCTTAGAAAAACCTTCTATAGATGTCCAAGAGCAAGATACCTCTGAGGAGGACTCTCTTAAAGCCAATAAGGATTCTGAGGAAACATCTCTTCAAAACTCAAACATTCAAAAAGAGAAAGAAAAGTTAACACCCACAACTCCTATAGTTGAGCAACCTGCATCTTCATCCACACCTCCTTTTCCTGAAAGACTACAAATTGACAAGGGGGTGGAAAAACAAATCTTGTTGCCTAACTATGATTTTCTAGATGAATTGAAGAATGTTTGTATCAAGATCCCCTTGCTACAAGCCATTCGAGAGATTCCTATTCTAGCAAAAACAATAAAGGAGTTGAGTTTCAAAAGACCAGGAAGGAAACTAAAAGATACAAGAAGAATCCACCTGGTAGGAAAAATTGCAGATATTATGATGGGAAAAATTACCATGCAGAAGTATGTAGATCCAGGAAGTCCAATTGTCAAGACACATATAAATGGGATAGAAATTCCAAATACATTGATTGACTTAGGGGCTGCTATCAACATTATGAGTAGATAGACTATGGACCAGCTAAAACTTCCTAACCTTATTTTTACACCTACTTTACTGCAACTTGCAAATCGATCAATTATTAAACCAGATGGTGTATTAGAAGATATTTCAGTCTCCTTAGATTCTTGGGAATATCCAGTAGATTTTATGATTTTGACTCTTAAGAGTAATCTAGGAGGGCACCCACTTATCTTAAGAAGACCTTGGCTAGCCACAGCTGATGCTTTTATTAGTTGTAGATCTGGAGATATGTACATTTCTAATGGTAATTCGACAAAGAAATTCAATTTGTATCCTCCAGCAAAAGCAATCACAGAGGTAGGAGACAATGAATGGGTTGATGATGAGGACACTATACAACTTGTCTTTACCATTTCAGAAATCAGTGAGGATAGTCAAATTCTGAACACATTAAAAAATTTTGAGACATCTTCAGAATATGACCCCACACAATTTCAGTTGGAATCTGACATAGAATATTTATCATCAAGACAAATTTCTCTTTACTCTATGGAAGATTTTGGTAGTTCTATCATTGAGATTTTTCCAGGAAAAACATTGAATATCAACAAACATTTGGAAAAGTCACAACAAGAAGAACTAACCAAAATCTTGCAAAAACATTCTACTGCATTTGCATGGGAGTATACTGACATGAAAGGTATTGATCCTAAGACTTGCATCCATCATATCCATATTGAGGAAAACAGTAGACCAATCAGACAACCTCAAAGAAGGATGAATCCAAATCTTAGGGAGATAGTGAAAGAAGAGCTCCAAAAACTTCTCAATGTAAACTTCATTTATCCAATTTCAGATAGCCGATGGGTTTCTCCTTTCGTTATAGTACCTAAAAAGAATGGTAAATGGAGAGTATGCATTGATTACAGGGAGTTGAACAAAGCAACTTTGAAGGATCACTTTCCTTTGCCTTTTATTGATCAGGTATTAAATACATTAGCAGGTAAAAAGTACTTTTCATTTTTGGATGGTTTTAGTGGCTATAATCAAATTCAGGTAGCACCTGAAGATCAAGATAAGACCACATTTACTTGTCCATGGGGAAATTTTGCCTATCGAGTACTTCCTTTTGGGTTATGTAATGCACCCGCAACATTCCAAAGAGCAGTACTAGGAATTTTTTCTGATCTAATCCATGATTGTGTAGAGGTTTATATGGATGATTTTACATTTTATGGTAATTCATTTGAAGAGGCATTAGAAAATTTGGAAAAAGTCCTTATAAGATTTAAAGAAACAAACCTTTCATTAAGCCATGAAAAATGCTTTATGATGTTTACTGAAGGTATTGTTTTGGGGCATCATAATTCAGGAGATGGGATTAAGGTTGATAGATCAAAATTTGAAGTCATCTCCAAGCTGCCTATTCCAAATTGTCAAAGAGATGTTAGAAATTTTCTAGGATTTACTGGATACTATAGAAGATTTATAGAAAACTTCACCAAAATAGCATCTCCACTCTTCAAACTACTTACAAAATGTTGTGAATTCAAATGGGATCCTAATTGTCAATCAACTTTTGAAACTTTGAAAACAAGAATATCTGAAGCACCTATCTTGAGAGGACCAAATTGGAAACTCCCTTTCCATATTTCTACAGATGCTTCAGATAAAGCTCTGGGAGTTGTGTTGGGTCAAAAATATTTAGTCCCTTATGCCATTTATTATACCAGTAAAAATTTAACTCCTACTGAGTTGAACTATACTGTGACTGAAAAAGAGTTTTTAGATGTTGTTCATGCAATCAATAATTTCAGACATTATATAACAGGCTATGAAACTTTTATTCATACTGATCATTCTGCAATTAGATATCTAATGAACAAACCTATTACTAATGGCAGAGTGACAAGATGGCTCTTACTTTTGCAGGAATTCAATATTACTGTGTTGGATAGACCAGGAAAACAAAATACAGTAGCTGATTTCTTGTCTAGGATTCAGAATACTAAAGAAGATTCTCCTGTAGAGGATAAGTTTCCCGATGAATACTTGTTTGCAGTAACTATTAAGACTCCTTGGTATGCAGATATTGCTAACTATTTGGTTACGGGGAAACTGCCTTCACATTTATTTCCAAGTGAAAAACGAAAAATTATTCAGGAGAGTTCAAAATATTCATGGATTTCTAACTAATTGTTTAAAACAGGGCCAGATCTTGTGATCAGAAGATGTGTCAGGGAAGATGAAATGCCTGATATTCTTAAGGCATGTCATGATGAACCATGCGGCGGACACTTTGCAGACAAAAGGACGGCCTATAAAATCCTTTCTTTAGGATATTATTGGCCTTTCCTCTTCAAAGATGCAAAACAATATGTCAAAAGGTGTGACAGCTGCCAAAGAGTAGGGAAACCTACCCTTTCAAATGAAATGCCATTGCAAACACAGGTACTCATTGAAACCTTTGAAAAATGGGCTTTAGATTTCATTGGACCTATTAATCCACCATCTAAGCAAAAGAAGTATATATTGGTTTGTACTGATTATGTTACTAAATGGGTAAAAGCCAAAGCATTAGTATCTGCTACTGAAAATTCAGTTGTTCATTTTCTTTATGAGGATATTTTTACTCGCTTTGGTGTTCCAAGAGAAATTGTGACAGATCAGGGGAGCCAATTCACATCCAATTTGGTGGAGAAGTTGATGGAAGAATACAAAATCAAGCACACAAGATCTACTCCTTACCATCCACAAGCAAATGGTCAAGTGGAGTCCACAAACAAAGTTCTTGAAAGTATCATCACCAAAACTGTTCATCTACATAGAAGAGATTGGGCAGAAAGGCTTCCAGAAGCCTTGTGGGCCTACAGAACTACATGGAGGAATACAACAAGACATTCTCCCTATGAACTTGTTTATGGGAAAGAAGTCTTGCTCCCCATTGAGTTCCAAATCAAGACCTTCAAGATAGCAGTTCAGTTGGGGATGGACTTATCAGAAGCCCAAAGCATAGAATGGAGTAGTTGAATGAGCTAGATGAGATCAGACAAGAGGAAATTCTAAGAACTGATCTAGTTCAATATCAAAGAGCTAAATGGCATGATAAATACATCAAAGAGAAGAAGTTTCAAGAAGGAGATTGGGCATTGTTATTTGATTCCAAATTTAAAGATTTTAAAGGAAAATTTCAGACTCATTGGCTTGGGCCATATGAGATCGACAAGATCTTTAGCAATGGAGCGGTAAGAATCAAGACCATTGATGAATCTCAAACTCCTCTTATTGTGAATGGCCACAGATTAAAGATCTATCATAAGCCACTCTCAAAAGAGGAATTTGTCAAAATGTTTCAAGATAATTCTGCAATAAGGCTGGTGAAGAAGAATCCTTCTTCTCCACCAGCCTAGCCTTTGTTCTTTTTAGTTTCAAAGAAAAAAAGAAAAAAAAATTGTATAAGCCTGAAAACCAATCATTGATTGGCAGTCTTATACAGAAAATGTAGGGTGAAAATCAGGAACACCTGACACCCTATATTTTCCAAAAAAAAAAATCTCTTTTTCATTTCACAAGTTTTGTGACCACCCACATTCCACTTCATTCGACTTCATTTCACTCCACTTCATTCCATTTCACTTCATTTCATCTATTTCATTTCATTTCACCAATAAAATTTTCTTTCATGACCATTTTCATTCAGTCAGTTATCATCCATCTATTTCCATTCACCCAAATAATAGTTGTGTCAGTTTCCGCAGCTGACACCTGTTTCCGCAGCTGACACCAGTTTCCGCAGCCAGAAGCAGATTCTGCAGCTACCACTCTGTTTTTCAAAAAAAAAAAAAATGTACAGCCAGATGTTAGTTCAACAATTATGAAATCAAATGCAGGTATGAAGACATATTATGAAGACATGGGGCATTCAAGATATCAATGAGGAGCAACTAATTGAAGACCAATGAAAAATGGCAAGAATTCCAAGGTATGAGTAAAAATTTATTTCAAATGGCATTCAAGCACATTTTTACATAGTTATAAACCATAGCTCCATTATATGTAATGATTGTGTTGACAAACTCCGTAACCATTCCACGATCTCTATATGATCCTCCCACAATCCTTGCATTCATTTTCAAACGGTCCCATAATCAAGCCTCCGATCTTCACTCATACTCCGATACTCCACCTGTGATGATGAAACGTGGTTGATTTGACTACGGCTTCTTTCAGCCGCATAAAATCTGTAGCCGTTTCATAAACGTGCTTACATTTACTCTGCAGCCACCCAATTTTAAATACTGTCGGATGCGTTATACTCCTCCTACTATTCTATTGATCTCACAGCTACATTTCCACCGTGCTCACGTAACCCGTATATGTTCCGCTTCACCCCATTTTGTTCTCTGTTACGCTACATTTCGTATACCCATTCTCTGATATCCGCCTACAGTCACTGGTCTCCTCCATAAATCGTGCTCATTTCCGCTCATTCAGTCATATTACCTCCATTGAACCCTCCTCACGCAGACAAGTTTTAAAGAGCTGAAAGAAGGATGGGTCAGTTGTTGAGAACAGAACCAGAAGGACCTAAATTCATGGAAGGATACCCGCAAGTCAGAGATTTATTGAAAAAGGCAAAGTGGCTTCGGTTTATCCAAAAGTTTAGAGGCTACCATAAAGAGGTGACAAAAGCTTTTGCAAGGTCTTTCAATGGTCTGGAAGTAGAAATTGGGGACCTCAAATTTACGGTGAATGAGGCATCCATAGCAGCTGCTACAGAACTTCCTCAAGAAGGTGAACGTTGGTTCAAGAACAAAAGCATTAGTGATGAAGCCTGGAGAATGATCCTACGTAACCCAGGTATGGATGTAACTATTTTTAAAAGGGGAATTCATGTTCATGCTTTGAAAGAAGAGTGGGCCACTTTATTGTTGGTCATTCAAAAATTTATCACCTGTGAGGGCCGTTTTGGGTCAATGTACATGTATCATACCCGATTGCTGATGAATTTTCTAGACAACCAGACCCTCAATCTGCCATAATTTTTATTAAATAGTTTGAAGAAGATGTTTGTAACTGTCCAGAAGCATTTAGGGGATGTAGAACCACATTTGTATCACCATGGTCTTGTGAAAATTCTGATTTAAAAATAGTTAAAAGAGAAAAAGGACACATGGGAACAATTTTTGATTAGAAATTTCTTTGAAGAACCCCAAGAAATTCCTGAAGGTAGTACATCAAGAACGAGTAGGAGAAAGAGAACAAATGATGAAACTCAAAGCACTCCTTCTACTACAGTTGAAAGAACTAGTAGAGAAGAGAGACTGTCAAAAAGGAGGAAGGAAGAAACCAAGGGTAAAAAGCCAATAAAATCAAAAGAGGAAAGAAGCATTGAGGTTGTGCATCAAACCCCTTCCTCAGAAGAAGATCATCAAGTGTTATCTGAGAGACTATTTCACCTTCAGGAACAGTCAGCTATAGCCAAAAAGAAAGGGAAAGGAAAACAGAATCAAAAAGACAATAGTCCACAGCGTGTAAGAAGAAGTTCCAAGCTTAGAGGGAAGTTGAGGAAAACACAAACGAAAGGACCCCATTTTATTGATTTGGGAGAAGAAACACCTGAACAAACTCCAGCTGGCCATAGTCCATCTCATTCTCAGTCAGACATTGAACATAGTCCATCTCATTCTCAGTCAGACATTGAACATAGTCCATCTCATTCTCAGCCAGACGTTGACATGAGTCCTTTTCAGCCAGATTTTAAAGTCAATTCTCCTCCATGGAATTTTGGGGACATCCCAATGAAAACGACACCCGAGATAGACCCAAAGCAGCAAGAAGTATATGATTATATAGAATCTTTAGAAAGATCAGCCACGGGTCCCAGCACTTCATCCACTCAACCTCACACAAAAAAGAAGATCTAGTCCAATCATTGAAACAAGAAGTCTTTGAGTTGGAGGTTTTAAATAGAAACATTAAAAATGAAAATGAGGCATTAAAGGAACAAATCAAATTGGACAAGATCATTCATGACAATACTATGCTACATCTGGGACTATGGCAGAAAAAGAACAGGAAATTGAAGAAGAAATGCCAGAAGTTAAGTAGAGCACTGATTAATATCAAATTCAGATGCTTGATGAAAAAGCCCAGGATGTTAGCAGCACCAAGGAAGAGAAGAAGAGGACTGGATGTACTGGCAGAGGTGTCAAGGCATATGAATTGAAGAAGGATTATCAAAATTTTGGTTGCATGAGGACATGCAACACCTTCACAGTGGGGGTATGTTGAGTCTCAAATCTGCATCTTTCCTATACACCTTTCTAGACCTTTTTCATTCACCTGGACCTTCTAAGTCATCAATATCATTGCATATTAATTGTAAAAGAGCATCTAAAATGGTTTTTAACTATGTTTTGTGTCTGTTGTTTGATTTAGATTTTTGCTCATTTAGCTGCGGAATCTTGTCACTTTCCGCAGCTGCTGCAACTTTCCGCAGCCATTTTGTTAAAGTCTATATTGCAGGTGTCTTCAGGAAAATCGAGCCACATGGGCAAGTTGGAAATGACATGGACATGGATCGAGTCCTATTGGCTCAGTCGAATTCACCTAAGAAGGCTGTGGTCAAAGGTAGCCAAGTGGTGGTCAACCGAAGAGTCCCACGGTGACAGAACTCTGTTTCTCATCACGTGAAGATTTGTGTGGCCGTTTCTAAATCACGGGAGACACATCAACACCTGTAAACGGCTCCATAAGCCGAATCCAACAGCCACTCTCCATAGATTTAATCCTCACGGCGGCCATAATGCTAGATCTCTGGACGTGGTGGTTCACGTGTCTTCTATCAGCGCAGACTTTAGGGAATTAGTTATATCACCCTCTGTTATAAATAATGCGTTCTCATACGCATAATAGTTAGCTCTGTAATGTAATTGCGTTGCCATTGTGCTGTGACATTATTTCTTTGTTATGACCGCATTTTAATATATGAGAAGACTCTGTTCATAAGCGTAATTCGTATTTGAAAGCTGCTTCCCGAAGTTTGTGCAGAGGGCCCCTGCACACGCTGAGGTTTTGTGTATTACTGTATAGTTTCATGCTTCATTTCTTTACGTTCATTGTGCCATAGTCATTCACGTGTATATAGATTACATCTTTCATGGTATTTACATTTCATCTTTGTCCATAATCTTTCATGCTTTACATTTTACTTCTGTCCATAATCTTTTATGTTTTATATTGTTGTTAACTGATCAGTGTTTTTGTTCCAGATTACAATAGGCAGCCCGGGCATTTGCACATCATTTTATAATGACTAATGACATGGAATCTGTTGTAGCACAATTTTACTCAGTAAAAAGTCGGGTGAAGTCAACGCAATTTAAGGTTTTCGAGGAACAATTATCGTCTGTTGTAGCACAATTTTACTCAGTAAAAAGTCGGGTGAAGCTCTGGGCAATTTAAGGTTGCTGAGGAACAATTATCGAAGTAGAACAAGTCAAGGAGACAAAACATTTGAAACACTATGCCTAAGAAATCTGTTATTGGGTGATTTAATTACATTGCAGGGGTAAGACTAATTCTTGCATTTTGGAAGCTCATGAAAGTGTTTTCAGTTATTGGAAAGCTGAGCAGATTGTAATTGGAATTGCTCGTTTGGTGCCTACTGCATGTTACACCCCTTTGAAGCTGCGATGTACCAAAATGTTAAACACACTTGCTTCTGCTAGAGGAATTTTTATTCCTGTGGCTTTTAGATATGCTAGAGTGTAAAGAACTGAACAGGACACCTGCTGAAGGATATGGGAAATATTTTGACTTTTTAACAACATTAAAGCTTTCCCTGATCTAGCATTTAAAGTCATTGAACGTTTACTATGTTTCCATGAAAGAACCAACATTGATAGATTTCAGCGTCAAGTGAAGCAACTCACAGATCAGGTTGAATGCACTGTTGCATATGTGAATAAAAAATGAGAGGACTTATCATTCTCTCCCAAGGATGACGCAGTTGTATTCTCATTTCTCCAAGCTGAGAAAGTATCTGGAATGAGTCCCCTCTCAAAATATTACCAAAGTCTTCAACAAAAAGCAGAGCAAAAGAAGACTAGTCTTTAAAACTCCAGCTTGCTTGTTCAAGAGGTGAAAAGCAAAGGCATGATAAATGATTAATCCGTATCTCATGAGGGCTATAATAGTGGCATAAGTGAGGGGCAGGTGGTCTTTAACAAGGATTTGTCACCTGAGAAATCAAATGGAGATGCTGCTTCTAAATCAAAAAAGCAAGAAAAGTCCCACACAGTCACCATTGCTGCGTTTGAAGACAATGCTATTGTTGAACCTTGCTCTTCTTCAGAGGAAAATAATGATGATCTAGATAATAGTGAACAAGATGCTACAGGGCCTGTGATGTTATTCGATCCTTATGGAAAAGAAGTGTCATAAGAATGACAATGGAGCAGCGCAGGACAGATGTGAATGTTTAGACTTTGGGGATGACCTTTTTACCAAAGGCTGCAGGGGAACTCATGGGATTATCTCAGAAAATCTTATGAATTGCAGGATTGGATGAATGGCAGTGACTTCATCTGTCAAATTGTGCAAGATACCAAGCAAACGTTTGAAGGGTGAAAAATACTTACACAAAAACGCAGACCCTCCCAGGTCACTATTTTCGTTTTCAAATTGTGAGCAAACGGAGGAAAATTTCAAAAAACCGCGACGTGGGTTTTTTGCAGAATATGCCCAATTGACTTCAGTGACGAAATTTCCCAGAAATCCAAATATTTTTAAGAGACTTTAATGATTCTTCAAATGCCTGCTTTTCCAGAAAACGTTTTTCAAAATTGGGTTTGAATCATTTGACTGAAATTCGGTTTGTGTTTGATATTTTTGTCTACATCAGAGATTGCGGATCCATAAGGAACAGATCCAGTGAAATAACATAACTGCTCATCAACTTCAGCTTGGCTTTCTCCTTGATCGCTTTAAGATTCAGTCAAACATCGTAAGAACAATTTGCAGAATCGTATGCTGAGATTTTATCCGCTCAAAGACCACATTTACCAAGCTCTATTGGGTTCGTTTACTGATTAAACCATAGTAGCATGGTTATGAAATAACATGACTGAGCTTTACTTCTTTTATATATATATTTTTGACTACGGATCAAGCGGAGTTTCCTCAATTTGAAGTAGTCTCACAATGGCGCAGGGAAGCAACCACATATAACATTGCAGTTAAATCAACGACGTGGATCATTTCTGGCTCAAATCCAACGGTGTGCGGCATCACAAACAGAACGAATTTTAGGAGAGATGGCACCCCCCGCAGTTGACTTGTTGACCGTGAGGAAAATGAAGATTGACGGTGAGGATGTATTGCGGAGGGGGACAACCCAAGATTTGTCACCGTACCACAGCAGCACCCGCAGTGACGTCATGTGAAGCATTAGACAGTTGTACATATCAATTTTGGCATTTGATGTGTGTTTGCACATGCGGTTATTGGTTTTCAAAAACCATTGGTGATTTTGTTGTTGATACGTACAGGTGAAATGGTGGACCCAAAATGCACCATTTGCTTTTTAAACTTCCCTTTTTATTTTTGGGTTTTATATTATATATTTTATATATAATATTAAAAAAAGTATTTTGTAATTGTAATTAATGCCAAAATTTTCAAGAATCAGTTTTAAAACTGATCATAACAGTTAGTTAGAGGAAACAACAGAGATAAAAGTAGAACAAGGGAAAGGGGATAATGGTTCTGGTTTTCATCTCTCTAGACAGTAATCTTTGTACTGAGTTTTCAAGTGATTAATGAAGGAAATACAGACTTCTAGCACTTATTGATATTGATTCGTCTCCTATTTTACATAATGTGTTTTCAGGCTTTGAATAAAATGAAGTATCGAAGCAGCAGGTCTCTTTTTGCATGTGTAAATAAGAGTTAAAACCCTTAATAGGTGCTCCTTCATTTTAACTGTTCTTTGCTTTTTATTCTTCTAATGTCTGAGATAATAGATTTTGTACAGCATCATATTGTTTTGGGTGTTTTCCTTTTATTCTTCTTCTGAACATTTCATTCTATATCAGCAAATAATAGCATTGTGGATCATTTATAGCATTTGATTTTGAGGATGCAATGATTGAATTCTGGAGGTGATTGAACATGGATCCATATCTCTGTGACATAGTTATTTGAATGTCTTGAGCACGGATTCCTTTACACAGCAAGGAATTGTTTCTTAAGGAACAACATTAATTGGCGCCGTCACCGGGGAACGAAGAAGCGAAGTTCATTTCCCTGGGTTTTCTTTCTACTTCCTCTGGTTGTTCAGTGAGGAGGAAGTTTTTGGCTGTGTTTACTATTTACATAATTCTCATTTTCAAAAAGCCAAATGCGAGGTCAAATTCCTTGCAGCAGATGGTTTCATAATCCTTTCTTTTTGATGGTGAACAAGATTCAGATTTGAAGATTGATTGTTTATTATTCACCTGGTGACTCCACGGATGAAGGTTTCATTAGATGAAGAATTTTCTTGGCAAGAAGATGAGAAAGTATCATGGAAAAAACATGTATCAGAATTTCCGTTTTTTAAAGGAGGTTCTATTTTTTACTGTCAGTTTAGTGGTTTATTTTCCCTTTTATATTAAAAGGATTGTTTCCTGCTTTATTTTATCAGAAGATTATAAAGCCCAAAGTGTAAATTCATTGTTGGAAAAATATTTTGCTTGTATTATAAATCTTGACACACATGTATCTCCTAAGCATGAAAGGAGGGATGATTGTTGTATTACAATCCTGGAAGATAATCAGTCACAGTCTGGGCATAAAGGTGATGATTCCTCATCTTTGGATGATAATATTTTGCTTCACAAGAAATTGACTGTTTTTCAGTTCAAAAACAGAGAAATCTTTAAACCCTTGAAGCTGCCCGCTATTCTCCATCAATATCCTTCAAACGGATTCAAGTCCTTGCCAAGTGTCTCTGGGAAGGAGAAGGACATTTCAGCTGAATCACATATCTTGGAATTTGAATACTTTCTAGACAAATTTCAAATTATTTATGAAGATGTAGCTTTAAGGATGTTCTGCCATTCTTTAAAGCAGGATGCTCAGCAATGGTTTCAGTGTTTGGAAGCAGGTTCAATTAATTCCTGGAAAGATCTTCAAGATGTATTTCTTACATATTGGGGCGAGAGTAAGTCATATGAAGAGCACCTCTTGGAATTATATTCTATCCAAAGGCGAAGCAATGAATCAATTTCTGAATTTAATAGGAGGTTTCAAAAGATTTATTTCAGCATGCCAGAAGAAATTCGACCTCCAGAGGCAGCAGCTATGGTTTATTATTTGAAAGCTCTTTCTTTTGCCTTGGCTTTTTATCTCAAGGAGAGAAAGTCTAGCACTCTGAAGCTAATGTTTCTCCATGCGCAAGAAATCGAGAATAATGCATGGGCTTGTAAAATTTTTTCCTGCAATGTAGAAAGTCCAAGTTATGTCAAAGATAAGAGTGCTTGTGAAAGGAACATTGGAATTTCTTTACAAGATAATGTGAGTTCAGAGGCGAATAAAAATTTCCAAAAAGTGTCAAAAGGTTCCTATATTGGTGAAAGACAAGAATCTAATCATTTTGAAGATTCTAGTCAAAACTTAGTTGCAACAGCTGAACTACACTATGAAAGCGTGGACGATCATTGTAATAATTTTGTGAGTAGTAAGGAAAATAGTGCAGTTCCTCAGACCTGTTTGCAAGAAGAGGAAATTTTTTGTCAAGAGTTGATGTTATATGAAGAGCATCCGCATTATGGAGAGAAAAACTTGGATTTTTATTTTCAGCCTGAATGCCTGTCTACAGAAAATGGTAGTGAAGTTCCTCACATGCAATTTCTAATTGAAAAGTCAAACAATGAAAGAAGCCACCATGTTCAAAGAAGTTTGCCTCAGCAAACTGTTAAAAAAAAGAAGGTGGCCAAAACCTTATTTCATGAGTTCTATGATCCGGTTGCTGAATATATGGCAAATTTATTTGGTCAGCAACAAGCTTTTATGCAAGGGTATGTACAAAGTTCTGTAGATGAAAACTTTTCATGGTACATTCCTGTTTTGATTTTTAAATTTCAGTAGTGCGACGGTATTAAATCTGACAAGCAGATGTTGGATTGGTTCCATTGGAAGGTTGACTTCACTTGATTAAGTTCATCAATGCTTATATAAATAGGAGTTGTACATAAATAAGATCAGAAGTTGAGCATTCACAGTTGCAGTATTTTTAGTTTATCAATTTCAGTTCAAGAATAAAGATCCTAGAAGGAGGGTTCAGAGAAGTTTTGAAATCTTCAGAGATTTTGGATTGAGAGAAAGTTCAGTCTGACTCGACTCCATGCCCAATAAAGGCTACTGATCTACAAGTCCTCAGCACTTTGCTACCAAAGTACTGTCCCCAATTGGAGCCAGATGTTGTAGCACAATTTTACTCAGTAAAAAGTCGGGTGAAGCTCTGGGAAATTTAAGGTTGCTGAGGAACAATTATCGAAGTAGAACAAGTCAAGGAGACAAAGCATTTGAAACATTGTGCCTAAGAAATCTGTTATTGGGTGATTTAATTACATTGCAGGGGTAAGACTAATTCTTGCATTTTGGAAGCTCATGAAAGTGTTTTCAGTTATTGGAAAGCTGAGCAGATTGTAATTGGAATTGCTCGTTTGGTGCCTACTACATGTTACACCCCTTTGAAGTTGTGATGTACCAAAATGTTAAACGCACTTGCTTCTGCTAGAGGAATTTTTATTCCTATGGCTTTTAGATATGCTAGAGTGTAAAGAACTGAACAGGACACCTGCTGGAGGATATGGGAAAGCTTTTAAATTTTTAACAACATTAAAGATTTCCCTGATCTAGCATTTAAAGTCATTGAACGTTTACTGCGTTTCCATGAAAGAACCAACATTGATAGATTTCAGCGTCAAGTGAAGCAACTCACAGATCAGGTTGAATGCACTGTTGCATATGTGAATAAAAAACGAGAGGACTTATCATTCTCTCCCAAGGATGACGCGGTTTTATTCTCATTTCTCCAGGCTGAGAAAGTATCTGGAATGAGTCCCCTCTCGAAATATTACCGAAGTCTTCAACAAAAAGCAGAGCAAAAGAAGACTAGTCTTTAAAACTCCAGCTTGCTTGTTCAGGAGGTGAAAAGCAAAGGCATGATAAATGATTAATCTGTATCTCATGAGGGCTATAATAGTGGCATAAGTGAGGGGTAGGTGGTCTTTAACAAGGATTTGTCCCCTGAGAAATCAAATGGAGATGCTGCTTCTAAATCAAAAAAGAAAGAAAAGTCCCACACAGTCACCATTGCTGCGTTTGAAGACAATGCTATTGTTGAACCTTGCTCTTCTTTAGAGGAAAATAATGATGATCTAGATAATAGTGAACAAGATGCTACAGGGCCTGTGATGTTATTCGATTCTTATGGAAAAGAAGTGTCATAAGAATGACAATGGAGCAGCGCAGGACAGATGTGAATGTTTAGACTTTGGCGATGACCTTTTTACCAAAGGCTGCAGGGGAACTCATGGGATTATCTCAGAAAAGCTTATGAATTGCAGGATTGGATGAATGGCAGTGACTTCATCTGTCAAATTGTGCAAGATACCAGGCAAACGTTTGAAGGGTGAAAAATACTTACAAAAAAACGCAGACCCTCCTAGGTCACGATTTTCGTTTTCAAATTGTAAGCAAACGGAGGAAAATTTCAAAAAACCGCGACGTGGGTTTTTTGCAGAATATGCCCAATTGACTTCAGTGACGAAATTGCCCAGAAATCCAAATTTGTTTAATATATTTTAATGATTCTTCAAATGCCTGCTTTTCCAGAAAACGTTTTTCAAAATTGGGTTTGAATCATTCGACTGAAATTCGGTTTGTGTTTGATATTTTTGTCTACATCAGAGATTGCAGATCCGTAAGGAACAGATCCAGTGAAATAACATAACTGCTCATCGACTTCAGCTTGGCTTTCTCCTTGATCGCTTTAAGATTCAGTCAAACATCGTAAGAACAATTTGCAGAATCGTATGCTGAGATTTTATCCGCTCAAAGACCACATTTACCAAGCTCTATTGGGTTCGTTTACTGATTAAACCAGAGTAGCATGGTTATGAAATAACATGACTGAGCTTTACTTCTTTTATATATATATTTTTTACTGCGGATCAAGCGGAGTTTCCTCAATTTGAAGTAGTCTCACAATGGCGCAGGGAAGCAACCACATATAACATTGCAGTTAAATCAACAACGTTGATCATTTCTGGCTCAGATCCAACGGTGTGCGGCATCACAAATAGAACGAATTTTAGGAGAGATGGCACCCCCCGCAGTTGACTTGTTGACCGTGAGGCAAATGAAGATTGACGGTGAGGATATATTGCCGGGGGGGGCAACCCAAGATTTGTCACTATACCACAGCAGCACCCGCAGTGACGTCATGTTAAGCATTAGACAGTTGTACATATCAATTCTGGCATTTGATGTGTGTTTGCACAGGCGGTTATTGGTTTTCAAAAACCATTGGTGATTTTGTTGTTGATACGTACAGGTGAAATGGTGGACCCAAAATGCACCATTTGATTTTTAAACTTCCCTTTTTATTTTTGGGTTTTATATTATATATTTTATATATAATATTAAAACAAGTCTTTTGTAATTGTAATTAATGCCAAAATTTTCAAGAATCAGTTTTAAAACTGATCATAACAGTTAGTTAGAGGAAACAGCAGAGATAAAAACAGAGATAGGAGGAGCAGAGGGGGTTCCGGTTTTGAGTTCTCCAGACAGTAATCTTTGTACTAAGTTTTCAAGTGATTAATGAAGGAAATACAGACTTCTAGCATTTGTTGATATTGATTCGTCTCCTAGTTTACATAATGTGTTTTCAGTCTTTGAATAAAATGAAGTATCGAAGCAGCAGGTCTCTTTTTGCATGTGTAAATTAGAGTTAAAACCCTTAATAGGCGCTCTTTCATTTTAACTGTTCTTTACTTTTTATTCTTCTAAAGTCTAAGATGATAGATTCTGTACAGCAGCATATTGTTTTGGGCTTTTTCCTTTTATTCTTCTTCTGAACATTTCATTCTATATCAGCAAATAATAGCATTGTGGATCATTTATAGCATTTGATTTTGAGGATGCAATGATTGAATTCTGGAGGTGATTGAACATGGATCCATATCTTTGTGACATATTTATTTGAATGTCTTGAGCACGGATTCCTTTACACAGCAAGGAATTGTTTCTCAAGGTACAACAGAATCAATATTGTCCTTCTTCTGATTTCTTTTTCTTAGTTTTTGTTTAATTCCAGCACTGTTTTGTTTATTTCAGTCTTGCACATTTTCTTTAGTAGTTAGATTAGATATTAAATTGCTCATGTCATTTTCAGTTACCTCCGAAAGCCATAGCGAGACTAATGGTGAGGGATTGAATTATGAGTGTGTAGTTTGATATTAGTTTACTTTTCTACAAGTTAGATATTAAATTGTTCATGTCATTTTCAGTTACCTCCGAAAGCCATAGCGAGACTAATGGTGAGGGATTGAAGTATGAGTGTATAGTTTGATATTAGTTTACTTTTTTGCAAGATAGATATTAAATTGCTCATGTCATTATCAGTTACCTCCGAAAGCCATAGCGAGACTAATGGTGAGGGATTGAAGTATGAGTGTGTAATTTGATATTAGTTTATTTTTCTGCAAATTAGATATCAGATTGTTCAAGTTGTTTATGATTACCTCCGAAAGCCATAGCGAGACTAATGGTGAGGGGTCAGAATATGAGTTGATGTAATTTGATTTTAGTTTTACTTTACTTGGAATCTTTTCTTTGAGTAACAGTTTCTTTTGTGTTTAGACAACAACAAGGGTAATGGTTTTCATGATCAATAGTTCACTGTTTGTTTAACTAGAATAGTGGCACATTTTCATTTCCTTTTAGGAACTAATTTTCTCATTGTATGTTTCAAAATCCTTTTGAAGTTTGAAGTTTGGTAAATCATTATAAAGGACATCATTTCCTTGAACAATCATAACCATACTTATCTTTTAGAATTTCCATCTCACATTAGGAAACCAACCAAGATAAAAAGAAAAAAAACCAAAAACGACAAAAAGTAAGAGATAGGTTATCTTGCACATATAGTGCGCCACACTTCGTCAGCTTACGAATCCTAGATTTACAAATTAATGTAGCAATTTAGGACACACTAAATTGACCAAACAGGTCCCGCGCCCCCAACGGATTTTTACTGTCATCATCAAACCTCTTAATTCACTCATTTTACACCATTTTCATGCATTTTCATTCATCTAAACCATCTCTTCTCTTTTTCAAACATTCCCTTGCATAGTGAGAGTGTCTCAAAGCCGCGTAAAGAAATCAGAGAACGTAGTGAAATAACCAGAATTGCCACCAACTTTCAACTACCAGCAATTTCCTGATAACTTCCCACTGCCAACCTTCTTTCACCTACTATTTGAATTTTCAAAATGCCTCCAGAGAAAAAGAATAACGATAATTCAAACAACCCGATGATTCCTCCTACCATTGATCTTGATCATGTCCCTCTTGCTGATAAAGACTACAAAATTGAAGAACCAAATTGTGAATTTGACCTATTCGAATTGCATTGTGGGCTAGAAGACAACCACTCAGACTAGAAATTAGACTGGAATCGAGTTTTCCCCTCTATGTGTTTCCTGAGACCTACTATTTCCTAGAGTTTATCCGTAGATTCCATGCTTGTTATTTACCCTTCCAGAGGGCCATTGTAGCCCACAATGGAGAGGTTTTATTCACAATTACCCCTTAAACCATCAATCAAATGTTGCAAATCACCCAAAGCAGTTCCAATACCCCTTTCTCAATGGAAGCCCTGAATGAATTGTATCAAAAGTTAACAATTTCCCAAAGAGCAAAGGTTTTTTAAATCTTTCTGCCTAAAAATTTCCAGTTACCAAAGAAAAATCCACCCTATCCCTCATCCATGTTTCTATACCATGCTAAACAAATCATCTCCATGCTTTCATCTTTTCTATAGTACTAGTTTGATGAATGGGTAGATGAACCTATCCTAGGTTTCCTATCCATTTTCTCCACTGAAGAAAATCCCTCTATAATTTTTAATTTTAGCCAATTCCTTGATGATAGCATCCATGAACAATTCCTTAAGTTTCTAACTAAAGGAATTTTCAAATATGCTTCAATTTTGGTTTACATGTTTATATTTATTAAGCAGACAGGTTCCCATTTCCACTCCAAAATATAGATGAAGAAGGAAATCCACAGTCAGTCATTTTCTGGACTTCCTTCGTCACGAATGATTCAAAGGAACATAGCTTCAAATAATATATTGATCAATCCATTCATCCAGCCACATGCTTACTCAGTAGTAATACAGAACCCAGGGTGAGTGAGAAGATTCAGAATATTTTACACCTCAGTGAGCAGGCTACGACAGGAGACTGGTACCTATACCAAAATTACACTGAAATAAGAGTGTATGGGTGTGAGATGCCACCCTACAAGATACCTAAATACCTACCAATTAGAGTGTTTTCATTAAAATACATTATGCATATGATCAATTGAGATGAAATTAATTTTTTTGTAGCCAAGAAGAAATCTCAGTTAAGGATAAAGGCTGAGATTGGACCCTTTATTTGAACTAGTAGGAAAACAAGAGAGGAGGTAGACATCCTCCTAAGACATATGAAGTTCCCCTTAAGCTTCACATGGTCATATGACCCATTTGGCTTAATTTCTAAGCTAAGGGTGGAACAGAAGACCACTCCTTATGTTCATACACAGAGACCTGAAATTGAGAAATACATGAACCAAGTGGAGTGGGAAGAGAATACTTTACAAAGAAGCAAAAGAGGGCTATTGTCTACATCTACTTCAGGGACTCCCACCCCTCAGGAAAAGATAGAGAAAATACCAAGGGAATAAGGCTCCCCTTTAGTCACAGAGGTCTCAACAAGAGAATTTAATATTTACAGGAAGAAGACTAAATTAAATCCTAAAACATATTTTACAAAGGGATAACAACCAGCTACAATATTTCTAAAGGGTCCACATTCTTAAACATAGGGATATAGTAAGTTTACTGGGTCTCCAGCAGCATCATCAGTTTCACAAGGGAATCTAGACTCAACGCAAACATCAAAGCTAATCCATGGGCAAAAGGAAAAGAGCATATTTGATAAGTATAAGGAAGTAAAGCTAAAAAAATAGCTCCTTAAAAGCAGCACTTATACTCAATTCTGTAAGAAAACTTCCACTGCTCAGAGCAGACTTTTATCAGCTTTTGACACAAAGAAGGGAAGAATGCAGATGGAATTCTTGCAGGCTCATATCCCTTATCCAAAAACAATAGTATATTATAAACATAATTCCTTTGTGTTTGACACAAAATACATACATCATATTGATCATATGGAGATGCATAAACAGACAAGGAAATTATATGTTCCGCCTTGAAAAATACTGCAATGAATGCTTCTAAATTGCAATTTTCACTCACCAATTTCCAATCACAATTAAAGATTGAGAAGATCTATTCTCTAGCAAAGGATAATAATATCAAATCCTTAGAAGACTTTGTCATAAAAATAGGATATGACCCATCCAATGTTAAATCAATAGAAGAATTGATCAAGAAGAAGAATGCTAACATTGCAGTGCTTGGGAAACAATTGAAATTACCAACCACTGAGGATCCGCGGAACAAAGAAATAGGAGAAACAAAGAGCCAAAAATAAGACATGCTCAAGATGATTATGGAGCAAAATGCACAAATCAGGAACATGGAAGTAGAGGTGGAAAAATTAGTGAAATAAAAGGAGAAGAGTGCACAGTTAGCCATAGTCCCACTTGAGGATATACCTCTTACAACAATACCACAAACAGGAATGGCTACCTCAACTACAGCAGGGGCTTCTACATCAACAAAAGCCTCCGGCATAAGACTTAGATGTTTCTTTCAAATTGAAAAAGGATATGGAGGACATGTCCATACAAGGAGAAGAAATAAAAAGGTTACAAAGACAGATAAAGGCCCTGCAAAAGCAGAAAACAAGAATTGAAATCTCACGCCTGGCCGAAGTACAGAAGTCTCAAAGACTCACTCAAAGACTACAACAATTAGGGAAGGAAAATGCCATGGAAACATATGAATAGATATCCATAAATCCATGAATGAGATTTGGCCTTCCATTAAAATTATCTTTAAACATAATGAGTTAATTCAGAAGTCCAACGAAGTAATTATACAGATCAGAGAAAAGCTAGAAGACAAGCCAACTGAAGCCATGGACCTCATCAAATTTCTGAATTCCAAAAACAAGTATGAGCTAGAAGAATTGGGGATTGAGGATAGAACTGAGACAATAATAGAGGTCAAGAAAATATTAACTAAGAAGAACCTCATGTTACAGCTAGAAGAGAAGTGCCAGGTTCTGGAAATTGGTGTCAACGGGTTCTTCAACTTATTTGTAGTGCTGAATAAGAAAGGGATTACAGGTATATTTTTGATAAATGATAAATTAATGACCTTGGATGATTATAACAAGAAGTTGAAATATGCACCTAAGGATAGTTCCAAATTTGCAGGTATAAAAGGAAGCATTACATGCAAAAATTTCCTTGAAGCACTGAAAAATGATTTAAACATCTATCATGAGATCAAGCACATTTTTATTACCAAACCCACCTTTTCCAAGTATACAAAGGTAGATGAGATTTACAGGAGATTGCTTAAGTTATCCATTCCAAGTGTAGAAAGGTGGGACAATTTATGTGAGTTACTTGAGTGAAAAAATTAATTCTATCTTCAACAACATGACCAACGATGTAGCAAGAGTCAGAAAACAAATCAGCAACAGCCTTCTCTAAAATAGGGCCAACATTCAAGCACTTCCAACCTATCCTATATTTTTGTAATCAAAGATGTAATATATCTTTAAATATTCCTAAAATACAACATGATCTTTCATGACAGGATTTTTTGTAAATAAACTTATATATACTTCTCATTTCGAAGTATAGAGGGTTTATTTTTGCATCCAAGAATGCTAACATACATTTTCAAGATTTTTTGACTTATCAGTAATAAAGAAGGCTCTTTCATGGGATTCTTGTGTCAAACTGTTGGTGAAGTGCATCTCTCACTGTTTATGTGCCTATTTTCTCTGTTTTCCATGCTTATGTATTCATAATCTGAATTTTTCAACAAAAAATTGAAGAACGGAATTTGTATTAAAACACACTCTGATTCTGGATTTGAATAATTTTAATGTTTTCATCTGAAATTAAGTAAATGAATTCTTAATTTCTCTTTAATAAATGGAATTTATTTCATTTCTTCTCTTGCACTTCATTTAAATCTACGGAATCCATTTATTTTGGCTACCTTTCCCTGTGAAACCTCTTTATAAAAAATAAAACAGATCCAAGTTCAAGTAATAGACCCCGTATCCCATTGGAAATTTAGGCATTTAATCATCCAAACAAACCAAACAATCTCAATTTTAAAATACAAAACCTGAACCTAATAACTAGCCTAATATTATTCAGAAAAACAAAGTTAAATCTGATAGAGAGATCCCTCTCTGGAGTTGGAAGGGCTAGATTCCCAACTCCCAAAATGGTTTTGTGGTTACCTATGTAATTTCTTTTACAACCTTGGAATATATAGATTTATAAAAAATACCACATTAGACAGGTATATTATTTAGTTTTTTGCAGAGGTTCATCAATCATTATCTAAGGTTGAGGTCGTGTTCAAGTCGGGGTTGCGATGAAGACTGCTAAATAAAATCTCATTATGGGTTAATTTTTTGATGGTAGAAGAGAACTTGTTGGTGTTCTAGAACCCGCCCATGGTAGCTTAAAGCCCTGGTGCTGGGGGAAGGGCATAAGGCAAGGGATCCTACCTAATTGGGAGCTATGAAAATATTGGAGAAATGGATTTGGATGACTTCCGGAAGGCCAGATATTTGAGGGCACGTTGAAGAGCACATATAACTAAAGAATGGAGGAAGGGAGATCTGCAGGAGATCTATATAAGGAAAATATAGCTACACCAAGCAGGAGAGGTGTTAATCAATCTAGAGCTATGAGAAGGAGAAATAAGGTTGAATTTATGAAGTGAGTTGGTGATTCTAGAGTGAAACCTGGTCCAATAGGAGAGGTCAAGACCTCCATAGTGACAGAGGGTCAAAGAAGAAATAGAGACTCTACCCCACTGGTGGAGATGGAAATTCCAGATGGAATGGGCTTCGCAAGTCCCGAGGAAGGCTCAAATTATGACATGCACTTCACCATGAGAATATTTTTTTCCGAGAATGATTTGTCTTCTACCAGTAGTGATTCGTTTCCCAAAAACTCAGGTAAACCTACCCCAGCCTTCCCCTGGTACTTTATCAAGACCCTGATCATTTTTGTCTAAGTTAGTTAAAGTTATAAATTTCCATAGTGTACACGCTACCTATAAGTTCGGTCCCTCTAGTGGTAGACATAATAGTTGCAGTTTGAGTCCCCAAGGATCGTCGCAACCGGATTCCCAAGGATTTATACTTATTCATTCCAATTCAACGTGTATGGATGGTAATATGGCAGGATCCTTTACTATATATCCTGAATTATCTGGGAAGGGGAATGAGGATGTCAAACAACATTGGTACTTGTGTGAGTCCATCTGAAAAGCCCGCCAGAGTCAAGATTCCACAAAGCTTATTGAATTTCATACCACTCTTCAAAATAAAGCCCTGAGATGGTTCATCAAATGGTCTGCACCAGCAACAGTTTGTCCAAGATTTTAAGCTTCCTTAGAATAACCAGCAAGGGCTATCAAAACTATGTGAAATTAAATAAAAGGAGGGCGAAACCACTTGGGATATGATGAAAATATTTAAGGATGCCATTGGTAAGCTAAGATACCCTATTGACACCAATCATCATCCCGATTGGTTTATCAAGGCGTTCTTTCCACTCACCCGTACACCATTGACTCAACAAAATATTGATATTTTGTAGGACGCCCTAGAACAGGCGATACGAATCAGGGCCATGGCAGGATAACCATATGAACATCGAGGAGGGATGATCTCCCATGATCCCACTCTCATATGATTGAAATATCATATTGCTAATATGACTTCGAAGTTAAGGGACATGCAACCAGTGAGACCGTCCACACATATGGTGTATCAATTTCCATGTCGAGGGGCTTCATTCCACGAAGTGCCTATGAATTAGTGGGTAGAGCACTCCCTCCACGGAGGAGAAGGGAAGAAGTGCTCTGGAATGTTGTCATGGAGCCTATTAAGCCTGCACTATTCTATATTATCTTGCTCATGTATTATCTTATAATCCTAGATCATATTTTTTTGATGAGACCTTCAAGCTGGATATATTGATGTAATCTTGTTGAAACTAATAGAAGAATAAGTTGTAGGGTTATATGAGAGTTTTATTGGGTGACTTTATGTGCCCCTTCTAAAATTTTGTTATGAATGCACCCACATGGTATAATTTCCCTTTGAATGTTTGAGTTGTTATGATTGTACCTTTGATGTTATGGTTATGGGTTTACTAAGTATTGAGAGCTTCCATGTGGTTTATCTCAATGCCTAGTTCCATCTCCCTTAACTAAGTAAGGTCGTGGCATGCCTCGAGTGAGATGCATTATTCGTCCTGAAAAGGGTGAAAATGTCGGCGCTACGGTAGACTGCGATGGAGCTTCTCTTGGCCCCTACATCTGAACCCAAGGTCTCAACCTGTTCATCATTTTTCACCAACAATAATAGCCATCCTCAAAAGGTGTGATAGAGTGTCATGCCAACCTTAAATCCAAAAATGCAAGTAAAATATAAAAAGCATACATGTTGTCAACTTACCATTATGTTGACATAGTGATTGTACAAGTGATGTTGACTTGATTGATGTCATTAAACAACTTATTCATGGAATCCTTCCATTGCAATAATGTGGTGATAGAGATTTATGTGTCAACAAAATTAGGTGTATCAGCACAAGATTGTAGTTTTCAACCATGAAAATGTGAGAGCACATGGTATGTCACGTTGTGGTGGTGGAAAAATGTAAGTGTATATGATCTATATCAGTAGATATGTGTAAAAATGTAAGAGTGGCTTACACATGTATAGATTTGTATTGGTAAGAACTTTGTAGGACTGTATTAGAAAAAACTATTCTAATACTTTAACATCCTTCAATAGCAGCAACCTTGTGATAAATGTAGCAGTTGATAATGGTTGGTAAATATGAATTTTGTAACAACAGCAAAAATGAGCAATAAACTAATTAAATACAAAGAGTAAAAGATATCAAAACATTGTTATAGAGAAAGAAAAATATATTTTGGCCACCAAAAAGCTGGTTTTTGGCCACCACATTCATCCAATAATGTCCCTTAGGGGTTTTCACTACTAGACATTTTTATTTTTATTTTTATTTTTTATCTTCTTCTTTTTTTTTAATAATAGGAAAAAAACTAAGTGGTTGGTAGTGCAAGAAAAAAATCCCTTTCCCCAAAAACTTCAAGGTTTGAATCTACATCTGAGACAATGTTGACAAATGAATCCTTAGAAGTAGGCCTATGATACAATTTTAGATGGTTTCCATTGGAAATCGAGGATGTTTGGGACCCATCAAATGTTTTTAATTTCACATTGTCAAAGAGTGTATCTACTTCATAAGAGCCTAGCCACATAATGCACAACTTTCCTTTGAAATATTTGAATCTATAGTTATATAATAGATCCCAATCACCCTTCTGAAACACCTTCTTCTTAATAAATTTATCGTGCCACTTGGCACATTTTTGTTGAATAATATTTGTTCATTGTACAATAGTCGAGCACCTCTCATCTAATTCGTTCAGTTGTTCTAGTCGATGTTTCTAAGCTGCAGTCAAATTTAAATTCACCTCCAAAGTAGTTATGAGTGTCTTTATCTCAAATTTAATAGGAAATATAGGACTCTTACCAAATACCAACTCATAGGGAGAGAATCATGTAGTGTTCCTCCAAGTAGTTATGTAAGCCCAAAACACTTCTAGAATTATCTCAACCCAGTCTCTTTGGCGGCATGCCACAGTCTTCGTGAGAATAGCTTCAAGTACTTTATTACTTTCCACTTGCCCATTTTACTATGGATGGTAAGTTGAAGTGACTCGGTGATGAATACTATATTTCCTTAAAAGGTCTTAAATCAACCAAGAAGTGAATTGTGCTCCATTTGTAACCTTCTCCTTTTGCACTCTATATTGAGCAAGAAATTCTTCAAATAAAAATTCTGAAACAACATGCTTAAGTTCCCAAGTGAGTGTTCTTTCCTCAACCCACTTGGTGATGTAATATGTGAATATTAAAATATAACTCCTTTGTTGAGATGGGGGATTAATTGGTCCCACAAAATCTAAACCCCATCTCTCGAATGGCTCCATCACTAGTTGAAGTTGTAACGACCAGGGAAGATTTTAAGGATGGAAATTTATCTTAAAGTTTAGAAACCTTAGTGAATCTTACTAGTCCCTAATATGAAAACTGTAAAATATTTGGTGATATTTTTTTTAAGATATCCAAATTTATAATGACTCTATATAGTATGTATAAAATTTTGGCGATTTTTAGCATAACATAATTTTATACTGTAAAATTTGGGTGAATCACTTTTATAAAAAAATGGAAATTGGTGAATATTTTTTTTGGAAAAACCATGGAAAATTAGCCCACCTGCGAATATTAGCCCCTAAAATTTTCCATGGTAATGACATTTCATCTAGTTGAATAGGTTGTTCCATCCTCTAACAATTGTCACACCCCTACACATATTTCTTACGTATAAAAATATAGTAGGCCCAAAATAGCCCATTTGAAGCACCTTATGACCTATCCTCTTGTTTGCAAAGTTTCCTCCACAAGGCTCATCATGACAAGCCTTGATAATATCATGAATCTCATCCTCCCTCACACACCTTCTAATTCGTTGATCAAAAGGAAGAGGTAACCATCCAACCAAAAATATTGGGCACTTTGTTGAATCATTTTTTATTTTTCTTTTTGAGAAATGTGATGGAGAATCGTTACTACAACAAGGTAATTCGAAATATTTGCTTACGAAGGTGTATAAGTGGATACTACAAAGAGATATTCATTTGCAAAAGTCTTTAACAAGTAGAATTTCGATAATGTTAGTCAATCTAGAAATAAAATTTTCAAAAATGTTATATTTCCTAGGTTTATCTACAATAATAATGTCAAATTCTTGGAGTAATAGCAACCACCTAGTAACCCTATCATTATTGGATGGTTTATTCATTAAAATTCAGATAGCAGAGTGGCCAGAATGCACAAACGTTTGGTAACTAGTAATGTAGTGCCTAAATTTGTTGATGGCATGAATAACAACAAGTAACTCTTTTTTTGTTACTGTATAATTTACCTCTGCAGGGGCCAATTTATTACCAATATAGTAGATGGCATAAGGTCTATTTTTCTCCTGTTTTCCCAGCACAGCCTTGATGATTGTATCAGAAGCATCAATGGGGATGTGAAATTGTAGACTCCATTTTGGTCCTCATAGAATGGGAGTTGTTATTACACATCTTTTTAACTCTACAAAAGTGTTGTTACACTTGTCAATCCATATAAAATCGTTATCTTCGTTAATAGGGAAAACAATGAAAATGCTTCTATAAATTATCTATAATAACTTGCATGCCCCAAAATGCTACGCACCTCCTTTGCGTCTTAGGAGTGGGGATTCTTAAAATCACCTCAGATTTTGATGGGTCAACCTGTATACCTATCCGAGAGAGATAATTTCCTAAAACAATACCTTCATTCATCATCATATGACACTTTTCAGTACTGATACATAGGTGGGTTTGTATGTAATTCTCAAGTTCCTTTTCAAGGTTGTGCAAGGCTTCATAAAACTCAACCCCATAAAGTGTAAAGTCATTCATAAAAATTTCCAAACAATCGTTGACCACATCAGAAAATATTCCTAATACTACTCAAAGGAAGGTTTTTGGTTCATTACAAAGTTTAAAATGAAGGACCCTGTAGGCATACGTACCCCAGGGGCAAGTGAAGGTAGTCTTTTCCTAGTCCTTAGGGGCGATTGAATCTGATTATAGCCACTAAAACAATCAAGTAAAGAGAAAAAAATTTTACCAGACATGTTATCTAGGACTTGATCAATAAAAGGTAGTGGGAAATGGTCCTTTTGAGTGGATTTATTCAGCTCCCTATAGTCAACACAAAATCTCCATTTTCCATTATCTTTTGGGACAATAACAAGTGGAGATACACTTATTGTTAGAAATCGGATAAATGAAGTTTTCATTTAAGATCTTTTAAAGTTTTTCCTTGACAACACTCTTAAAGGCTAGATTCCTTCTTCATTGAAGTTGTCGAACAGGTTAAGATCCCTCCTTCAAATAAATATGGTGATTGAATAAAGTAGGATGGATACCCATCATGTCCTTGTAATCGCACACGAATTTCTCTTTATTCTTTTGCGGTAACTGTACTAGTATTTTTGGGAAAGGGATAGATTAGGATAATATTTAAAGTCTTTCTAATATCTATATCCAATGGAACACCCTTAAGACTAGGGGTCGTAGGCATTTCATTAATAGGATCATCAAAGTCTTCTCTTCACTAGATTTGTCTATTACAAAACTTAACAATCGAGATGTTGATGGTGTAACAATAGAAGGGTCACTACTGAAGTTGCTAATAGTATCATCCCCAATCTCATTTTTTAAATGTAAATCTTTTCCTATGGTGAGTAGTGGATGTGTATTAGCTTCCTTTGGTTCAAGCTCAAACCATAGGATTCTTACATTCTGAACTAGGATTTTCTAGAGGATAAAGAATAAGATCCTTCATAGTATTGCCATCAAATATAGTCATACATTTAGATATACATCTACTTAAATAATTTGCAGTGGCTAGCCATGGCCTGTCTAAAGTCAGAGGATGTCCTCCTAGGCATGTCTTAGGTTGTAACACTACAAAATATACTAAATATTTCCAAGAATTTACTGAAATAATAACATCCTCTAATATTCCTTCAGGTTGAATCTTAGACTTATGTTTCAATTCTAAAATAGTGAAGGTTTTTCTCAGGTCGTAAGCCTAAAAAATTTCCCTAGTTACTATATTAATTGCTGCTCCTAAATCAATCAAGGTATTTGGGAGATTTGTTCCTCCAATATGGACCACTATGCTTGATTCCCAGGATCTTCATATTTGGTAGGTGTATTATCCCCTAACATTATTTTTTGGTAATTTTCCAATTACATGTATAGTAGGTGGATCTTGTGGTTTCCTACCTAGATTTTTGACACACAATTCTTTAATTATTTTATTGTAAATTGGAACATCTCAAATTGCTTGAAGTAGGGGAATTTAAACATGAAAATTTTTCAGCTCCTTCAAGAATTCGGCTTCAGATTAAGGAGTGGTTTTGACTACAATTAATCTTTACGGACAAGGTGGATGCAAATAAGTCTCATTACTATCATTTGTTATAGGTCTCACATTAGCGGGTAACATCAGTTGTTACAATGACATCAAATGTATCCTTCGTTTTCACAGTGGAATTAGTAGTAGCACTAGTTGTTACAACCTCATGAGTGTCATAAATTGTTCCAATTCCAGTAGTAACTTCAAATTTTATAGTATGTTATTTATCTAAATATAATTGAATTAAGTTTTCTTCTCCTAATATATTCTCTTCCTCATTTTCTATAATGATAGGAGAAAATTTGGGTGTTACTATCCTTCCTAATCATAATTGTATTTAGTTTCTTTCCACAAGTGAAATACAGTAAGTAGGTGGAATTGGTGTTTCAACTTGTTGTACCGTCTTATTATTGGGATTAAGGTTATGTTTTACAGGTAGCTGGGGGCGTAATTCAGAGGGCCACTAATGGGTACATTCGAGGAAAGTTGTAATTGTTATTGTTGCATCAGAATCTGAACAAGCATTTGATTAGGAAAAGCAGTCCCTTACCATGGCTGAGGCCATTGAGGAGAAGGCCACTAGGGCCATGACATTAGATATTGGACCAAAGGAGGGTCAGAATGCTACCATGGAGCTACTGGGTATTATATTTGTCAGGAAATTTCCTAAGGAATATACATGTCATACCAAGAATTAAAGGAACATAATGGTTTTTGCATCATACCTAATGGATTAGTCTGTCGAGGCTTCTTAGTGCCAATGAAATATGTTTCTTTATTGTCTTCCCATGTTTCCCTATAAATTGGTTTTAATCCATACAATGATGGGCACTATTCTGTAGAATGATCTCGCTCATATATGTTGCAACTATTAAGTGGGCACTCCCTTAGAGGATGTTTCTTCCTACACCAAGGGTAGACTATAGCCAAAGATTTTTCTACTTCAATTTGTTTATGCTTCGCCTGCAACACATCAATATGAGAGGACAACGAGCTCATAATGTTAGTTTTGAAATTATTTGGCAGGTTTCCAATTTCCACTTGTGTTGCCCCACTATTAGTTGATTTTAAGATTTTGATAGTAGCATCATGTGCCATAGTCATGTTTCTTGTTGATCGTCTATAACTTCTTTGGAAAAGTTGAACAATTTCGTCATATGGTTCCTTAGATATAGCTCCTTTCCCCATAATATTTAGCATATAAAGGTAGTTATCACGCTTTCTTCTAATCAAAATTATTTTAACTATTTCCTTTTCTAGATTACTATGTAGAGATATCTACAAACTACACTGAAGACACTCAACATACTCTTCCAAGTTTTCATTTTTTTTGTAATTTATCCTAAATAGATCTTCCCTATAATATGTGTAAAGACAATAATCTTGATAATTTTCTCAAAAAATCTTCTTCATTCCATCCCATGAGGTAACGGATGCCCCATTGAGTCCCATAAACCATCTTAATGCATCTCCCTTTAAAGTAGCTGGGAATAATTCTACATCAGTAGTGTAATCATGAATCCTACAGAGGACATCAAATTCTAAGAGAAATATATCTCGATCTTCAGTAATTATACCATGAAAAATAGGGATTGCAGACAAAGGAATGTTTTTCATTGGGGCCTAACCTTGAAGATTTCCAATGGAGAACTCAAAGGTGGTAACTAAGCTACCTACCATCTGGTTCTGCCTAGTGTTAATTTTTCTTAAGGGCTACATTGTTCTTTGCTTGAACTAATTTCATTTCATCATTTTCGTATTATATTAACCCCATATCATTTAAACACCACTAGCAATTATATAGAAAGAATAATGACATCATCACAACAATGGAATGTAAAATAACATAAGAAGAAAAACATGCAAAAGGGAAACCAAGGTTTTGGTCAAAGACCAAGGAAAACCACCACAAGGGGGGGAACCCTTCCAAATTATTCTTCCTATATTAGATTGACATCAAAAATTCAACATATACGTACAAAGTACAAATGTCATCCAACTACACTTGTTCACAACTTCATTTGTGAACAATTTTCTTTGACACATAATTTTTTCATCAATAATTTTGGCATCTGAAATTAGGGTTTCAATAGGGGATACCACCAGTGTAACTATATAACAAATATTTGAAGCTAATAGTTCCATGTATACAACTAGACTACCATACTGATAAATTGATGCCACATGCAACTATTTTGGGAAGCCAAGAATCTTCACTTTATAGGGATACCATATATGCTATGATGCAGAGAGAGCCATACATGCGATGTTGAGATGCCATAAAAATATTATCAATCATGAAGCAAAGATTCCATATAGTTATGCCATGCAAACTATGATGCCATACGGTGATTTTATAATTTCTATACTAACCAAACTTCCATAGTGACAAGCTCAACCATACTATTGTGTTGCGTAATGTCAAAGTCATATCTCTATGTATACATGGATTAGGGTTTATCTTAGAGATTCCACTAATACTCAATCATGTATATATTGTATTGATCTAAAATATACCATTACATATACCATATTTTCATGACGAAACCATACAATTTGCTAAGCCAAGACAAGTGTTCAAGAATATATAAATTGTTGAAGTCAATTGCAATATCCATTAATATCTTCATAACCATAGAATAATATTGAATGAGTGTGATATGAGTGCCATACCATTGATAAGTAACTTTTTGTCATACATTTTGTACAACTATGATGCAAATTGTAAACCATACAAACAATGCAACTAGAATGAACAACAGAGATACCATAGTGCGCAAAATAGAGAATCATAGTGCAAATCTTAGCGATGTCATAGTGCGAACGCATAGATGCCATCATATGTGAGCAACCATAATGAAAGTAATAGATCGCACACAAAGATTTCATCGTATGCAAGAAACCATAGTGTGATTCATATAGCGAACACAAATATGCCATCATATGTAAGCGACCATAGTGCGAGTCATAGAGTGAACACAAAGATGCCATATAAAAATAGTGAGATCCATGTCAATAGTGAGAGATTGTATGTAGTTACAAGAGAGACCATGATATCCTGATCATGAGAAAGAGTTCAAATCTAGAGATTGTGTTATGTGAATACAATACTCTACACCATACGAAGACCATATCCTATGCTATGCGAATAAGATTGTACTCTATGCCATGAGAAATGATAACAAAGAAAAAATGCATCCAAAATCTTCTGAAAAAATAGCTGACATAACCAAAAAATATCATATCAAAATTTGAATTGTAGAATAATTTCGCACTTTGGCTTAAGGATCACCCCAATGGGGTATTTATAGTGGTTTTTCAAGAGTGAGGGGTCATGACCCTTGGGTGATCCAACCTTGAATCCAATATTCAATTTTAGATTTGAATTTCAAACATAAATGATTTCCCTCCAATAATTTGAGTCATCTTGGAGATCACAAATAAATTCATTTTAATAATATTTCAAAGTCAATTGAGGGCTAGGGAATTTCTCCCTAGCTACCCAAATTAACACCTTGAGGGTTTTGTATAGTTTTTACAGGTGTCTCCCCTAATGGAGGATATTTCTCTCTTTTTAATGGTGAGGATTGCTCGAGTTGTTCTATTTTTTCAGGTTGTTCAAACTTTTTAGGTTTCCTAGGTGAACCAAATGGTTTTACAACACCCTCTGCAATAGAGTGCTCAGCAGGATGTTTCACAACACTACCTAAATCTGGGATGCAATGAGCGAGTGTTCATTCTTCTAGACTTGGTGCTAAATGAAGTTCATGTGTGTCCCATTTTCCTTATAACAAGCATTGATATCCTTCCTCTGCTAATACAGATGGACTATAAATTCTTGGGTTTAACTCTGAGATCGAGGGTTCATAAAATTCCACCTCCTTGATATGTACACCCAACACAAATGACTCGGGATATGTTGGCCTCTATGGAACAACTTACCTAATCCTTTATTCATATATGTTTCGTCCAAATCATATGATTTTGCTTCACCTTTTGAAATGATCTCCTCACAATCTCCTATACATATGTTACTCATTCCAAATCTTGATCCATCTTATTTCTCCCACGCTCTTTTCTACCTACATGGTTAGTTTCCTTGGGGTACCATATTTTTCTTCTTCATTGTTCATGCAATGAAATCCTATGTGTCTTGACTCCTTACGAGGCCAACTTGCCCACTTCAGTATGTTGAAGCAATGTGAAAGTTCTTACCTCTTGTCTTACCACCTAGAAACCTCATATCCAAGAACATCTAATTACACTTCCAATCAATGAATTAAAAGCAGCGTTAGTCACACATATGCACCTCTAATATCCTCCCCAGTAATGACACCAAAATGTTGGGCGGAGTAATTATCTTTTTAATTAAGATAATTAGGTAGGACTTTTTATTTCAAAGATATTGTGAAAATATATACAAGAACAAATGGAAACTAGCACTAATAAAGTCTTAATACAAATCGCTGCAAATATCACTCTCAGCACTCCAAACACACTTGTTGTTACACTCCAAATCTTGCTCACACTTCATAAGTAAAAGACACAGGTTGTAGAATAGATCATACTTTGTCACTCAATCATTCTTATTTGAAAGAAACAACACTCTTGGAAACCATTCAACACTCAAATAATGAAGCAACAATTTTTGTAACAACCATTGAATCAATTAATGATACCAAATAATTGTAACAGTAATCAAACAGCTATCACACCTAATGAATAGACTAGTCCATGACCTACATTCTTACACAATGATAGAGGCTACAATCCTACAATTATTCTATACATGAATAAGAAATACAATAGTAACACTAATTTAAACACACATAACTTGCAACTAAGAGGAAATAAATATATAGCTATGATACCTCTTTTAACTAATGATCCCTACTAATAAGGAGGGCTCTTCCTCCTTATCAGGGCAAGAAATTTGTGTAGCACACAACCTAATTAGGAAAGATATATGAAGGCATGAACAGTAAATATTTGCAATGATGAAAGTTGTAATACAAGATTACAATGATGGTGCTCTCCCTCTAGCTACCTTTATGCATGCATGCCCTGCGGGCAGAGAATGCACTCCTTTATAGTTTCAAATTACATTTCTTTTTCAAAAAATAAGATCATCCTGACAATCTTTCTATTATCATTTGATCTAAATCGAGATTATACAAAATTATATTATAAAAAATTGTCGTAATTGAAACAAAGTTGAAACAAATTTCTAAATTACAATAGATTAACATTTGGAAATCTCAGTTGTTCCAACTAATCTGGTTGCATTGTAATTGAATGTCACACTTCAACGGTCAATCTAACTTTGACCATTTGTTTGTCTGTATTAGTATTCATTTCTAATTGTAGAATAATAGAGCATCCAAAACAAGCATTGGTATTGTAGTAGCAACATCAGTGGGGTCGTCATTCCATCTTTAGCGAAGAAAAACTAGGGAGATATCATCTTGTAACAACATTTCAACAAGCCACACCACTTGAAACAACCCTTCATTAGTTCATTAGTAAAATAACCTAAATAAGTTAGATTTTGTATCAAATTATAAACAAAATTGAATAATAAATGTGACACGCAAAAGGAACGTACTTTAGCCAATAATGACTAACAAAGTGACAAGGTATGGCTTTATAGGGTCAAAATGGGGGGAAAAGATATGGGAAATAGGTACAAAAATAAAGCCAATTTTGTGTCACAACAAAAACATGTCCCCTTATAGGAGCATCATCCTTGGTGTTCTATATATGAACATAAAATTCAACAATGAGCTTGATAAACACAATTCTTCTTACATTTACTTACATTGTAAACAAAAATGGGTAAGATGCCCTCAAGTGGCCTCATCTAGTCCAAAGTACCTACACTGCACATTGACCTACTTGATTACTCAATTACGGAGTGCAGCCTACATTTGATCTAGAATACATTGTGGCTCTGGTTCAACTTATTCCCCATATTCCACCTGTATCATAGACCAATGAACAACATGATTAGCATCATGCACATACTTTTTAAGCAAAGAAAAATGGCAAACATCATGTGCTTTCACTATGGGTGGAAATGCTAGTCTATAAGAAATTGGCACCACTATTTCTAATATATGAAAGGGTCCACAAAACCTCGGTGCTCACTTAGCACAAGACCCAATTCTCAGTGAATTTTTACTTGTTTTGATGCAGAGGTAAACATGTTCCCCCATTTAAAATCTTGGTGCATTCTCTGTTGATCTGCATAGATATTTTGTTTGTCTTCAGCTATTTTCAATTGTTGCATGATAGCAACTACTTCCTATTCCAATCCCTCCGGCATATTAGGTCCAAGAAACATCCTATTCATTGGATAATTCAAGCTAATAGGTGTATTACGTTTAATGCCTTATAAAGCCTCAAATGGACTCGTCTTCAAGGATTCTTGGTATCCATTGTTATAGGAAAATTCTACCACAAGTAGAAACTCTTCCTACCTCTTAGGTTTATGCATGGCATACAGCCTTACCATGTTTTCTAACACATTATTCATTGTTCCAAACTATCCATCCTTTTGAGGATGATACATTGTACTAAATTCCAACTCTGTTCCAAGACCAAAAAATAACATTTTCCAAAATATTGAGGTGAACTTGGCATCCTAATCTGAGTTGATATTATTGGGTACACCATACAGTATGAATATTTATTTCATTAAAATCTAGGCAATGTCAATTGTCTTATGGGTAGACTTAAAATCTATAAAATGAGCTACTTTACTCATCTTGTCCACCATTACCATTATGGCATCATGTTGTCTAAATGTCTTCAGTATTCCTGTGATGAAATCCATAAATATGACTTCCCACTTTCACTCAGAAATGGGGATTGGTTGTAATAATCTCATTGGATGTCCACACTCCACTTTGAATTCCTAGGTCTTGGTAACCTCCCACAAAATCCATGGAATTCCTTTCCCAAGGATGAGTGTGTACAAGTAAGGGATAGTATTGACCATGTTTTGTGTTAGTAGGCTTTCTAGTACAACAAGGAATGCATCCTTTTATTACCAGTTCTTGCATATTGGGCCAATACACATATCTCTACACTTTGGCCATTGTCTTCCCTGCACCAAAGTGCCTTGCAACATTGGAGGTGTAAGCCTCTCTAATATGTTGCAATCATTCACCTTTAGGAACACATAACTTATATAGCCTTTAGCATAATTGATGCTATATATGGTAGTCAAAGATGTTGTCACCATATTGCACAAAATCTGACTTTGCAACCATCGAAACATCTCCTTGAATTCCTCATCCTCTGAATATGCCTTTATATATGCATATGGGTGAATGGCTCCATGTGCATCAAAGTTCCAAAATTTGTGATCTTTGATGTGGGTGGCCTTTAAATCATTTCAGCCAACTTGTTTTTGCTACCCTTCTTATACTTGATCACTAAATGAAACTATTGTACAAACCCCATCCACTTGTAATGCCTACTTTGTTATAGCTTAATTGGGCCTACACGTATTGTAGTGGCTAGTGATCTATGTGGATTACTATCTTCTTTCCCATCATAAATTCCTTTCGCTTATTCATAGCTTGCACTAGGGCATAGATATCCTTATGGTATGTAGGATAGTTAATAAATTCCCCATGATATACTTCAAAATGGTAGCATAAAAACATTCCTCCCTACGTCAAGATGGCTCCCATAACATACCCACTCACATTTGTCTCCACTTCGAAGGGTTTCTACAATTTTGGTAATGTTAGAACTGGTGCTTGACTGATCTTCTTTTTTAACTACTTAAAGGGCCTATGCTGACCCTTTTCCCACTGGAAACTCTTTCCATTTATTGTTATTTTGTGGAGTGGTGTTGCTACTGCTAAAAAAGAGGTTATGAATTTCCTTAGGTACTATGTTGTCCCAACAAAACTCCTAACCTCAGAAACATTAGTAGGCAATGGGAAGTTCGTGGTGGCCTCCATCTTGGCAGGATCTATCTTATGCTCTCCTCCACCTATCACATACCCCAGAAAGACCAAATACTGCTATGAAAACTCACACTTCTTGATATTTCCTAACATTTGGTGCTTCTTTAATGTTGTTGTAACCTACGTTAAATGTGATATGTGCTCCTCCTAGGTAGTACTACATGTGTGTGTGTGTGTGTGTGGCATTCTTAGTTGCAAAAATGAAATCTTGTGTTCTTCCTCTATATGATGAACATTGAAATGAACTTTTAATTGCTACAACCAAGGATTTAGATTTAGAGAATCGAAAAAATATTTTTATGACTTGATATCAATATTTGCTTCCATTTTGAATAGGGACTAAGAATGGTTCACAACACTCGAATTCGGCTGATCTATTTTTGGGTATTTACTTTGGCTCGTTCTTTGTTTCTCCTGATGTCCTAATATCCCCTATTATTGGATATCTATGTTAGAACCCCCATCTTCTTATAATAACCCAATATTATTGAGTGTGTCCTCCATGAGGAAATTCACATTAGGATTTATATTTGCAACTTGTGCTACCAGCAACGAAAACCTCTCCTTTGCAGGATCACATGGGTTATTCACATATTCATCAGCCATAACTAGGTTTTACGAATTTTGGCTTCATTTATATGGATGCATTCAAATATCCAAAATATACTAAAAGAAACCTACTTTGATACCAATATGATTTGCAAATTTTCCTAAATATTCCACTGGACAATTCATCACAACGAATTTGATAAACTATACTTAAACATTATAAATCTACACTATGAGGGTTTGTTTCTCTTTATATTTATGGATTTGTAAATTATTGTTTATTTTGTATGCATGCAAATTATTATTTTTCATAAAATAAATAATAACAAAATAAAAACTCAAAAAATATGATTTGACACAATTCATAACCAAGGGAATCATTTTGGGAGAAAACATTGTTGGAAGGTGAGGTTGCTATGCTCTCTTTCTTTGAAAGGAAACTGGCTATGAGTATAAAGAAGCAAGGTTTGTGGCTTGTTGGATACTACAGTGCATAAATCCTTTCTATGTGCTCACGTTATCCCTCTCAGCTACTCTATTCATATATGGAGCAAAATGCAATCGAAAAGAATGGAACCCCTTTTCCTCCTAGTGGCCTGATTATAAGACACCCTCATAGCCTAATAGTGGTTAGGTTTGACTCCTTCAATTCTTAAATAGAGTTTAAAAAGTAAATATTCTAAAGTCCTCTTCATCATGACCACGTGGTTAGCCCCTTTTCCATGAGTAATGGGTCTTATGTGGCATCCTCTCAAATTATGGTGGACAAAATAGGAAGGTCAACTTCTAAGTGGCATCACTTTTGCATACAAACTCCAATTGAGGTGGTACTTTCATTGTTTGAAAGGCCTCTATGTGTATAATATCAAAAAAATTATTACGTGAAGGAAACAAAGTTTTACCCCTCAAAAAACACAATTTGATGCCTCAAAATGCTCCCGGAAGGTTTCAAATCACAATTTTCCAAACTAGGTCCTGCCAGTAAAAGTGTTCCTCTAAGTTAATTGCTCCACTTTTTCTACTTTGAGAGCATTGATATGGGTGAAAAATTATATAATGATACAATTTAGATCACGTCTCTCCATTTTGGAGGATTTTGGTCCCCAAAAGCTTCTACTAAATAACGATCTCCATCTTCACTTGGGTGAACCGTTCAGCTTTGCCTGGAAGTTGTCCTTTCAACCCAATCTCCCAAAGGTCATGCTACCCTATCTCATGGTTCTATACATATTCTAAAAAACTATATCTTCTTTCAACTCTGCTTGAGCATCTAGTTCCAAATCCTCTACAGAAGGTAGGACCCATTCCTCTTATTGATTTAACATGGAAGGCTCAAAGAGTTTCAAATTATCTACATTCACAACTAAGTAAATACACATATATGGGGGTAGACTGAGTCACACCTTTTCTAGTACCACAAAGGTACCATACCATAGAGCCTTGATTTTCTTATGAATTTTCTTAGAGGGACCTTGTAGCCTCTACTTGTTCAACTATAACCGTACTTTGTCTCTCACCTTGAACGACTTCTTTGTTCTATTTTGATCACGCCTATCCTTATATTTTTCTTGTGAATTATGTAGTGTCTCTTGTACCTACATATGGATATGCCTAATCTTCCCAACAAAAATTTTAGCCCTCAAGGCATCCCCTATATATTCCCTTACTTTTCTTATTTCCCATATGTAGTATCCAATGGTGAAGATGGAAAATATCCAAAACAAGTTTCAAATGGGGACTTACTAACAGAAGTGTGGACAACTATGTTATAAGAGTGTCGTATATATTCCATATTTCATCCCAAGTCTTTAGATGCTTTTGATTGTAACCCAACAAAAGTTGCACAAAAGTACTCTTGACTACTTATATCTATCCATTTATCTGTGGATGGAATGTTATAGACCTCTTCAACTTCATGTCCATCTTCTCCCATAATTTAGTCCAAAATGCATTGCAAAATTGCATGTCTTGTCTGAAACAATGCTCCTAGATATCCCAAAGTGCACTTAGACATGTCCCAAGAAAAAATTCCTTAGTTCCTTCCCACTAATGGTATTTATACAAGGCATCAAAAAACATGTCTTGTTGAACCTGTCAACCATGAACAAATAGTCATTTCCCTTCCTGGTTGTTGGTAAACCTCCCACAAAGTCCATATAATGTTTTCCTAACGACTAGTGGGTACAATTAAGGGATCATATAGACAATGTTTCCTATTACTAGACTTACTAATACAGTAAATCATGCATCCTCATATGAATCTAGCTACTTGTTCTTACATCTTAGGCCAATACACATACCTCTGCAAATTGGCCACTATATTCCCTACGCCAAAGTGCCATACAGCCTGTAGATTTTAATCTTGTACATAAATTACCTACAAATGAATTCTTAAAATGGAAAATAAACAATGGCAAGAGAATAAAACATAAAACAAATATACACAGAGATTTTCCCCTGGATCCAAAAACTGAGACTACCAAACTTATTTTTCATTATATTCCTTTCAATGTTACAACACACACACACATATATATATAAATTTTGAAGCATTCATAAACCCTAATCCATTAACCCCAGATTAGAACATAATCATATTTCCCTTGACGGATCTACAAAATATCATGGACAGAAAACCATCATGCCCAAAACCATGTGCAAAACCCATGCACAAAACCATAGCTAGGTCTACCCCCCGCGCGTCTGACTAGTCGTGGAAAGAATATAACACACACCCAACATTCTCCCACTTGTTGTTTTCTTTTCCACGCAGGGGGTCATAGGAGAGCTTAGCCATTGGTCCAACCCTGCAACACCCATTTTTTCTCTACACAAATAAAACTTCTCAGTGCTCAGAGACTTCGTCAATGCATCTGCAACGTTCTTCAAAGTGTCCACCTTTACCAACAATGCCTTTTTGTCCTCAGCCATATCCCTCACAAAGTTATATTTAACATAAATGTGCTTTGTATTTGAATGATGAGCCAAGAAAATTTCACTTTGGTTGTCACAATCTATCCTTATATCTCGTTGTACCAACTCCATACTTGAACACAATATCTACAACCAAATTGCTTCCTTATGTTATCAAAAAATTGTGTCATGTTGGGCTGCTTCAATGGTAAACTTGGAGTAAGTATTTCAAACCAGCTTTTGATTGAAGATTTGCCTCTTCAGTCTGAGAGGGCTCTCTCAACTTATCAAATGATTTACTCAATTAGGCCTTAAAATAGATGGCTAACTCTATGAGTGTTTTAGTGTATGTGATTTCAGGTGAAAAAAGCGATAGATTTCACTACCATTGGGCTAATGGAGTCAATAATAAGGAATTCAGTAACAAATGAATCTACTTGTGGAAGCTGAGGCTTTTATTGTTTCAATGGAAGGACAATACTAACACACAAAAATATTCAGTAGCTCAATGTTAAAAGGAAGTCAGAGTATGTGTGATATGAATTCTGATTAATTCAAACTCGAGATACTATAAGTAAGATAAAGAAAGACATAAAACATAAGCTCATTGAAACATTCCAAGAATCTCAGGTGAAGCAGAAACACAATCTATATGTATTGTTGATGATAGAAATTTACAATAGTGGTAGTGTCAAATAGCAGTCTCCAACCCATTTTAACTCTAAAACTCTCTCATTTATAGAGTGAGGACTCATACAAATGATTTTCCACCTTTCTCACCTCGAATTCCCACCTCAGAGACCTATTTAAATCACGATTCCATCACTTGGAGACTTCCTAGGGATATTTCTGTTTTGTAGGGTTTGAATACAAAAAGTACACTTATTTCATTAATAGTTCAAAAAATCAATTTAATAACCCTTATAACTGCAACCAACTAATTTTGTGAGTGTACTAGAGTGTTAATGTGTCATTATTCCATGTGCATGCTGAGTTGGACCTCCTCCAAGTCGAATTTTACAATTTTTTCACAAATCTGGTTAGTGAAAATTTTGAAAATTAGGCTTCACAGGTGAGTGTATAATTTCCAAACCCTGCTGGATTTGCAGAAACTGAGAGAGGTTTTTGTAGATGGCTCGTGATGAAGAAAAAACTCTTTCATATTTCCAAAATCCTTTTTCATTTGGTCATAAATCAAACTTGAACTTGACTCCTAAAATAGTCATGTACAAAAAAATTTGTAACGTAGTTTAGTAGCAAGTTTAATTCACCAACCTCTGCCGCCTGTTAGCTCTCTTTACTAATGTATACATGTTTTTTGGGCTAAAAGAGCTAAAAATAAAAAATCCAGGCCTTGACTTTTATTTTATCCATGTTTTTTTGCCATATAATCACCTACAAAAATTTCGTAGCAGATTCTGGGCTTCAAGCCTGTAAGTTGCTACGAAACTACCTAAAGAGCAGAAAAATTCAAAATTCTCTCTTTTTCTTCAAAATTTCACCTATAGGTATTAAAAATGATATTATGAAGGATGATAAGGCAAACTTGGCTCAAAATGCCTCTTACACTCTTCAAAAAACATCTTTTTCACTTTTAGAAAGTTTATTTACCAATAAAATGACCCTGTTTTTCCTAAAAAAATAGGGTTCAGAGCGGAGCCCCTATCTCCATATCCTTGATATATATTGCAAAAATGAAGGAGGTTTTTGTAGGTCAATTTGTTCTGAATAAAATACTCTCTTTTTTTGTTTTTAAACATCTCCAAGTGTCCAGGAACTGCATTTGAAAAACATGTATCAAACAGGTAAAAAATGCATTCTGAAATTAGACCCGAAAGAAATCTCTGAATCTCCCAATTTGTAGCACCTTTGAGAAAACTGAAATATTTTAATGTTATTTGATCTGTGCTTGACAATAACCTCTCTCAATTTCTTAGAATGATTCTTTGTTTGCCCAAAAACTTCCCTTGAAGTTGACTTCTCAAAAATTCAAAAAATAGAGAAATCCTCATATTCGCTACGAAATTGTCAGGTAGTTTCGTAGCGAAATTTGCATATGTTTCATCGTATTTGCTATAAAACTGTGAAAAACTAGACAAGTGGCTCATTTTTTTAAATTTGATGACTATGCAAGTGAATTCAAGGTGGATTATTTTGGATATGACCGTAATGACAAGACTAATGAAGTATCGATGACCTATAATAACATGATTAAGTGAATTTATCATCAAATGCTAATGATATAACCTAATGAGACCAGGTGAAGCTTATGATGACCCTATTAAAAAAAGAATTGAAAAATTGAGAGTGATAACAGTGGCTTCGCTAGGGATGGTGTGCCCCTATGGTACAACAAAGAACTTGTAGTTCTGGTGCCTTCCTCCATTGGGTTGCTCCCATCTTCAAAATGAAAACTTGCAACCTGCTCTGACCTGTAACCTCAGCATTGAAAAACCAATAACTGCTTAAGAACTGAAATTACACATGCTAAATTTAAAACTGAAATAGAAAAAATGCTTGATTTTCAAGCTTATTTATATACAAATGATCCTACTCTACTTGCTCAGCATAAAATCTGAATCAAGTGATCTCACACTTCCAATGAAGCCAATAAATAAGTTGAGTACTGGATGAGAATGGGCATTCCACTTCTCTAATCAAAAAAACATTCCTGAGATATGACAACTTATTCCACCATCTGAATTTCTCTACATAACTGAAAATCATATTGAAATTCATTTCTATAGAAGATTCTAGCAGAGCTGCGAAAGGATCTTTGAGAGTATGCACAAATAATTCTTGTTGATCAATAAGAAAATGTGAGTAAATATGATCCTTTGATGGTGTTCCTTGTTCAAATTTTTCTTTATAACTCTTGTGACCATTTTCTAATAAAAAATAAAAAAAACTTCTGATCATTATTTTCATTTGGGAGAAAGAAAAACTTGGAGTATTCTTGGACACTTTCAAAAGGAACTTCCTCAACATGTACCACGAGAATTTCTAAAGGTAACTCCTCATATGATTCAACAAGCATACTCATATGATTGTATAAAATTTTATTTTCATAATTTTCCTCATTTTATGTAGGCTAATGCAAGGAATGACATGAAGAATAAATTTATTCCTTCACCTGAACATTATAGCAACTAGCTACCACCTTTTCCTCCTGATGTTGGAAATGATTCTCATATTCTTGATGATCAAAAGACTGACAAGTCTGCTACAAATTTTCATTAAAATCAGAGGATGTAACATGAATTTCATAAATAAAGTCTTGCTGGGTTTCATTTTCATCCAAGAGAGAGGCTACCCTTTCTTCTTGGTGATGAAAGGGATTGTCATGAAGGGCCCCTAAAATTTCCTCATCCATGAACTCATCATCTTCATAACAATTCTCCAAATATTCAATAAAACTCACACAAGGTTTACAGCAGTCTTTGACCATAAATAAGGAAGAATGACATTCTTTATACATCTCATAAAATTCAATATGGAAATCAGCAATAGAATATAAGGAATCATGTGTCAGGCTTTTGTACCAAGACCATGCTTTTCCTTCTAAAGTGACCATAAACATCTTCATGAGACAATCCTTAGGGAACTGAACCTTAATCTACGTGCATGCATATGGAATATAACCAAATGAAGAGTAGCATTGTCTTTCTTTTCATCTTTAAATATGGGAAGATCAGTTAACCAATCGACTTTTGGCATAGGATTTGGAAAACAATGGATGTGAGACTGATTCATCGAGGCATACCTGGAATTTATTGTTGCAATGGAACTCATCATGGAACTTCATCAAGACACTGATCTTGAAGTAGTGGATTCACCTTCCAATTGATTATTTGGTGTGTGGAGTCGCCAGAGCATAAATACAGCCAATATGTGCTTAAGTGTCTGCTGCTCTCAGACCTTAGAACTGAAACTTTGTCGTTCTTCCCAGGGAAAATTTACACCTTCGGTCCCCGAAAACGGAGCCAAAATGTTATCACCAAATTGTGTCCTATTGAGCTGCTTAAATGGTCAACTTGGAGTAACTATTTCAAACCAGCTTTTGACTAAATATTGGCGTCTTCAGTCTGAGAGGGCTCTCTCAACTTATCAAAAGATTTACTCAATTAGGTCTTAAAACAGATGGCTAACTTTATGAGTGTTTTAGTGTATGTGATTTCAGGTGAAAAATGGGATAGATTTCACTACCATTGGGCTCATGGATTCAGTAATAAGGAATTCAGTGAAAAATGAATCTACTTGTGGAAGTTGAGGCTTTTATTGTTTCAATGGAATGACAATACTAACACGCATAAATATTCAGTACCTCAATGTTCAATGTAAGTCAAAGCATGTGTGACATGAATTCTGAGTAATTCAACCTCAAGATATTGTAACTAAGATAAAGAGATACATAAAACATAAGCTCATTTAAACATTCCAAATTTCAGGTGAATCAGAAACATAGTCTATCTATATTAATGATGATAGAAATTTACAATAGTGGTAGTGTCAAATAGCATTCTCCAACCCATTCTAACTCTAAAACTCTCTCATTTATAGAGTGAGGAATCATAAAAATTATTTTCCATCTTTCTCACCTCGAATTCCCACCTCAGATACCTATTTCAAACACGATTCCATCACTTGGAGACTTCCTAGGGATATTTCTGTTTTGTAGAGTTTGAATACAAAAAAGACTCTTATTTCATTAATACTTCAACAAATCAATTTAATAACCATTATCAACTGCAACCAACTAATTTTCTGAGTGTACTAGAGTGATGATGTGTCATTATTCCACGTGGATGCTAAGTTGGACCTCCTCCAAGTTGAATTTTACAATTTTTTCACAAATCTGGTTAGTGAAAATTCTGAAAAAATAGGCTTCATAAATGTGTGTATAATTTCCGAACCCTGATAGATTTGTAGAAAATGAGAGAGGTTTTTTTGTATGGGCCTATGATGAATAAAAACCACTTTCATATTTCCAAAATCCTTTTTCATTTGGTCATAAATCAAACTTGAACTTGACTGCTAAAATATTCATGTACAGAAAATTCGTAGCATAGTTTAGTAGCAAATTTGATTCACCAACCTATGCCACCTGTTAGCTCTCTTTACTAATGTATACATGTTTTTTGGGTTAAAATATCTCAAAAAAAAAAAATCCAGGCCTTGACTTTGAGTTTATCGATGTTTTTTGCCATATAATCACCTACAAAAATTTCGTAGCTTATTCTAGGCTTCAAGCCTGGAAGTTGGTACGAAATTACCTAAAGTGCAAAAAAATTCAAAATTCTCTCTTTTTCTTCAAAATTTACCTGTATGTCTTAAAATTGATATTATTAAGGATCATAAGGAAAACTTGGTTCAAAATGCCTCTTACCCTCTTCAAAAAGCATCTTTTCACTTTTAGAAAGTTTATTTACCAATAAAATTACTCTATTTTTTATGAACAAATAGGGTTCAGAGATGAGCCCCTATCTCCATATCCTTGATATTTGTTGCAAAAATGAAGGAGGTTTTTGGATTTCAGTTCGTTATGAATAAAAACCTCTCTTTTTTTTTTGAAAAACATCTCTAAGTGTCTAGGAAATGCATTTGAAAAACATGTATCAAACAGGAAAAAAAACACATTCTGAAAATAGAGCCAAAAGACATCTTTTAATCTCCCAATTTGTAGCACCTTTGAGAAAAGTGAAAGAGGTTAATGTTACTTGATCTATGCTTGACAATAACCTCTCTCAGTTTCTTATAATTCTTCTTTTTTTTCCCATAAACTTCCCTTTAAGTTTACTACTAAAAAAATCAAAAACAAAGAAATCCTCATATTCGCTACGAAACTGTCAGGTAGTTTCATAGCAAAATCTGCCTATTTTGCACTGTATTCGCTACGAAATTGTGAAAAACTAGACAATTGGCTCATTTTTTTAAATTTGATGACTGTGCAAGTGAACCCAAGGTGGATTATTGTGGATATGATCCTAATGACAAGACTAATGAAGTGTCGATGACCTATAATAACATGATTAAGTGAATTTCTCATCAAATGCTAATGATCTAACCTAATGAGACAAGGTGAAGCTTATGATGACCCTATTAAAAACAAATCTGAAAAATTGAGAGTGATAACACCTTGCTTGCATGAGTGGCTGCCATGTACTCAACCTTTGTAATTGAAAGAGCCACTACATATTGTCTTTTTCTCATCCAATTGACTGCTCCTCCAAATAGGTTAAACACATACTCACTTGTATATATCCTATAATCTGGATCTCCAGCCCATTCTGCATCAAAAAAGTCACGAATGTTCAAAACTTTGTCCAATCCTAGTCTTCCTTGGTAGTGAAACCATAATCACTAGTGCCACACAAATACCTAAAAACGCGATTCACTATTGTCCAATGCTCCTTCCCTGGTTTTGACATAAACCTGCTCAATACTGCCACTGGATGTGAAATTTCTGGTCTAGTATAGACCATTGCATACATCAAGCTACTGGTTTCACTTGCATATGGAACACGAGACATTTCCTCTTCCTTTTCTTTTGTCTTGGGACACTGTTCAGCATATAACTTTACAACTGCAGGAATAGGAATCTTCACCGGTTTACTATCATGCATATTAAATCTCTGCATTATTGTCTTGAAATACTTCCTCTAGTTTAACTAGAGCTTCCTCTTTTCTCAATATCGTTTAATTTCCATGCCCAAAATATAGTTTGCAACACCAAGATCCTTTGTGTCGAATTTGGATGACGATTAGGTCTTAAATTCCTGGATAATTTTTTGTAATTTCCAATTAGAAACATATCATCCACATACAAGACCAAATAAATAACACGGTCACCAATTAATTTAAAATACACATAGTGGTCCGCTTTACTTTTTGTGAAGCAAACTCCCCATATATATGTATCAAATTTCTGATACCACATCCTTGGTGATTTTTTTAACCCATACAAAGACTTTTTTAATATGTATACCAGTTCTTTCTTACCCTTCACTGCAAATCCTTTAGGTTGCTTCGTGTATATATATTCTTCCAGATCCCCTTGAAGAAATGGTGTATTCACATCCATATGTTCTACCTAAAACTAAAAAGCAACAACAACAAATAAAAGTAATCTAATAGAAGCTATCTTGGCAACAAGAGAAAATATATCACCAAAATCAATTCCCAAAACCTAGGAATAACCTTTTTCTACCAAACGAGCTTTGTATTTCTCCACCATTTTGCATTCATCTTCTTCTTAAACACCCATTTGTTTCCAATGGTTTTCCTTCTAGCCAGCAACTCCACCAGATCCCAAGCCTCATTTTTGTCTAATGATGTCATTTCATCAACCATGGCCTCCTTCCAGAGTTTTCCATCCTCTCAATCTGTTGCCTCCCTCACAATTCTGGAATCATCATCAGTAATAGATAAAGAAAAATTTTAATAGAAAGTAGATGGACTATACCTTTCTGGTTGTCTTCTCTCTCTAACTGATCTTCTCAAAACTGGAGTTTGTGGCTCTTCTTCTTCTTATTCTTGTTCTATTGTAGAGTTTGGTTATTCCTCCTTTCGCTCAAACTCTATATTCTCATGTTCCTTTGGTAGGAATTCATGTTTAATAACATATTTTACCTCTCTAAAATCCACATCTCGGTTGTACACAACATTCCTTGTTTTTGGATTCCAAAGATTATAACCTTTTAAAACCATCCTTATACCCAATAGAGATGCACCTTTCAGATTTACTATCCAACTTGGTTCTTTTCTACTTTGGAACAAGTACATATGCATCACAACCGAATACCCTCAGATGTGAAAGAGAGGGTTTCTTACTAGTACATACCTTATGTGGAGTCTTATCCTCCAACATTGATGAAGGTGATCTATTAATCAGGTAACATGCAGTCTCCACCACCTCTGCCCAGAATTCTTGTCCTAACCCGACACTACTGAGCATGCTAGTTCCTTTTCCATTAATATCTTGTTCATTCTTTCTACAACTCCATTTTGCTGAAGTGCGTATGGAGTATTCTTATGTCATGTTATACCACACTTATTACAGAAATCTTCATATTCCTTCTTGCAGAACTCCCCACCATTATCTGTCTTCATCACCTTTATCTTCTTCTCTATCTAGTTTTCCACCAAAGCCTTAAATTATTTAAACATGTCCAAGACTTAATATTTCTTCATGAGGAAATATATCCATGTATTCCTTGATAAGTCATCTATAAATGATACATAGTACATATACTTACCCAGTGATGGAACCAACATAGATCCAAACACATCATTGTGCACAAGCTCTAATATCCCTTTCGCCCTCTTAGCACCAGAAGGGAAACTCACTTGATATTGTTTCCCATATACACAATGCTCATAGAAATAAAAATCTAGAGAGTAATTAGACATACCTTCTACCATGCCATTACCATGCAGTATTCGAAGGCCCTTCTCTCCAATATGTTCAAGCCTTTGATGCCATAACATGGTATTTTCTCCAAAGACCACTAAGTTTTCTACTCCACTTTTAGGAACCGCAGAACGGTTGCACCCATCAATAATAGTGCTACCCAGAAGCACCCATCAATAATAATGCTACCCCAAATCTTGTACAAAGTTCCAATCTAAACTCCATGCATTAATTCTAGTCCTCCCTTAACCTTCTGACATGTATCCTTCTCGAACATTATTTTTACACCTACATCATTCATCTTGCTTACAAAAATCACATTTCTGGCCAACACAGGAATATGCAGAACACCAGGAAGTGTTCTAGTCCTTCCACCTTGAAGCTTCAGCTTTATTTTTCCACATATAATGATTCTGTCATTCCTGTCATCCCCTAGGAAGACATAACCATTGTCATATTTCTCATACTCACATAACCACTCCCTATGGGGATTGAAGTGAATGGATGCACCTGAGTCAATCAATCATGCCTCATGATCTACATGTGTATTTGAAGAAGAATCCAAGTACACATCCCCACCTTCATATGAGGTGGTTTTCGCCTCTTCAAAAGGAACATCATGATATCCCTTTCATTTCTCAAGAGCTTTAAATCTATAGTCCTTTTTGAAGTTCCCTTCTTTCCACATTTCCATCACACCTTTAAAGGTTTTCCTGGAGATTTAGATCTCCCTCTAGATTTAGATCTAACACTCGAAGAATTATTTTTGTTTTTGTTATGGGATTGTCCTCATATAGACAAGGCATCTCCATTTTGGCCCTCCATATTTTTCCGTCTCATCTCCTCTGATAGCAAGGATGAGACTATTTCATCAAACTTCAAGGTAGTTGTATTGCTACCTATTGAAATGACCAGACTATCCAACGAATCTGGTAGAGAACATATCAAAATGATGCACTTATCTTCTTCTGAAATTTAATATAACAGATAAAAATTGGCTTACCACAGTATTAAAGGCATTCAGATGCTCTGTCAGCGAGTCTCCATCTTTCATCCTTAGGTTATACAATTTTTTCCATAGGAACAGTTTGTTCACTAGATATTTAGATTGGTACAAAGCCCCTAACTTGTCCCACAAATCCTTCGTTGTAGCTTCCCATGATACATTCAACAATACTGATTCTGAGATACACAACTGTATTGTGCTCTTTGCTTTCCGATCCAACTTCACCCAGTCTTCATCTAACATTTTCATTGGCTTAGTACCCAGATCTGCCGCGATCCACTGATCTTTATCCACCAGCAGCATCTTTAGCTTCCAAAACTCAAAACTATGACCATTAAATTTCTCAATATCTATCTTTCCACTACTCACCATCTTCTTTCACCACAAGAATCGATCTCGCAAATCTCCCACTGAACGGGGTTTACCACATGCCCGAGAAAAACCCCTCAGTAGAAAATGTGTCTCCTTGAAGTCAAAACAACTCTGATACCAAATGTAGGTTTTATCCCTGTACAGAAATTACCTACAAACGAATTCTTAAAACATAAAATAAACAATGGCAAGAGCATAAAACATAAAACAAATATACATAGATATTTTTCCCTGGATCCCAAAACCGGGACTACCAGACTGATTTTTCATTATATTCCTTTCAATTTGACAACACATATATATACATTCAAAATCATTCATAAACCCCAATCCATTAACCCTATATTAGAACATAACCATAGTTCCCTTGAACGAATCTACAAAATACCATGGACGAAAAACCACCATGCCCAAAACCATGTGCAAAACCCATGCACAAAACCGTAGGTAGGTATGCCCCCCTTGTGACCCCCCCTCGTGTGTGTGACTAGTTGGGGAAAGAATATAACACACACCCATTATAACCTTCGAGGTGTAAACCTAACTAATCAGTTGCAATCATTCACCTTTAGGAACACGTAAATTATCCAGATTTTGGAGTAACCCATCCTAGAGATGTTATTCAAAGGTGTTGTTGCCATCCTGCACATGACTCTCACTCTGAAACCATTGAAACACCTCCTTGAAGTCCTTGTCATCTGAATATTCCTCTTTCTATGCATCATAGGTGAGTGGCTCCATGTGCATCATATTGAGAAAAGTTGTGACCTTTGATGTGGGTGGCCTTGAAAGCATATTTTCCAACTTGTTTGTGCAACATTTCATATAGTTGATCACTAAATGAAATTATTGTAGAAACCCCATCCACTTATAATTCTTGGTTTTTTGTAGCTTACTTTGCAGGTGCTATAGTGCCTGGTGACCTATGTGGGTTATTGTCTCCTTTTCCATCAGATAGAGCTTCCACTTCTTCACATCTTGCACCACAGCATAGAGCTCCTTATCATAGGTATGTAATTGAGAACTTCCCCACTAAATACTTCATATTGGTAGCATACAAGAATTCCTTCATGCATCAATATCACTCCCATAGCATACCCACTTACATCTCTATCCACTTCAAAAGGACGCAGCAAGTTTGGTAATGCTAGAATTGGTGCCTAACTGGTCTTCTTATTTAAACCCTAAAAGACCTTTTGTTGTCCCATTCCAAACTGTAAAATCTTGCCATTTGTTGTTATGGTATGGAGTGGAACTTCTATAATGGAAAATGAGGCTATGAATTTCCCCAGGTACTATGTTTCCCCAACAAAACTCCTAATCTCAAAAACATTTATATGCACTGCCCATTTCACGATGGCATCCATCTTGGAATGATCTATCTTCAATTATCCTCCAACTATCACATACCACAGATACACCAAATACTATTATGTAAACTCACACTCTTCATACTTGCTAATAGGCGGTGCTTCAATGTCTCCAACACCTACATCAAATTGGAGATGTGCTCCTCCCAAGTAGCACTATATACTAGTATATCAACCAAATAGTCATTCACAAATGAATCTATAAAAGGGTGTAATATATCATTCACTAATGTCATAAACATAATAAGTGTGTTGCATAGGAAAAATTTCAAGACTAACCAAACCTTGCTTAGCTTTAAAGGCATTATTCCAGGTATTTTCTTCTCTAACTTGAAACTAGTGATATCCAAACACTAAGTCTAGCTTGGTGAAGTATTTTTCTTGCTGCATCTAATCCAAGAAATCACCAGTCCTAGGTAGGGGGTACATGTTCTTGAGTGTGATTTTGTTTAACACCCTGTAATTGGAAGTATAATGATGGAATTTGGGCCCTACTTTTGCACCCATTTTTCACATTGTATCCATTTGTTTTTACTGTTATTTACCTCACTTTACCCCTTTTTGTACCGAAAACTATTCCATACTAGCTCAACCACACTATTTTACAATGGAGGTAAGAATTGTTGCTAAGTGTTATTTTCATTTGTCTTTAATTGATTTAGGTAGATGATAAATGAACCTATAAATATTGAATTACTTTGACTAATATTTAAAAGGACTCGCAAACATTTGAAGTGCATGGATAGGTCATCAAGTAATCGAGCACATAGTCCAGCACAACATCCACCTCACAGTTCAACAACATAGCAAGAAATCATTTTCAGAACCTCCATTATGTACTTGGTTTTGCACTTCATTCGGTACTCTACTCGGATTTGGGTAAAATAGTCAACCTTTGGCATCCTAAAATAGTTCTTCTCATTCTCAAACATGGAATCAGTTTTGTTTTTTCAAGGATAACGCCACAATCGAGACAAGTTCACAATCTTAGTGAAACGATCCTGGAGATTTCACTTGGCCTAACTTAGCTTATATCTTATATTTTTACTTTCCTTAGTTGATCAGTTGTAACTATTTTTCATAGGATTGAACTCTTTAAAAGGCCCAATATTTTATGTGTAAAAGTTAAACAAATACATACACATAGAACTGCATGAAATACACGCTTATGCTAAGTTAGTAATTGTGGTGCAACCTTTTTAATATTGTTATGTTAAGATTGAACTCTTGAACTGAGTTTTTATTGAAGTTTTAATATAATTATTGTCTCTTCTTTTATGCTCATTTTATCATTTATGTTTTCCTGATTTGCAAGTTATTGAGTTAGCTTAGTATTTCTCTGGGTAGTGGCAAGGGCCCACCACAAACATGGAATTGAGTCCTGTGACAATCGTAATGTAGGAAGTGTGTTTTGATTCAGTAGATAGAATTGTATTTAATTTTGGAATCATTTCATCAGTCTTTTTCATAATTCTAGTACTTCATTTTGTACTAAGGTTTCTTCCTGTTTTTGTAGATCTGGGTAACAATTGTATTATTGTTGAGTTATTGCAAGCTACAGAATATCATTATGAATATATCTTGTACATGATTAATCTTGTGATTGCACTTTTAAATCCATGAATGATTGGAAAAGGAGAGTTGCGATATGAAAGGAATTTCTGAGGAAATGAATGTTTGTGTTTTGAATTGAACTTCTTGTTTCAAACTAAAAGTGTTTTCATTGCATGTGTGTGTGTGTGTTACGAGGTTCTGTTTCTTGTGCTTTGTTTAGAGTGCCCAAAATTATTTAGGGATAGAGTATTATTTTTTAGCATAGTCGTGTGTGAATACTTCAAGGATTGTGTAATGTTTAAAGCATAGTTGTTCCAATTTCATGAATGAGATTTATTTGAATCATAGTATAATCATCATTCAAATAGATAGTTAGTTGTTTTCTCAATTTTATCGAAGGTTTTAATTAGGATTATTTGTGTTCCCTCTTTAATAGATTGAAGTTGTGTGTATATCAAATGAAGTTAGTTGTGAGTTAGGGAATGGTAGGTTTTGTATTTTAAATGCTGAGTCATTTTGAATCAAGTAGCATGTAGGGATTGGTTTGAGTTATCATTGAGTTTCTCTAATGCATAGTACCACGGGGATTAGCTTGTACAATGATTTGTATAGGATTAATATAAATTCGATTTGAAAACATAATTCGTGATAGATGCATGTTTTATCTTCGAATGAGTTTTTATTTAAATAAATCACGGTTAAAAACATAATAGTCATTTGAGTTTCTAGAAAATAGATCTCATTACTAATCATTTAGATTATAGCAAAATGGGTTTCTTCACTTCAGCTTTTCAGAGTTTTATTATTAGATATAAAATTCAAGCATTTAGTACTTAATTTCATACTAAAACTAGTAGGATATGAGCTGGAATGCATTGCAACTCGAAGTTTACGAAATCTGGTTGAAAATTTAATTTAGGGAATCTAACGAATATAAAATCCCTAACATTTTTTACGTCATTTCTAGGGAGTTATAGACGATCCAATTCATATCTTTTTTTTTAGAATTTATATGTGGTGAGGATTTTGCAGGATAATCATAGGGCGGAGAGTGTATGGTAAGGCGTGAGTGAAAATCCATGCGTCCACTATGGTGGGGTTGATCCAAAGTCTGGTTGTATTTAGTAAATTTCTATAGTGTTCTCTTTTTCTTATGCGCAAAAGTAAAAATAGGCCTAGTAATAGTAAATTTATTTCAAGCACAAAATCATTTTCAGAAATATTTGGTCCTACAAAAACACCGCCAACTAATCCAACTGATCATTATGCAGGTATCATAGAGGAGGGAGGAAGCTCCACTAGCAAGCTGGCATCAGGAAATGGAAAATTGCATCAAAAGGAGGTCGAACTACCTCAAAGTATACCACAGCAAAGACAAATTGTCTTGGGAGTTATTGTAGTTACATAATCAGTGGTAGTTTCGCAAGTAGAATATGCAGTAGGAGGACCCAAAAGGGACTTGGGACCTAGTTACATTGGGCTCAATCCAGTCAAATATTCTTCTAGACGAACCACTATACCAAAGCTTACTTTTGAACTTGTCCTAAATATGGCAATCAAGGAGAAGAGGAAAACAAAAATAATGGGAAAAACCACATTGGAGATAATGATAGAATCCAAAACTTATTCGAAGGAAATAATGACTAAAGAGATGGACCAAGAGGGGGACTTGAGGAGCATGAAGAAGATGCGGAAACAACCTTCAGATTTCCTATTCTGGACATCACCAGAAATATTACTATGACGAATATAAGGCTTGGCATCTCTTCCACTTTTCCATTGTATGTCCTCTAAATATCCTGACTCATTTTTATTTGAATTCGATATTCTTTACAGAAGTAATAAGTATTATGATGATGCACACAAACTTAAACTATTCCCTGCCACCTTAAAAGATTTAGCCCTGAGATGGTTCATGACCTTGGGTTAGCACACCATTTACTCCTTGTATGACATGAAGTTTGTCTTCCTTAAGAAATATCAAGACTATTGTAAAACCAGATATGTTAACAATATCTTTAGGATGCAACAGACGAAAGATGAAATTTTGGAGGAATACCTTAAGAGGTTCCTTTACAACTATCACAAATCATGAGTGGGTAATTTGGATGATAGAACCTTTAGGAATATCCTCTTGAAAGGGTTAAGGGAAGAGTGCATTGAAACACTAAATCTCCTAAGTTCCAATGACATCTATAAAAATCCCTTTGCTGAAATTGTTGAATTATGTCGAACCTATTCTAGAAGTCAAGCTAAGGTAGGAAAAAGGATCAGGGACAACTCAAGGGATTATGTGTCTAGGAGTTCCAAATAAGTACAAGGTGGTGTTACTACATTTTAGCTGGGGAGCCTTTTGGAAAACTTTAAAATAGATATTCTAAACACCATTAGCGACCAATTAGATACCTTAAAAATTAAGAAGAAACAAGAAGAGGAAAAAGTTTCCTTGGCAGTTCATTGTTCTAAATGCAGGCGTAAGCATGCTGAAAGGGAGTGTTCCATAAATGTGGTAGAGGTGTGTGGGATTTGTACACAGGAGCACACCACTTATCAATGCCCATCCCTTCTAGGATTACAAACTATTTACAAAGGGGGGGATGAGACTAGTGAATTTCCACAAACAAGTAGAAAACCATCATGGAGAGGGTCAAACAATAATGTTTACCAAGATCCTAAAATGCAAGGATTTTCCCAAAACCAGTCATGGAATTTTCAATCACCTTACCCTTCATGGCCTACACAACCACCTAAGAATTCGCCTTGGAACCAAGGATGGAGAGGAAATCCTTATGGGAATACATTTCAGCCTCAAAACCAAGCATACCCCCTTAATACCAATGTCCACCTTGCATGCCTTATACACCTAATATGCCTCAATTTCAGTAAGGATACATTCCATATTATTATCAGCAACCTTCATTGTCATTATGACCTCCAGTAAAACAACCCTTACCTTTACCTCAAAGCTCTAATTCATATTCACATCAAGTGCAACAATCATTTAACCCTCCTCACCCAACTCAATTGCCTGCACACCCAATTGCTAATCCTAATAATAGACCTCCTCAACCTATACAAAATATTAAGTTGTAGCCTTTTTCTACATATTTTATTACTGCTTTTCCTTTTAATGAAATTTAATTAAGGTCAGGGAAAACAATTAATAAAAACAAATCAAGTGTAATCATCCAAGAGGAGAGTAATCATGTAAAACCTGAGGATAAAATTCATAATAAAACAGAAAATGAGAAAATCAGTGCAGTGAAAGAACCACAAGAAGAACCTAGGGAGCCTCCTTACCCGGAGAGATTAATCATGAAGAAAAATGAAACTCCCATGCAATATGATTTAAAATCTGAATTAAGGAATGTTTTCATAAAAAATCCTTTGCTACAAGATATTAGAGACATTCCTATTTATACCAAGATCATTAATGACCTTTGTATCAAAAATCCAGGAAGAGAGAAAAATCAAAATCGAAATATTAAAGTAATTAGACAAATGTTAGAAATGATATCTAGCTTACCACCGAACTATGATGATCCATGGAACCCTATGGTAACCATAGAAATCAATGGAAATTTTCTGCCTAATACTCTAGTAGACTTGGGGGAAACCATTAATGCAATGACTATTGATACCATGACATTATTATAATTAAAAGAAGTAAGGCCTACACCCATAATGTTGGAGTTGGCAAATAGGTCCATTGTAAAACTTGTGGGGTTACTAGAAGACATATTTGTAACCATAGTTTCCTGGGGATACCCAATTGATTTCATTGTAATTTCACTGAAGACTTCTAAACCCAGACATATAATAGTTCTGGGGAAACCTTGGTTGGCCACTGCTGATACTGTTATTGGGTGTCAAAATGGGGAAATGACTATTTCTAATGGATCCCAAATTCAAAAATTGACTATTTTTCCACTTGCCCAATTAGTTGCTAAAGTACCTCTTTGTTTGGAAAATCCCTATGGATAAGAATATTGTATGCTCCCCTTATTAACTTTAAAAAAATCAAGAGGACTTCAAGAATAATTTGAAGAACATGTTTTGCAGCAATTCTTGGTTGATATTAATTGCATAGATTATCTTGTTTCTTTTAATGGTTGTCATCATGTTTTCAGCGGTGAGTTTCAAGAAACTTGTCACCCTGTTTTGTTTGCATCATTTATTATGGCAGCCTTGGAAGAAAACGGGGACAGATTATACATTATACATTATACATTGGTACAATTAAGAAAATGGAAAAACATTATACATTGGTACAATTAAGTACAAAACAGAAACAACAGGTAATAAATATGTTTCAAAAACAGTCCAGAGCATTTTCTTGGGATTATCTAGACATGAAAGGAATTCATCTCGATACCTGTACACGCCATATCTACACGATTGAAGAAATTAGACCTGTTAGGCAGCCACAAAGACGAATGAATCCATCTCTTAAAGAAATTGTCAAGGATGAATTGCAAAAACTATTAAGTGTAAATTTTATATATCCCATTTCTGACAGTAAATGGATATCTCCCTTAGTTGTAGTTCCCAAGAAAAATGGGAAATGGAGAATTTTTTTCGACTATAGAGAGTTTAACAAAGCTACCTTGTAGGACTATTTTCCTTTATCTTTTATTGATCAAGTGCTTCATACATTGTTAGAGAAAAAGTACTTCTCTTTCTTGGATGGGTATAGTGGTTATAATCAAATTAAAATAGCCCCAGAAGACTAAGAGAAGACTACTTTTACTTACCCATGGGGAACGGATGCTTACTGAGTTCTTCCCTTTGGCTTGTGCAACGCTCCAACTACCTTTCAGAGAGTTTCTTTAGCTATTTTTTCTGATCTAATACATGACTATGTGGAATTCTATGTGGACAACTTCACAGCATATGGTGATGACTTTCAACAGGATTTGAAGAACTTGAAAAAAGTGTTGATTCGTTATCAAGAATATTATATGGCCCTTAGTAATATTAAATGTAAAATTATGCAAACTAAGGGAATTGTTTTGGTACATTATGTATCACAAGAAGGGATCAAAGTTGACCTTTCAAAAATTGAGGTAATATCACATTTTAGTCCCAACGTCGCAAAACGAGGAAATAATTTTTTTGGGACATGTAGGGTACTATAGGAGATTTATTGAAAAATTTATCAAAATTGCAGCACCTGTGTTTAAATTTCTTACTATAGATACTAATTTTTTATGGGATACTGACTGTCAAAATGCTTTTCACGAACTGAGGAAAGATTGTCTACTACTTCGATGTTGAGGGGACCTAATTGGTCTCTTCCTTTTCACATTTGTATTATTGCATCAGACACCGCTCTTGGAGCTATGTTGGGACAAAGGAAGAATCACCTTCCTTATGCTATTTATTTTGTTAACAAAAATATCTCACTTGCATAACTAAATTACACAGTTACTAAAAAGGAATTATTAGTAGTAATCCATGTTATCAACAAATCTAGGCACTATATTACTAGTTACAAAACTTTTGTCCATACTGATCACTCTACTATTAGGTTCATAATGAATAAAACCATTACTAATTGAAGAATTACTAGATGGTTACTTTTGTTACACGAATTTAACATCATTGTGATTGGCAGGCATGGACGAGATAATTTTCCTACAGATTTCTTATCCAGAATGAACATTGCATAAGATGGAATTTTGGTACTAGTTCTGGATGACTTTTCAGATGAGAATTTATTTGTTGTCTCAACATATACTCCTTGGTTTGCTAATGTGGCTAACTATCTCGTATTAGGTAGGTTGCCACGGAATCTCTCCACCAGGGAGAAACATAACTTTGTACTGTGAAGTGCCAATTATTCTTAGATAGAGGAAGACTTGTATCGCACAGGGCCTGATTTACTTATGAGAAGATATGTGCGGGAAGATGAGATGCATTAGTCATCAGTATTTTTCACTATCTTTGGGTGACTATAGAATATTTATATTTTTCTGAAAATAATATTCCTTGAATATCTTGAGTTTCAGAAATCTCACTGCCTTCATTATCTCAATAAAACTTTTTTCCCTATCTATCAGTTTTCCTCCTCAAAGTCACCATCTTGCTCTTGAAAGACTCATTATGGGCTTATACTCCTCATTTTCATCCTTCTTTCCTACCTAAAACCTCATTTCCCCCATTTTCCCCTGTCAATAAACTTCATCCTCCCTCTAAGATTTATTTTTGCTAACACATTCCCATGTCCCCTTGAGCACAATAGCACTTTTGGAAATTCTCTTTTCACTTGAAAGTTTCTAAGTCAAATTTCATTCAAAATCAGGTCAAAAATCACTCCCATTAGGTCATTAGGGTTTTTCATTTTTCAAGGTCATCCTTTCATTCCAATGAGGTCAGCACACATATGAGAAGGATTGATTATGACAAGCATTCTTCTGGCTCCCCAAAATCCTTGGATGTTTCAGGCACTGCTTTTCCTTTGCTAGAATCTGACTCAGATGTAATAAAATGTCAAGACATGGTTATTTAAGAAGGACCTAAAATTTCCAAAAAGGATTATCTTCTCAGTTCAGAACCTGCAAGTGAGAAAAATGGACAAAGTTTGGCACTTATGTAGAGGTGTTGGAAGATTTATCAGCAGAAAGTACTAATGATGTAGACTATCTACTCCTGAATGAGAACAACTTACAATAAGGGAAAGGGAAAAAACCTGGTCTTGTAGATGACAAGGGATATGAACTTGATATTCCATTTCAATGCCAAAGTAGTGATTACTTGAAGGAAAATAACATGGAGGAAGCACACAAGGCCAAACATGAAGAAAGTCTATCAGAAAATATTGATGGAATATGTAAAAAAGATAAGGTGAACCGGATAGAAATAAATGAACTTGAAAGGGCTATAGAGAAATTAGAAGACAACACTGATGATTGCTATAAAGAACTGCAGGCACTTAGAGATTTAAAAAGGTGGCCAGAAAAGGTGGAAAAAATGAGTTGAATTTTATGATGGAAACTACAGAAGATTTTGAAGATGTTATTGTGTGATTAAATCCAAAAGTTGTCAAAGTGAACATGTCAAGCCTCAATGAGCAAAAGAAAAGCCAACTTCGTGACTTCAACAACCTGCAAATGCAAAAAAGTGTCAAAGAGTATCAGTGAAAAAGGAAGAAGACTTCAAAACATTAGAAAGTGGGTTTTTCAAATTAAATCAAATTCCACTTGTTTATAAAAGCTCATCAAACACTTCAAAGGAGTCATTGTTGCCTTTCAGAAAGTAAGAGCCATTCAACAAAGGAAAAATTTGTGAAGTTTTGAGTGAATTTGGTCAAAATTCCTTGGCGTTGCGCGTTTGCCTTGGAGTTGCGTGCCTCGGAGTTGGTGCTACGGCCTTGCCCGATTTCCTCAACGCATTTTCTGAAGGCGCTGCATGGCTAGAGCTTGGCGTTGCGCCCTTGCAGAGGCGTTGCGCTCTTACCACTGGCGCTACGCGCCTAGCTAGAGAGGATTGTGAAGTGATCCATCAGTCCAAATCACTTCAAATCACCTTCAAACCTTTGCCAAAGTCCTCCAAAGCACTGTTAAGTGGAAAGTGCACACAATAACCCATTTTTAAGCTATTTTGGTCATCATTTAATCAATTTAAGTGTAACCCTAATAAAACCCTAATTTTAAGCTTGTGCTCACTGTTTTACCCTTATTTCATCCTCCTATAAAGAAAATCAGTCATAGATAAGGGTAATTGCATTGATTTATGATTTAGATTCATCTAGTTTACCCCTTCACTCATTCCCTCCATTTGTTCAAACTGCCATTTCATTCCTTTCCCCTCATCTCATTTCACTTATACCCTAGGGTTTTATAAAACAGAGTTTAAAATGTCTGAGGGAGAAGATAGTGGTGGTGAGGCACAAATTCCAAGGAGAGATGATCATAAGGGAGGGAAGATAAATAGGTTTGAACCTATCACCACAAGAGAAATCATGGCCTCCCCTCTCACTTTTTCTTGCTTCAAACATGTGGGTTGTTTTGACTTTTGTGAGAGAGTGTAGCAAGTCCAAAATCACCCGGATTTAACAAGATTATTCATCATAAATCTACATCACAAGTAGGTAAATCATGTTGGATTTACATTTGATATGTCCACCAATGCCATTGTAGCTGCTACAGGAATACCTAGTGTGGGAGAGAGGTGGTTTAAATAAGAAAACTTGGACATGATCTATAATGAACCTTACCTCAAACCTACGTACAAAGATCACAACAAGTCCATTTTCCATTTTTCTCATCTTCTTGACCGATATGTGCAATGATGAGCATAATAATGAAGTATTTCACTTGTGAGGGAAGGTTTTCCCGCCTCTACTCATACCATATCCATCTTCTTATGAATTTCACTAGAGTTATAATGGTACACTTACCTTATTATATTTTCTGTAGCATAGATAAGATGGATTACATTGTGCAAAAGAGAGATTACAATTAGAAAATGCAAAGCCTATTTCATCATTCACTCATTAAGATGGTGCTCATGCATCAGCTCTAGCAGAAAAACATTCCATGGGATACCTTCATTTCCAATGAGGTTTTCACTACCCCACCTATTCATTATGAGTAGAATGTACCTTCATCTTTTCATCCTCCCATATCCACTTCTCCATCACATCCTGTTGTTCATACATCACCATCCACTCACATACATTCACCTCAAGTTGATCCTTCCTCGTCACCTTTCCACAACCCTTCACCATCATATCATGATACCGAAGCTTCAAGCAAGGAAAGGAACACTGAGACAGATGGAACTAAAATGATTGACATTGAGCCATTTCCTTTGACCTATCAGACAGGCCACAGGCATGTGTTTGCTTCACTTGAGGTGAAAGGGGCCATGCCTTCTTCATGAGCAAAGCAGGTTGATAAGGGCAAGGAAAAGGTTACAGAGCATATCATTGTTGAGGAGGAGGATAAACATGAAACTGAGCAGAATTTTCAATTGATTGACCTTGATGATGAGGATGAGGTAAAAATCTCCAATATGTTGATCAAAAGAAAGGATGCCAAGATTAGTGAACTGCGAGCTAATCTTGGTAGAGCAAAGAATGTGATTAAATTTCTTGAGCTAGAGAATCAGCAGTTGGAGACAAAGCAGACCATCAGTGAGGTCAGAGCAATCAGAGCTCAAAGAGAAGCAGGAAATGCCAAGTCTTTGCTAGATGAGACCTTGGGAATTTTTTATGACAGTGGTGATGAGGAAGATCAACTTCCTAGGTAGAGACCAAGAACCATTGGATTGAAGAGGGATTTAGCCCAGAAAAGGCAGAAAGAGGCAGAATTGGCATAGCAGCTCACTCCAAGTGAGCTACTTGCCATAGAGATTAGTAGATACAAAGATTCTTGGCTTGAGAGGTAAAATTTTCATCTATAGGGCCTACTAGAGAAGGCAAAGAGAGACACTGATGTTCATAGGAAGATGGCAAGACATTATGCCATGAGAAACAAGATTGCAAGGGTCAAGCTCAAACGAGCCCATGAAAAGATTCGAGCTTTGACTAAGGCAAAGGAGAAAGGGAAGCTCAATATTCTTATTGAGGTTTCCCTCCAGGCTTCTAACCCTTGATCAGCAAGCAAAATTCCAATTTTGGCACTTTTGTGCACATTTTGAATTTTTGACAGTTTGACATGCAGAAATTGGGCCAAACGTGCAGCGCCACTGGATCTGTGCTCTTTTTTTGGGGACTAAAATGTAAAATGGTCAGCATATTCATGTTCCTAATGAAAATTACATCAACCTCAGAAATTTTCAGGAGATTTGGAGCAAAACTAGTCCCTCAAAAAGGCCAAAAACCACCAAACAATCACCTTTTTGCCCTCTTTTTGGCACTGACGCTGCGCATTTAGAAATCTTGGGAAAACAGGTTTTTGACAAGGGAGAGGGAAAAATTTTGGAAATTGAAAGAATATTTGGAAAATAGACTCAGATACCTTTCCAATGAGCCATCATGGAGCTCATTTGGACATCGGAAAGGCCTCCAAAAGTTGGCTGCAAGATAGGCCATTTTTTCTGCCTTGGCACTGCGCGTTTGCACTGGCGCTGCGCCCCTATACCTTGGAGCTGCGCCCTTACCAGGAGTTACTGCAAAAGTTATTTAGAAGCCTTAAATTCAAACTGATGAGATTCAACAAGATGATGAAGCTTAGTGAAAATCATTCACCTTCACTAAGTGGGCCCGCAGGTTATTTTTAGGTGTAAGTCTATTTTTAGACTATGTCTATTTTTAGACATGGTGATCATATTTCAGAAGTTGCAGGATTCTATTTGTGGATGGTTGGTCAATTTGGAAAAATAGATGAAATTATGTTTTTAGAATATTTGGCGAAGTCTATTTATAGATCGTCGATCTAAAAATAGGTGTGTCGATTATTATTAGCCCTTAATAATAATTAGACTCTAAATATCAACTTATTCTCTTGGAGCACTTTATTTCAGTATACAGATTTGGAAAATCAGTGGGCTAAAGGAATTACACAATTCCTAGGGTTTGCTAGTGGTTCATGCTTGGAGGGCTCAGTTAGAACTGAAGTGGAAAAGTTATGACAGAGTTGGAAGAGTAGTTCATGGAGTTGTTATTCAGTTTAACTCAGTTATTGGAGTTAAACTCAGTTGAGCTAGTTGTATCTAGTCTAACTGAATGATACACTAGTGAGAGTGGAGTGAATTAATTAGTTAATTAATTCACAAATAATAACTCAGTAATCAACTGAAAAAATACAGTAGCTAACTACAGTGCATGTCAGTTCCAGTGGAGACGCAGTGGAGAGGTAGGTGAAACGGTGAGATGGACTATCTGTTGTGACTATAGTGATGCATTGATTACATCACACACACATTGGAGTTTCCAATGAGGATTGTGCAGTCAAGGCAAGGCCAATTTGAATTCATTAAGGGGTCTTCTTCAGCAGGGGTTGTGCAGTGGAGACAGGCTATCAGGTGGCAAGAAATCAGTGCATGGATTTGCAGATTTCTTCATGTTAGTGTGTGACGATTGATTGTACTAAGAGCTTGATGTACTAAGCTTTGTATGAGATTGTTACATGATCTCCATGATACATAATATATGATATTTGGGGTTTTTAGCTTCAATCTTTCTTGTTAAACAACTGTGTTATGTGCAATTGTTTTTATTGCTTCATGTGTTTGCAATTGAGTTTAAATTTCTGCAAAATATTAATAGTGGAAGAATTATGTATTTATCAAGAAGATAAAATATCGTTAGATCAGGATAATATGGATATATACATGCATATGTTATATAATTTCTACACAAACATATCTTAGAAGTTATGTTGGGACTTATTATTACAATGAATGAGTCTCGGATATTTTGCCTTGGGCCTTGCATGGTCTCAAAGGTCAAAATGCATTAACTATGTAATAAATGACATCTCAAACCCTAGCTAGGGTTCACCTCCTCATTTTGCAGATATAAACTACATGTATGTTTCATAATTTTTGTTAGTTGATTGTTGAGTTGAATATCTCATCAACTTTGAGTTGTAAAGAGTTTGGCTTTGGAGCTTTGTAACTGTTTTGGACTGAATGTCAATGGAACAGGCACATTCACAGGATTCATGAACTTTGTTAAATGGTGATGTTGTTCTGATCTTATACTTGTTTCTTTCTGTTTTCATATTGTTCATCCTTTCTCTTATAACAGAGCAGAAAATTTAGGTTAAGATATGTTGTTAGAGGCACCTTAATTCTGTCTAATTTCTGTTGTTTAAATATTTTCCTCTACTAGGTTTGATTGGAGAACTTAGGAGTTCCCTGCTCTCCATTTCCATCTAGTTTGTTTTCTTGAGATTAACTCAATAGCGTTTGGCTAAAGAATTTTATGGTTTGCCCTGTCCTTTGGTTCTACTTGAAATATTGTTCTCAATATTTTATTTAAAGTTTGCTTACTAGGGTTTAGGCTAAAGAAGTTTATGGTTTGCCCTATCCTTTGGTCTATATTGAATATTCACTTTGAAGGTCTTTTAAAGTTTTATTGAAGAATTTAGGAGTTCCCTGCTTTTTAATCATTACTGAAATGTTATCTTAAATTTTTTCTTTGTCTGAAAGTGAATAGCTAGAGAATTTAGGAGCTCCCTACTGTTGGCAATATGATGCAAAGTGATGTCCTTGATGGCAACCCACTTGATGAAGATGATGTCAACCTACTTGATGAAGTTGTTCTTGATGCTTGATGAGTTTATTAATGATGTAAATCTGATGTGAAGATTTTTGGCATGTGTTGTCTTTGATGGTAATCTACTTGATGAGATGAGAATTGGCATATGATGTGATGAAGTTGTCTTTGGATAGCAACCTATTTGATGAAGTTTTTCTTGAAGGAAACTGACTTGATGAGTTGCAACCTATGTGTCAAATATGTACAGATGATGTATCTACAGATCAGCTAAGGAGTACAGAAGAAAGAAACTTCAGAAAGGGCCAGAGCAATGATGAATAAGACATGTCACTATGCATACACGGGTTTGTTTAGGCAAAGTAGCGTATGTATGCGGAAAATTACGTGCTAAGTCGCGTATGCCTAATTGCGCTCTAAATGTGTAAAACCAGGGGTTACTACCATGGTATTGACCCATTGTATTGAGCGCTTGATTATCTATTTGGTCCCGTCCAGGAATACCATCGGAAGTGGTGTGGTTTTGACTCATGGTATTGATAAAGGCTAAACCTATATAAGGAGAAGAAGATCATTGTGCAAGAGTGTGCAGGTGTCTGGGCTTTAAATGAATACTTCACTCCGAAGTTTATCTGTATTGTTGAACTCTGTTCTTAATCGATAGATCTGAATCTATGATGCACCTATGAATATGATGAAGGTTCAAAATCTCTAGATCTGGAAATGATGAATCTCTAGGATGATCTGAAAAGAAGTATTGAAGACCTGGTGAAAATCTGTTGAAGAAATTGAAGAAATTTGGGTAAGTTCATAGATCTGGTCTGTTCTGCAAAGTTTATCTTTTATAGATCTATACGCAGGTTCATTTCATAAAAAGTGCGTGTATACGCGGATCTATTTAAACAAAGGCACGTATGGGCAGTTAGGGTTGTTCTGAAAAATGCACAGATGTATACGCGGGTTCGTTTCGGGAAAAGCATGTGTATACGTGAATCTGTTTAAACAAAGGCGCGTATGGTATCTGAACTTATAGTTGCTCAAGGTTGAATGTGATTCTGCATGTCTATTCTGAAGTCTGGGTTATCTCTGATATTCTGGTTACAGTGGTTTCACTATTCTGTTGGAAGCAATGGGCAAAGTATGATTGTTGATAAGTGAAGGGTTGTATTGAAGCTGTTTGATCCAGTTTGAAAATTGATGAAACATGGTCTGCAGTGGAGCTGAGGGTCGAAGCCTTCAGTAAGGGGGTAGTAGCTCCCTTCCAGGAGAAACTGGTAAACGAGAGCAGGGGGTTGTAGCTCCCTTCCAGGAGAGGCTGGTAAATGAGAGAAGGTTGTAGCCTTCTGCAGGAGGGTGCCTGCATACTGGTATGAGTCTGCGCCAGTACATGGTTGTAAGATGTTTTCTTTATAATAAAATATTGAAGGTTGAGACAACGGCAGCGGTGGTTTTCTCCTGAATTGGGTTTCCACCTAAAAATCCTATTGTTCATGTGTGTTTCTTATGTGTGATGATTTACTCTGTTATTACTGCATATGTTTACTGTTAATTGAACATCTAATGAATGAATGATGGAATGATATAAGTGAATAATTATCTGCATAATAAGATTTCTGGACATACGCATGTTTTAGTAAGGATATCCGCGTGTATACGCGAGTTGGCATCAGGAAAGTCGCGTATGGGTTTTGAAGTAAGAAAAAGTAAAAAGATTTGAGTAAGTCATAAGTAATGATTCACCCCCCCCCTCATTATTTTTCCCAACAATTGGTATCAGAGCATATCCTTCTGAAAAATATTAGCCGCTAGAAGGAAGATCAAGAAAGATGAGCAATCAAGAGGGATTAGCATCTATCAGGCCTCCGCTCTTTAACAAAAACAATTTAATCTTCTAGAAAACAAGGATGAGATCTTATCTTCAGTCTCTGGGAGCAGATGTATGGGCCATTGTTGAAGGAGGATATCAATATCCAGCCGCAGTACCAACAGATCCGACAGAAAAGAAGAATTATGAAAAAAATACGAAGGCGGTCAATGCTCTATTGGGAAGTCTAACTGAATCCAAATTTGTCAAGGTCATGCAGCTGAATACATCAAAGGAAATATGGGACAAAATCATTCTAAGTTATGAAGGTGATGCAAAGGTAAAAGGTGCAAAACTCCAAACTCTCAGAATTGAATATGAAAATTTAAAGATGCATAGTAATGAGAGTATTGCTAGTTTATTTTTACGTCTTGATGATGTTGTAAATCGTATGAGAAATCTGGGAGAAACAATAGCTGAATCTACTTTGGTTGAGAAAATTTTAAGATCACTAACGGCAAAATTTGAGTCAAAAGTTTCTGCTCTTGAAGAAAAACAAGATCTTCAAAATCTTACTGTGGTGCAACTTCATGGCATATTGACTACTTATGAAATGAGAAGAGGAGGACCATCTGAAGTTAAAGAAGCCATCTTTAGAGCTTCTACAAAAGGAAAAGAAGTACAAGAAGCAGAAGGATCAGGATATATCTCAGAAGAAGGTGAGGTTAATTTTGTAAAGAAACTTCAACTTGGCACAGGACGATTCAGAGGTAAGCTTCCTTTCAAATGTTTTGATTGTGGAAGAGTTGGTCATTATGCTGCTAAGTGTCCTTATAAACAAACATCTGCAAAAGGGAAGTAAGTAGCAAGAAGGAATAAGAACCAGTCTAGCACTAGAAAAAGTTACTATACTCATGAAGATAGTGATGGGTTCTCTGATAGTGAGGAAGAATGTGAACAAGATCTTAGACTTCTCATGGCATTTGAAAAAGATTCTAGAGAAGACAAGGATACTTTTATGGATGCTCTAGATGACAATTATTTTCTTGATGAAAACAATCAACTCAAAATTTGCTTGGAAGAAAGTAAAATAATCATTGAGACTCTGAAAAAGCAGAATGAAGAAAAGCAAAAACACAATGAGAAATTAGAATGTGAAGTAGTAAGTCTAAGAAAAGAACTTGAGAAAGTAAAGACTATGAATCTTAGATTTGCTAAAGGATCTGAAACCTTAGACGAGATTATCAAGGTACAACGTTCTCCTCTTATAAAGACAGGTCTTGGATATACCGGAGAATCTTCTCAGGCTTCAGCACCAAATTATCTAAAAGCCGCTACAGCTGGTTTACAACATTCTACCACTCAGCAAGGGAATAAAGAATCTTTACAGGTAAAGCATGATCATCTCAATTCAAAGAACACTAACATGAATATCTTTCAAAGAAACACCAATCAACAGGAAATTCAAGTAGAAGACTTCATGATCGCAGAAATTTCTTTTTCAATGGACAATGTTTCTCATGTCACAATTTTGGTCATAAAGTTGTTCAATGTGTTGCATATAAAACCATCATGACAAGAGAAGCAAGAAAGAAAAGGATTGATATTGAAACAAAGAAGAATACATATAACAACTTTTCTCCTCTTCTAAATGAAGTTGAATGTGCTTATTGAAATAACTTTGGCCATGAAGAATCTGAATGCAGGAGCAAAGTTCAGCCAAAAGAGCATCTTCCTTCAAAATCCAAGGTATGGAAAAAGAAGGAATTACAGGTTGAAAATTGTGGCATAGCGTTATTTGCAAAAGGTGAAGAAAATCAATGGTACATTGATAGCGGATGCTCAAGACACATGACAGGTGACAAAAACAAACTTCGTGCATATAGTGCTCTTGAAAAGGAAAAGAAAGTTACTTTTGGAAATGATACTCTTGCTGTAATTAAAGGAAAAGTGTCTGTGTTTCTAAAAGAAAAGGTGAAGGCTAATGATGTCATGTATGTGGATGGATTAAGGCATAACCTGTTAAGCGTAAGTCAAATGTGTGATCAAGGAACTGAAGTTGTCTTTAGTTCAAAAGAATGTGTGGTTCGTGATCTTGATACATGTAAAACAATTATAAAAGGAAAAAGAACTCCAAGCAACCTGTATGTATTGAAGAATTGCAAAGAACAATGTTACTTGAGTAAATCTTCAGAAAACTGGCTATGGCATAGAAGGTTGGGGCATCTGAGCTTCTCTCAGATCAACAAATCAAGCAGACTTAAAGCTGTTCGTGATCTTCCCAATATTACTCTACCCGAAAATATCATATGCAAATCTTGCCAATTTGGTAAGCAAACCAGAGTACAATTTAATGCCAAGGAAGGATCATCAAGTAAGCCTCTTGAACTCATTCATACTGACATATGTGGACCTGTGAGGAAAAAGTCACCACGTGGTGAACAATACTATATCTTATTTATTGATGATTTCTCTAGAATGTGTTGGATTGGGCTGATTAAACACAAAGATGAAGCATTTGAGAAATTTCAGATCTTCAAAGCACTGGTTGAAAATGAATTAGATCTAAAAATCAAGTGTCTTAGATCTGATCGAGGAGGAGAATATACATCAGATGAATTACTTGAATTTTGTGAACAACATGGCATAAAAAGACAATTTTCTGTAGCTGGCACTCCACAACAAAATGGCGTAGCAGAAAGAATGAATAGAACAGTTCAACAAATGGCTAGAGCTATGCTTGATGATTCCGGAACACCCGACACTTTTTGGGGAGAAGCAGCACATACAGCGGTAAATATTCTTAACAAGGCACATGTTCGTGTAAATAGTGATAAAACGCCATATGAACTCTGGTATGGTAATCCTCCCACTGTGAAGAATTTTAGAGTTTTTGGAAGCAAATGCTTTATCAAAAATAATGATGAAAAACTTGGCAAGTTTGAACCTAGAGCAGATGAAGGAATACTTCTTGGATACTCCTCTAGGAGTAGAGCATATAAATGTTACAATAAAAGACTTCGGAAGATTGTTGAATGTATTGATGTTGTTATTGATGAGTCTCCTGCAGCCCCAAAAGAAGGAAAACAAACAACAAATGAAGACGATGGTGACTTATGTACTTCTACATCAAATAGCAATGATATAGACAGTGAACCCAATGAAGAACCTGAAGATGATCTATCTGAAAAAGCTCCATCCAGATATGTTCAAAAGAATCATCCAGAATCTCAAATTTTGGGAGATAAGGGATCAGGTGTACAAACAAGAAGGACTCTTGTGGGATCTTCTAGCTATCTAGCATTTCTATCAACTATTGAACCTCACAATATCAATCAAGCTAGCAAAGATGAATGTTGGGTTCAAGCCATGAATGAAGAGTTGGATCAAATTGAAAAGAATCATACTTGGGAATTAGTACCAAGACCTCATAACAAAAATGTCATTGGAACTAAATGGATATTCAAAAACAAGTTAAATGAGAATGGGGATGTTGTAAGAAACAAAGCTAGACTTGTTTGCAAGGGGTATACTCAACAAGAAGGTATAGACTTTGAAGAAACTTTTGCTCCTGTAGCTAGAATTGAAGCCATAAGAATGTTTCTTGCTTTTTCAAGCTTCCAACAAATCAAAGTTTATCAAATGGATGTTAAATCTGCTTTTCTCAATGGTGATCTAGAAGAAGAAGTTTATATAGAACAACCAGAAGGATTCATTTTGGAAAATGATGAAAAACTTGCTTATAGACTTAAAAAGGCTCTATATGGTCTCAAACAAGCTCCAAGGGCATGGTATTATCGTCTTGACAAATATCTTCATCAACAAGGATTTTCAAAGGGGTCTATTGATAGCAACTTATACACAAAAATTGAAAATGATAAACTATTGATTGTGGTTGTATATGTTGATGATATCATTTTTGGAAGTAATGAAGAATCTATGAGTCAGAAATTTGCTTCTATCATGCAGCAATAATTTGAAATGTCTTTACTTGGGGAACTAACATTCTTTCTTGGCTTGCAAATGCATCAAACTACAGATGGTATATTCTTGTCACAAGAAAAATACCTTAAGAAAATTCTGAAGAAGTATGGCATGGAAGAGTGCAAACCTGTAAGTACACCAATGATAACCGGATGTAATCTCAATTCTCATGATGATTCCCCCACGGTAAATCAACCAGAATACAGATATATGATAGGAAGTCTTCTATATCTCACTGGGACTAGACCGGACATTATGCATGCAGTTGGGATTGTTGGATGATTCCAAGCTAATCCAAAAGAGACTCGCCTTCAAGCTGTCAAAAGAATATTCAAATATCTACAAGGAACTCAAGACTTTGGACTATGGTATCCAAAGAATGTTGATCTTACTCTTCATGCTTACACTGATGCAGATTGGGCTGGAAATGTTGATGATCGAAAAAGCACTAGTGGTGGTGCATTCTATATGGGGCCCCGACTAGTATCTTAGTTCAGCAAGAAGCAAAACTCTATTGCCTTATCTACAACAGAAGCAGAATATGTGGTTGCCGCATCATGTTGCAATCAACTTCTTTGGATGATGCAAACCTTACAAGATTTTCAAATCAAATGTTCACCTCCTATCTCCATCATGTGTGATAATACAAGCGCCATCAGTATCTCAAAGAAGCCGGTTATGCATTCTAAGACCAAGCACATTCCCATCAAGTATCACTTCTTACGTGAACAAGTGCTTGAACAAAAGGTGAAGTTGGAGTATGTTCCCTCCAAAGAACAAGTTGTTGATATATTTACCAAACCTCTGCCCAGGGAAGCGTTCGAATATCTCATACAGAAGCTGGGAGTAGTCTCTACCTTGCAAAAAATCAGAACAACTTAAATTCAGAAGATTAAATTGGATACGCGGCTTTCCTGAAAGATAGTCGCGTATATACGCGGATTTATACACAGAAAACCGCGTATGGTTAGTTGCTGACAAATTTTGTTTTGGGTCAGCATTTTTTAGCTCAGTTGCAGTACTGTTTGGTATCTTTGATGATGTTTCAGATCTTATATTTCTGTTTCATTCTCTGATATTGGGTAAAGATGCCTTGATGATTGGTTGTTGAAAGTGTTCAGGGGGAGCAATTTATGATGATTCCCATGGTTGGTTTTGGTAATTCTGGTTATGTTTATTTCTGACAGTGCATCTGATGTGACAAAAGAAGACAGGTACAGGTGGTACAGATTCAGGGGGAGAAGAAGGAATGTAAAATTTTCAGTTTTTCACTTTCCATACGCGGGTTTTATGAAGCAAAGTCGTGTATACACGCGAGTTCCAATGGAGACAGAAGCGTATGCTTTTCTGTTAAGGAAAACAGTGAGATGGCTCAAGAACAAGAGCACAGTTTCAGGGGGAGCATTAGCCTTGCTGAGTGTAATGCATTGTTGGCATTATGATGATTCTGAAATGTGATCTCTTTCTTGAGGTCTTTTTGGTAGTGGTCATAAAAATTCATATTTGTAATTTGATGAAAAGGTCATGATGAGACCTATGATGTAAAATTGTAATATTCAGACATGTAAGGACTTGTTCAAAAGTGTAAACCCACTTGGTTGGGTAGTTGAGTCAAAATGTGTAAACCCACTTGGTTGGGTACTTGAGTCTCATATGTAAATCCACTTGGTTGGATATTTGATGTAAGTATGAGTCCTTGGTGATAGGAAGGTCATAGAGTCATGTACTTCATTGAAAAATATGTTTGAACTTTCAGCATGAATTCAGGGGGAGCATGGTAACTTCATTGCACATCAGATCTACAACGCTCTTCTATCTACATGAGGATAAAACAACCTTGTGTTGGTTTTGATCCGCCCTTTTCCCTTGATTTCAAAGGGGGAGAGTGACATGGTGTTTGAATAGGGGGAGAATATCATTATGCTTAATATATCTATATGTTGTGGTCAAACACCATCTTGGTTGCCATCAAGTCCAAAGGGGGAGATTGTTGGCAATATGATGCAGAGTGTTGTCCTTGATGGCAACCCACTTGATGAAGATGATGGCAACCTACTTGATGAAGTTGTTCTTTATGCTTGATGAGTTTATTAATGATGTAAATATGATGTGAAGATTGTTGGCATGTGTTGTCTTTGATGGTAATCTACTTGATGAGATGAGAATTGGCTATATGATGTGATGAAGTTGTCTTTGGATAGCAACTTGTTTGATGAATTTGTTCTTGAAGGAAACTGACTTGATAAGTTGCAACCTATGTGTCAAATATGTACAGATGATGTATCTACAGATCAGCTAAGGAGTACAGAAGAAAGAAACTTCAGAAAGGGCCAGAGCAATGATGAATAAGACATGTCACTATGCATACGCGGGTTTGTTTAGGCAAAGTAGCGTATGTACGCGGAAAAGTACGTGCTAAGTCGCGTATGCCTAATTGCGCTCTAAATGTGTAAAACCAGGGGTTACTACCATGGTATTGACCCATTGTATTGAGTGCTTGATTATCTATTTGGTCCCATCCAGGAATACCATTGGAAGTGGTGTGGTTTTGACTCATGGTATTGATAAAGGCTAAACCTATATAAGGAGAAGAAGATCATTGTGCAAAGGTGTGCATGTGTCTGGGCTTTAAATGAATACTTCACTCTGAAGTTTATCTGTATGGTTGAACTCTGTTCTTAATCGATAGATCTGAATCTATGATGCACCTATGAATATGATGAAGGTTCAAAATCTCTAGATCTGGAAATGATGAATCTCTAGGATGATCTGAAAAGAAGTATTGAAGACCTGGCGCAAATCTGTTGAAGAATTTGAAGAAATCTGGGTAAGTTCATAGATTTGGTCTATTCTGCAAATTTTATATTTTATAGATCTATACGCAGGTTCATTTCATCAAAAGTGCATGTATATGCAGATCTGTTTAAACAAAGGCGCGTATGGGCAGTTAGGGTTGCTCTGAAAAATGCACAGATGTATACGTGGGTTCGTTTCGTGAAAAGCGCGTGTATACGTGGATCTTTTTAAACAAAGGCGCGTATGGTATCTGAACTTATAGTTGCTCAAGGTTGAATGTGGTTCTGCATATCTATTCTGAAGTCTGGGTTATCTCTGATATTCTGGTTATAGTGGTTTCACTATTCTGTTGGAAGCAATGGGAAAATTATGATTGTTGATAAGTAAAGGGTTGTATTGAAGCTGTTTGATCCAGTTTTAAAATTGATGAAACATGGTCTACAGTGGAGCTGAGGGTCGAAGCCTTCAGTAAGGGGGTAGTAGCTCCCTTCCAGGAGAAGCTGGTAAACGAGAGCAGGGGGTTGTAGCTCCCTTCCAGGAGAGGCTGGTAAACGAGAGAAGGTTGTAGCCTTCTGCAGGTGGGTGCCTGTGTACTGGTATGAGTCTGCGCCAATACATGGTTGTAATATGTTTTCTTTATAATAAAATATTGAAGGCTGAGACAACGGTAGCGGTGGTTTTCTCCCGAATTGGGTTTCCACCTAAAAATCCTAGTGTTCATGTGTGTTTCTTATGTGTGATGATTTACTCTGTTCTTACTGCATATGTTTACTGTTAATTGAACATCTAATGAATGAATGATGGAATGATATAAGTGAAGAATTATCTACATAATAAGATTTATGGACATACGAATGTTTTAGTAATGATATCCGCGTGTATACGCGAGTTGGCGTCAAGAAAGTCACGTATGGGTTTTGAAGTAAGAAAAAGTAAAAAGATTGTTGAGTAAGTCCTAAATACTGATTCACCCCCCCCCCCCCCCCCCCCCCACTCCCTCTCCTCTCAGTATTTTTCCCAACACCTGCTCTCTAGGGTTTGCTGGATTGTTGTCTTAAAATTTTACTTGATAAAGCCAGGCCAAAGAATTTTATGGTGTGCCCTGCCCTATGGTTCTTTCTTAAGCATAGTGATCTTAAAGACTCTTATTGTTCTAGTATATGCTAAAGGATTCTTAATTTCCTTTTAAGCTACTAAACTCACAATTTAATGTTCATTTCACACCCACATAAGCTATTAAGATCCATTTGGCTTTGTTAACTTGCCCTATGAAACACCCTTGATTTGTTGTTGTACTCTTCAAACCTTTTCACAGACCCCATATCCCAATGGTTTTAATTTCTCTTACTCTATTTGTTGTTCTTAACAAGTAACCCAACCAAATAAAATAAAACAAACAACCCTATCATTTTAACTAGCCTAAAATCAGCATCCTAAATCAAACAAGTTATATCTTTTATACAAATATAGAGAGAGTCCTCTTTGAGTCCAGGAAGGCTAGGTCCTAGGACTCCAAAGTTGTTTTGATGTTACCCTTGTTAATTTGGTCTTTCCAATATGACAAAATACAGGGACCTAACATAATGGCAACTCCATTGGGGACACTCTTAAATATCTTAATGTTATATAAAAGACTTAGAAAACCCAAAAATATCTCAAGATTGGTATCTAATTTTTGATGGTGGACAACAAACAAATCCTCAAAACAGTTAGCATCATCCAACTGGTGACTCCACTGGTCTTCTGTAGGCCTACTGACTACACTGGTTCTCACAGACTCCTCTGGGAATGTATTAATCAATCCTAATAGTATAAAGCCCAGTCACATACTGTGTGAATTCAGTATTTTTACAGTTTGGTTTGTTTTCGAAACTTTTATAAACTTTCAATCTCTCTGTATTATGGGTCTGAAATCTGGCTTCACAAAGAATCAGCACCAGATCTCACCCTGACCCAAACCCTCCTGCTATAGTTGATGACCCAGAAAGAATCTTAAGAAAAACCTCTAGGACTGAGGGTTCAACTATTGTCAAACCAATTCACAAAGCAAGTTCCTTTCCCGAAAACCTTACATCCTTGCAAGATACCCAATTTGACTTACACCATAGAAGGAACCTATTCAGAACTAAGTCTCAAAGTTGGATAGACCAGAAAAACCTTGAGCCTACAAGCTTATAGCAGAGTCCTAGTAGAGAAGCCTCTCCTTCCACTCCTTCTGATCTTCAGCTTCTCCAGCACTTTGACTCCTTTCGTTCCAAATCTGCTCAATATCAGCTAACTGATACAAGTGCATCTACCATCCCCACTCATACATCCATTGTTCAAACTTCTCCATTCCATCCTCCACCTCCACTACTAAACCCTCCTCTTGTAAATCCTCCTTGGATTTCATTACCTCCCATCATGGCAGCATGGTATGCCCCCCTGGTACTACCACAACCTTTACTACCTATGCCCCAAGACTATCAATCTAGAATACCTAATTTTATTGGAACTGATCCTACAACTGCCAAACAACATGTAGACAATATGAATGATGCTTTTTGCTACCAAGAACTAGAATATGAGACTATACAGTTGAGAATGTTTGCCCAAATTTTAGGGGGGAAACAAATAAATGGTTCAAGAACTTAACTCCTAATAACATTCATGGTCTCCCTTCCCTTTATCAAACATTCATAAACAAGTGGGAGACTAAGAAAAATCCTCTTCAAATCTTATCAGAGTATGAAAACCTTAAGAGAAATGTTGGGGAGAGTGTTCAAGACTACTGCACTAGGTTCAATAGTGTATATAATGCACATCCTCCCCACATGAAACCCCCACAAGGCCTAGCCCTAGTAAATTTCCAGATGGATTTGATCTAGAAATGGCTTATCAATTAAGAGAAAGAGATCCCCTTACCCTAGAAGACATGCAAAGAGGAGCAGTAAGTGTAGAAGCCAATCTAATTGTTAAAAGGGTTAGAATGAGAACATAAAAAAGGGTTACATTCAAAGAGGAACCTATGGCCTCCACATCTGATGTTAAAATGGACAGTCTAGTTAGGAAAATGGAAAGGATGATGGAGAGAATTAACTTAAATGAAAGAGCACCCTCTAGGGAAAACCAAACAAAAACAGAAACCAAAACTTCAGAAGAGATCCTCCTCAGATAACACAAAGAGAAAATGACCAGAAAATCATACCTTTTTTCCAAGAAAACTATGTAGATGAAGAGGAGAGAGAGACTGAGGAGCCAGAAGAAAACCATGTGAATCTAATAGGCTCTGATAATGAGGATGTTGTTTTTTCTCACAGAAGAAGAACAAGGTCTTTTTTCCTCAAACCAAACTGAAAGACCATATGAGGATTCTAAAGAATACAAACTAGGGTTTGAAAATGCTATCATGGAGGTTCATAGGCAGTATGACCTTAGAAGTAGGAAAACCCAAGATATCCCCAAGAGGAACAAACTGGAAATTTCTGCTAATAATATCCCTGAAAACACTCCAAAAAATACAGCATAAAATACAAACACCATGGCTAATAATTTTGATCAAAGAAAAAACAAAATCAGCAAATAGGATGGTGACCAAAGCTGCCCTAGTACATCAACTAGTGGCCCTAAAAAATTTGTTTTAACTAAGATTCCGAACAAAAATCAGCAAGCTAAAGTTGCTGAAAAAACCATGTCTGATAAAACTAATTTAAATCTACCAGAACATAGACACCATTCAATATTGAGAGTGAAATTGCCAAGATAAAAATAGCCATACCCCTTACTGAATTAGTGACTCAAGATGTGTATAGATCTCAAGTTTTGAAGGCTTTAAACATAGGAAATAACACCGATACTCTAAATCTGACCGATGACAAGCCAGAATTTTTGTTTGAATTAGAGGTAGAGGGAAAGTTTCAAGAGTGGGGTGTGCCTCCATTCTATGTCAGTTTGAACATCCATGACAAAATCCTACACAATTCCATGCTAGATTCTGGTGCTTCAAATAACCTCATGCCAAAGGTAGTGATGGAAAGGTTAGGCCTTGAAATAACAAGACCATACAAAGACTTGTACTCTGATTCAAGTAGAGTTAAATGTTTGAGCCTAATCAAAGATATATGTGTTAATCTGGCACAAATACTAGCCAAGCGCCTTGTCATGGATATTGTAGTGGCTGACATTTTCCCAAAATATGGCATGCTCTTATCTAGATCATGGGGAGCCAAACTCCAAGGAACCCTCCAAATGGACATGACATATGCTACCATTCTGGTCTTTAACCAAACGAGAAGACTGTACAGAGAAAATCACATGAAATACATGGTAAGAAGCCAAGATAAGCCAAATAACACCCCTCTCTATTCTGTCCATTCAGACCTTGATTCATTTATCTTGTACAATGAAGATGACATTAATGAAAAATTAGCTGAGAAAGAGGAAGAGAAAGACATTTCAGAACAATCAAACCAAACACAATACGAAGAACATAACAGCCAAAACCCTAGCAGCCATGAACAACAACATAATGATAAATCTGAACTTGAAACTCTTTGGAACATGAGCTTTGATGGCTCTTCTGGAAAAGCTGGTTCAGGAGCAGGCGTTTGGATACACAACACTAATGAAAGTCACTATTACAAGCTGTATTTTCAATGTACAAACAATATTGCAAAATATGAAGCTCTTCTCCTAGGTTTACAATTGCTGAAAATTATAGGAGCTAAGAAGATTTCAGTTCAGGGAGATTCTGAGCTAATTATTAGGCAAATTAAAGGAGAATATTTAGCCAAAAATCCTAGTTTAAGAGAATATAGAAATTCTACCTTATACCTCCTAAAAACATTTGAAAAATATGAACTTACCTCTGTCCCAAGAACTCTAAACAACCTTGCAAATGAACTAGCATTCGCTGCCAGCACTTGCCAACTGCCTTATGTCAATGAAAAATACATGGTAAAGGTCAAAAGTAGACCTGCAGCCCTGATAACATAGATTATTGGCAATTTTTTGAAGGTGAAAAACATATTTAAGACTTCCTACAATCCAAAAATGAGTTTGAAATGCCAAAACCATATTCAGATCATGACGAGGATTTCTCTGCTGAGGAACAAATACACAAAACAGAGCCACCTTATGTTGCTGATATGAATCTATTAGAACACCCTCATGAGGCAGAATTGTGTGAAGATTCATATAAAAATGACCTTGAGGTATTGCAATGCAAAGACAATCTATTTCCAAGAGGACTTCTCCCCTTAGAAGAATTGTTTGATTTCAATGATGTTGCTAGGAAGCCTAAAATAGAATCCACTGAAACAGATGTATAAGAATGCAACATAGGTAGTAAGGAAGAACCTAAACTGATAAAATTGTCCAAAACATTGTCAGCTTTTATGAAACAGAAATACATTGAGCTATTCAAAGAATTTAAGGATGTGTTTGCATGGGGCTATGAGGACTTGAAGTCCTATGATACAAGCATCATTTAGCATAAGATTCCTCTCAAGGAAAACCAAAAACCATTTAAGCAGAAATTACGTAGAATAAACCCTGTCCTAATGCCTCTAGTTGAGAAAGAAATAAAAAAAATGTATGATGTTGGAATAATAGTCCCACTCAGGTACTCCGAAAGGGTCTCAAATCTTGTATCCGTGACGAAGAAAATAGGGGAAATTAGGCTATGCATAGACTTCAGAAATTTAAACAAAGCCTCCCTGAAATACAACTACCCTTTGCCTAAGATGGATCATATACTGCAAAGAGTGGTAGGATCCAAAAGAATATCTTTGCTTGATGGTTTTTCAGGGTATAATCAGGTGCTAGTAAATCTAGATGATTAGCACAAAACCGCCTTCACTACACCTTGGGGCACCTTCATGTATGTCAAAATGCCTTTTGGGTTAATGAATGCTGGGGCCACTTTTCAAAGAGCCATGGACATTTTTTTTCTGAAGAAATAGGTTACTTCATTGTGATATACCTTGATGACATAACTGTCTATTCAAAAACTGATGAAGAACACCTAGATCACTTAAGAAAGGTCTTTGAAAAATGTAGAAAGTATGGTATATCTTTAAATCCTAAGAAAAAAAAATTTGGTCTTCAAGAAGGAAAAATTTTAGGCCACATCATATCTGAATAAGGGATTAAGATAGACCCAAAGAGGATTGAGGGGATATTGTAGATCATTCACCCTAGGAACATTAAAGAGCTGCAATATTTCAATGGAAAGAAAAACTTCTTAAGAAGGTTCATACCAAACCTTGCAGAACTCCTAAGAAACATTACAAACATGCTAAAAAGAGAAATAGGAGTCAAATGGACCATAGAATCAAAGAAATCCTTTGAACTGGTAAAACAAGCACTTACCCAAACACCAGTCCTCATCATCCCTGACTTCACTAAGGACTTCTTCATCTTCTCATTTGCGTCAGAACACACAATTGATGCGGTACTACTACAAAAGAACATAATGGGACAAGAACAGCCCATAGCTTTCTTCAGCAAGGCACTAAGAGATGCACCTCTAAAATATAACATTATGGAGAAACAAGCTTTTGCCTTAATCAAAGCATTAAAAGATTTCAAAGTTTACATCTTGCATTCGCATTTCATTGCTTTTGTTCCTCATGCAATTGTTAAGGACATACTAACTCAGGATCTTGATGGTAAAAGAGGTAAGTGGATTGTTGTCATCTTAGAGTATGATCTGGAAATCAAGCCCACCAAGCTAATCAAAGGACAAGGACTGGCCAAACTGATGGCTGAAGCAAACTTTCAAGCACTAGACATAAACATGATGCATTCCTTGGATGAACATGAGGAGTTAGCAACTCCACCTATTAAAGAAGCATTTCTAAACTCACTATGGTATGCTAATATATTATATGTGCTTTTTAATCTAAATGCTCCTCCTGGTTTGTCCAAAACAAAGGCCAGATTCTTGAAACTAAAAGTTGTAAATTTTTGCATTCTAGATAAAGCTTTATATTCGAAAAAATATGTTGGTATCCTGCTTAAATGTTTACTTGAAGAAGATGTAGATAGAATCATGCATGAGTTTCATGAAGGAGAATGTGGAGGTCAACTCTTTTGGAAAAACACTGCCAACAAAATCCTTAGAGTTGGTTTCTATTGGCTCACTCTTTTCCCTAATATCCACAAGCTATTAGGGACTTGCCATAAATTCCAAATCTTTGAGGGAAAGAGAAAACTAATGCCTTTGCCTTTACAACCGATTTGTGTTGAAACTCCTTTTCAACAATGAGGTTTAGATTTCATTAGAGAAATTTGCCCTGCCTCCTCTGCCCAACACAAATGGATCCTCACTGCAACTGACTATTTCACCAAATGGATAGAAGTCATCCCTTTAAGGACTGCCACTGACTCACTAATCATCAAATTCCTTGAGACCAATATTATGTCCAGATTTGGTTGTCCAAGAAAAATCATCACCGATAATGCTGTTGCATTTAAATCCAAGAGAATGGTGGAATTTTGCCACAAATATCACATTAAATTAGGGAATTCTACAGCTTATTACCCTCAAGGTAATGGGTTGGTTGATTCCTCTAACAAAATTTTGGTAAGTATCATCAAGAAGTTGTTGGAAGAAAACAAGAAGTCATGGCACAGCAAATTAGTGCATGCACTATGGGCAGACATATTAACAAACAAAAAATCAATTAACATGTCTCCCTATCAACTAGTGTATGGCATGGATGCATTTTTTCCAACATCCTTGGGAGTCTTAGTGATGAAGCTTATTCAAGAGGTACAGTCAGAGGAGAATGATATACAAAGGAGGTTGAACCAAACCATTCAATTGCAGCAATCAAGAGAAGAAGTATACAACAGAACATAGTAAGTGCAGGAAAGCATCAAGAAGATTTTTGATAAGAGGACCAAGGAAAATGATTTCCATATTGGGGACAAAGTGCTGAAATGGGATTCATGAAGAGAGGACAAAGGCAAGCATGGGAAATATGACAATCTGGAGAAAGGTCCATACATCATCCATTCAGCAAGAGGTAACAATGCATTCTTTCTACAAGAAATGGATGGAACAGAATTGTATGGAGGTCCTGTCAATGGCAGGATGCTCAAGCATTATTTTTGTTGAAGTTCTTAGTTTAAAGCTTTATTCATTGTGCATAACACTGCTTGAATAAAAGATCAGAAAAAATGAAACAAAAATAACGAAAAGAAGAAAAGAGGGCAGATAAAAGAAAAGGTAAAGCCCCATACCAAAAAAAAATATTTATGAAAGTCTGCAAGTCCAAATGCCACTACTTTTCAGAAAGGAAAGTTTTGTTCAGTCATACAGCATAATCATGATTGAACATGTTTTAAATTTCTGCTAATAAGCTAGAAAATGAATATTTTCCAAGTGGTTTAAACTTGGCTTATCAATAGATTTGATTAGAGCAATCACCTTCTTCCCCGACTCCTTCTCGACCAGTGCTTTAAACTCACAGAACTTCGCGAATGTATCGCTCTTCTTCTACATGAAGAAGATCCAGCACTTTCGAGAGAAATCATCAACAAAGATCACATAATACCTGTGCTTTGCTGTCGAAGCAACAGAGAAAGGACCACACACGTCTGTGTGAACTCTCTCAAGGATCGTCGTGGCGCGACTATCCTTCTCATGAAAGGTGGCTTTCACATACTTCCCTAAAGTACACCCCTTGCACTGATCTGACTGCGCAAGGGTGCCCTTAGGAAGTCCAGTAGAAATCTGCTGCAGAATCTTCAAAGCTCCATGGTGAAGATGGCCCAATCTCCTGTGCCATAGTTCGCCCTCATCATCCCGGCCCACCACATCTCCAGCCTTGCATGCCATAGCTGCGCAGTCATCTACCTGCAACTGATAAAGGTTCTGAGTTCGAACCCCTATCTTCCGGGTCTCTCCAGTAGTCTTACTGCGCAGGAAGGCTTTTCCTTCGCTGAAGACCACATCATACCCTTTATCCTCCAACATCGCTACTGAAATCAGGTTCTTCTTCAATCCAGGTACATGCATGACATCCTTCAGTACAAAGGGTTTACCAGACTCCCTCTGAAAGGATATGGTACCGATACCAGTCGCACTGTATCTACCATCATCGCCCATCTCGATGTGCACACCCAAATCTTTGTCCTCAAGATCTGAGAACAACTCCCGATCTCCCGTCATATGAAATGACGCACCGCTGTCCAAGAACCATACCGATCCCAACACACTTGAAACCAAGCATGCGATCAGTGAAACTTTGACAGCCACCCCCACACTTCCCAGCTCATCTCTGCACTGAGTGAACTTCGTGAGGTATTTGGCGATACTGTCGCCCTTCTCCATCTTGATGTTCCCGAGCTTATCTTTGAGCGCCAGCTTCCTTTGGTTGCTCTTACTCTGGAATAGATCCGTCAAAGCTTTCCACATTAAATATGGAGTAGCCTTTCCATGCAGGCTGGATACAATATGATCCTTGACGCCCTCCAACAGGATCCTTCGACACTTCGCCATCTTCTTTTGCCATGCATCGACTTTAGCAGCATCAGTGGGCTTTTGGAGATCCGTATCTACGAACTCCTTCAGACCATTATCTTCTAATACTGCCTCCATGCGATCCTTCCATGCAACATAATTCAAACTGCCTTCAAGAGCATATTCAAGTCGCAAACCGTTGAAAGACATTTTCAACACCGGCACCAAGAAAACAAAACTGCTGCAAAATTTCGAATTCCACCTCAAAGCTTAGCCGCTCTAGATCGTGAGAACAAATTATTTCTAGCACAGAGATCGACTGCAAGGGGCGTTTACCAGACCTTTCACTTTCCAAAGAAAGATGAATCCGGAGGCTACCTGGCCCGCATGCAGACTCTGTCTACCGAAATAAGTTTGTAATCACTGTGATGATCAATCTCTACTTCAATAGCTCCGATACCATGTAGAAATTTGCTGAATAATAAATAATTATCCACCGAGACTATCCTGGTCACATACTATTTGAAATTCATACACAACACATAATCTCTTCCACTCAACTCAACTTAGATCATCACACATGCGGAAATAAAATCAAGCGATAACACATCAAATCATCATACACATTAACACAGTATGTATGGGGAAAGCTTATAGCTGAAAACCCCGCAGCTATTGTGTATATTATAATGGAGAAATCAAGTAACAACTCAGTACAATACTCCTCACAAGTACTCAGTACTTTCTCATACAGTTACCCACAATCTAGCTCAGTTTTGAACAGGTTACTGGTTCAAAACTCACCGCCAATTGCCTTGCCTCTATTACGTGTTTCAATGCTATGGGATGGCCTCTTTATATAGATAAACCACCAGCCTGAACTGCGCAATCCTCATGGGCTTACTCCACCTATCTGTGTGTTGCAAATAGCAAAAGTATAGTCACAACTGATAGCTAACTCCACCCTTTCATCTACCTCTTTCACTGGTCTCCACTGAACTGATCATGCACTGTAGTGAACTGATGTGTTCTTGAGTTGAATAATGAGTTACTAATTAATGAATTAAAGAATATTTAATTCACTCCACTCATAACTAATTGATTAGCTAGTTAAACTAATCTCAATCAGTTCAACTAAAATAAACAGAACACAACTCCACTATCTGTCTCATTAACTCCTCCAAACTTTTGCCACTGAAGTCCAACTGAAGTCAACCATGCATGATGCCATCAAACCCTTAGGAACCACGTGATTCCTCTGTCAGATGCATGAGCCACTTCTGTAGCTCGAACTGAAGTGCTCCAAGAGAGTAAACTGTTGTTTAGAGTCTAAATATTATTAAGGGTAAATAATATTTGACTTCCCTGTTTTAAGGAGAGGCAGTCTAAAAATAGACTTCGACCTATTTGACCTCAAAAATAGAGTCTCATCTATTTTTACCAACATGACACATACTTCAAGAATCTCAAACTGGAATCCCTGAACCATGCTCCATATGTCTAAAAATAGACTTTTGCGCCAGAATTTTCCTGCGGACCCACTTGGTGATGGCGACTTCATTTCACCAAGCTCCATCATCTTGCTGCATTTTCAACACTATTTTGGTCATCATTTAATCAATTGAAGTGTAACCCTAAGAAAACCCTAATTTTAAGCTTGTGATCACTATTTTACCCTTATTTCATCCTCCTATAAAGAAAATCGGTCATAGAAAAGGGTAATTGCATTGATTTATGGTTTACATTAATCTAGTTTGCCCCTTCACTCATTCCCTTTATTTGTTCAAACTACCATTTCATTCCTTTCCCCTCATCTCATTTCACTTATACCCTAGGGTTTTATAAAACGGAGTTTAAAATTTCTGAGGGAGAAGATAGTGTTGGTGAGGCATAAATTCCAAGGAGACATGATCATAAGGGGGGGAAGATAAAAAAGTTTTAACCTATCACCACAAGAGAACTCATGGCCTCCCCTCTCACTGTTTCTTGCTTCAAACATGTGGGTTGTTTTGACTTTTGTTAGAGAGTGCAGCAAGTCCAAAATCACTCGGAGTTAACAAGATTATTCATCATCAATCTACATCACAAGCAGGTCAATCTTGTTGGAGTTACATTTGAGATGTCCATCAATGCCATTGCAGCTGCTACAGGAATACCTAGTGTGGGAGGGAGGCGGTTTAAACAATAAAACTTGGACATGAGCTATTATGAACCTTACCTCAAGCCTAGGTACAAAGATCACAATAAGTCCATTTTCCATTTTTCTCGTCTTCTTGACCGGTATGTGCCCACGATGAGGATAATAATGAAGTATTTCACTTGTGAGGGAAGGTTTTCCCGCCTCTACTCATACCATATCCGTCTTCTTATGCATTTCACTAGAGTTATAATGCTACACTTACCTTATTATTTTTTCTGTAGCATTGATAAGATTGCTTACATTGTGCAAAAGAGAGATTACAATCAGAAAATGCAAAGCCTATTTCATCATTCACTCATCAAGATGGTGGTCATGCATCAGCTCCAGCAGAAAAACATTCCATGGGATACCTTCATTTCCATTGAGGTTTTCACTACCCCACCTATTCATCATGAGTAGAATGTACCTTCATCTTCTCATCCTCCCATATCCACTTCTCCATCACATCCCGTTGTTTATACATCACCATCCACTCACATCCATTCACCTCAAGTTGATCCTTCCTCATCACCTTTCCACAACCCTTCACCCTCATATCATGATACCGGAGCATCAAGCAAGGAAAGGAAAACTGAGACAGTTGGCACTAAAATGATTGACATTGAGCCATTTCCTTTGACCTATCATAGAGGCCACGGGCATGTGTTTTCTTCACTTGAGGTGAAACCGGCCATGCCTTCTTCATCAGCAAAACAGGTTCATAAGGGCAAGGAAAAGGTTGCAGAGCATATCATTGTTGAGGAGGAGGATAAACATGAAATTGAGCAGGAGTTTCAGTTGATTGACCTTGATGATGAGGATGAGGTCAGAATCTCCAATATGTTGATCAAAATCAAGGATGCCAAGATTAGTGAACTGCAAGCTAATCTTGGTAGAGCAAAGAATGTGATTAACTTTCTTGAGCTAAAGAATCAGTAGTTGGAGACAAAGCAAACCATTAGTGAGGTCAGGGCAATCAGAGCTCAAAGAGAGGCATGAAAGGCCAAGGCTTTTCTAGATGATACCTTGGGTAGTTTTGATGACAGTGATGATGAGGAAGATCAGCTTCCTAGGCAGAGACCAAGAACCATTGGATTGAAGAGGGCTTTAGCCTGGGAAAGGCAGAAAGAGGCAGAATTTGTAGAGCGGCTCAATTCAAGTGAGTTGATTTCCATAGAGATTAGCAGAGACATAGAGTCTTGGCTTGAGAGGGAAAATTTGCATCTAGAGGGCCTACTAGAGAAGGCAAAGAGAGACACTGATGTTCAGAGGAATATAGCAAGACATTATGCCATGAGAAATAAGATTGCAAGGGCCAAGCTCAAACGAGCCCATGCAAAGGTTTGAGATTTGACTGAGGCAAAGGATAAATGGAAGCTTAATATTCTTTTTTATATGTCCCTCCAAGCCTCTAACCCTTTATCAGCAAGAAAAATTCCAATTTTGGCACTTTTTTGCACATTTTGAATTTTTGACAATTTGACATGCAGAAATTGGGCCAAACGCGCAGCGCCACTCACGATGCGCTCTTTTTTGGGAGACTCAAATGAAAAATGGTCAGAATATTCATGTTCCTAATTAAAATTACATCAACCTCATAAATTTTCAGGAGATTTGGAGCAAAACTAGTCCCTCAAAAATGCCAAAAACCACCAAAAAATCACCTTTCTACCCTCTTTTTGGCACAGGTGCTACGCATTTATCAGGCTTGGGAGAACAGTTTTTTGACAAGGAATATTGGCACAATTTTGGAAAGTGAAAGAATATTTGGAAAATATACTCAGAGACCTTTCTAATGAGACATCATGGAGCTCATTTTGACATCGGGAAGGCCTCCAAAAGTTGGTTGCAATACAAGCCATTTTTTATGCCTTGGCGTTGCACGTTTGCACTGGCGTTGCGCCCATGTACCTTGGAGTTGTGACCTTACCAAGAGTTATTAAAAAAATTATTTATAAGCCTTAAAGTCAAACATACTCCAAAGTTAGCTCAGAAGTTATGTTAGGATTTATTATTACAATGAATGAGTCTCAACTATTTTGCCTTGGGCCTTGCATGGTCTCAAAGATCAAAATGCATTAACTATGTAATAAATGACATATAAAACCCTAGCTAGGGTTCACCTCCTCATTTTGTAGATAAATAATACATGTATGTTTCATAATTTTTTTTGGTTGATTGTTGAGTTGAATATCTCATAGACTTTGAGTTGTAAATAGTTTGGCTTTGGAGCTTTGTAACTGTTTTGGACTGAATGTCAATGGAACAAGCACAATCACAGGATTCATGAAATTTTTTAAATGGTTATTTTGTTCTGATCTTATACTTGTTTCCTTTTGTTTTAATATTGTTCATCCTTTCTCTTATAACAGAGCAGAAAATTTAGGTTAAGATATGCTGTTAGAGGCACCTTAATTCTATCCGCTTTCTGTTGTTTAAATGTTTTCCTCTACTAGGTTTGATTGGTGAACTTAGGAGTTCCCTGCTCTCCATTTCCATTTAGTTTTTTTTCTAGAGATTAACTCAATAGAGTTTGTTTAAAGAATTTTATGGTTTACCCTGTCCTTTGGTTCTGCTTGAAATGTTGTTCTCAAGGTTTTCTTTGAAGTTTTCTTACTAGGGTTTAGGCTAAAGAAGTTTATGGTTTGCCCTATCCTTTGGTCTATCTTGAATAGTAACTTTGAAGGTCTTTTAAAGTCTGTTTGAAGAATTTAGGAGTTCCCTGCTCTTTAATCATTACTGAAATGTTATCTTAAATTTTTTCCTTGTCTGAAAGTGAATAGCTAGAGAATTTAGGAGTTCCCTGCTCTCTAGGGTTTGTTGGATTGTTCTCTTAAAAGTTTACTTGATAAAGCTAGGCCAAAGAAGTTTATGGTGTGTCGTGTCCTCTGGTTCTTTCTTAAGCATAGTGATATTAAAGACTCTTCTTGTTCTAGTATATGTTAAAGGATTATTAATTGCCCTTTAAGCTACTAAACTCACAATTTAATGTTCATTTCACACCCACATAAGCTATTAAGATCCATTTGGCTTTGTTAACTTGCCCTATGAAACACCCTTGATTTGTTGTTGTACTCTTCAAACCTTTTCACAGACCCCATAGCCCAATGTTTTGAATTTCTCTTACTCTTTATGTTCTTCTTAACAAGCAACCCAACCAAACAAAACAAAACAAACAACCCTATCATTTTAACTAGCCTAAAACCACCATCCTAAATCAAACAAGTTATATCTTTTATACAAATGTAGAGAGAGCCCTCTCTGAGTCCAGGAAGGCTAGGTCCTAGGAATCCAAAGTTGGTTTAATGTTACCCTTGTTTATTTCTCCTTACCAATCTGACAAATTACAGGGACCTAACAAGATGTATGATATCTGAGGGCTTGCGATAGTGAACCTTGTGGGGGCCTCTTTGCATATAAAAGAACAACCTATAAATTCCTTCATGCACGTTATTACTAGCCCACTCTTTTCAAACATACCAAAACGTTAGTTTCTAGTTGTGATGCTTGTAAAAGAATGGGAAGGCCAGTTCCAATGCATGAGATGCTTGTCCAAACTCAAATATCATTAAAACATTTTGAAAATTGGGCATTGGATTTTGTGGGGCCCATTTCTCCCATGTCCAAGAAGAAGAGATACATAGTAGTTTGTATTGATTACATGAAAAAGTGGGTGGAATCTAAGGCTTTATATTCTACCATTGAGAATTCTGTTTTGGATTTCTTCTTTGAACACATCTTCTCTCAGTTTGGGGTACCTAGAGATATTGTCACCGATCAAGGGACACAATTGCATCCAATTAGTGAAGGTTATTACTGAACAGTATTAGGTTAAGCACCGTAAATATATTCCATACCACCCTCAAGCAAATGGACAGGTTGAATCTACCAATGAAGTCTTGGAATACATCCTCACCAAGACAATTCAGCTTCACCATGGCATTTGGGTCGAAAAATTACCCAAAGCATTATGGGATTATCGGATAATCTCGAGGAATGTGATGATACATACTCCTTATAAGCTAGTATATGGGAAGCAGGTGCTACTCCCCATTGAGTTTCCAGTAAAAACAGTATGTACAACTACTCAATTAGGAATGGATCTAAATGTGGCCCAGAAGAAAAGGATACTTCAGCTAAATGAGCTTGAAGAAATTGTAATATTCCTAATTTTCCATCAGTTAATTGGAATATTAGAGTTATTACTTTTCTTAATTAGTTAAGTAAATAGAAGGGCGGAGAGAGCCATAAACCCCATAGATGAATAAAATCCACTTCTATTGTGTGAATGTGGGTTATTAGGTAGTGGATCAGCATTATGAAGTAGTGGAGTAGCTTATTAATGAAGGAAGAGTGGAGATCATAGATAATAAACAAGGAAGATGATGGAGATAGTGGAGGAATAAAAGTAAGATCATGGAGAAATAATGGTGCAATGATGGAGGAAGTGGTGCATTAAATTCACACATGATGGAGGGAGTGGAGAGTAAATGCAGAGATGATCGAGATCATGGGGAGACAGTGCAGTCTTCATGGAGGCTAGTGGCCACATGTGCAGCGCAGTAATGAGGTGGGCCAAGGCTAGGGGAGGCTCACAAAGCATAAAAGGAAGGTGAGGGCAGCCATAGAAGGATTCTATATTTTGATCTTGTATTGTCATTTGAAATTTCTTTGCACGCTTCATCTGTTTAGCTAAGTCTGTAGTGTTGTTTAGCACACAGGTGTCTCTGAGCGGAGATCCCACCCTTATCCATGGGGGACTTCGAGTGCCTACTATGGAAAGCTTTCTTTGAGCAGCCATTCATCATCCGGCATTGGTGCCACATTCAACCCCTCTCTACAGCACATACAACTTCAAGAATTACTCATTATTTCCTTAGGGTTTAAGAGGAGGAGGGTAGCTCTTAGAATTTCAACTAAGAAACCAGTGGAGGGATCATCCTTTCACCTTGTGCATTCATTTCAGTATTCCAGGAGAAAAATTGTGATATTTGGCATCATGCCATCATTCTACACCTCCTTGCAGCAGCAGTCCCTGCAGAAATTATGCATTCCGGTAGTGTAGATCCAGTGGAGGAAGGAAGTTCCAAGTATTTCAGCTTGGAATCCTGTGAGGGATCATACCCTCACTTTGTTGAGATTATTTCCATCAGCGGTGAGCTATATTACATCACCTAGCAACATGCTACAGCTTCAACCCTCTTGACAATGCAGTCCATTCCAACAGTTGTACAGTTCAGCAGCTGCAACTTGAGAGGAGGAAGGGGGAACTAGATCTCAAGCTTCTAGCTTAGGCATCAGGAGAAGGGATCAGCCCTTCAAGCATTGAGATGATTGAGTGATATTGCAGCCATATTATCTTCAGTTCATGCCATAGATCCGCATACCCAACAGTTATGTATTGCAAGCCCTAGGAGGGTGATTTTCCAAGATGAGCCAATCTGGAAATCCTTTCTGGGTTATTCTGGGTTTTCACCATAGAGCCCAGATCTGAAATCCCATCATTATCTGAGCTTTGGAACAGAATGAACTATGCATCCCTTTTCATCCAGCAGTTATATTTTCAGCATTTCCAGCAGGGACAGCGCAGTATGGCCTCCAGCAGATCAGCAGTTACGCAGTGCCTTCAATGAGAGGACTTGAGGGTTACTCTAGCCATCTCTGTCGGCTCGAGTGGCTATTTTTTAGCACTCTTTTACATTGTATTCCACCTCCAGTCTATTAAAATGACTCAGTTGTTCTATCTATTTTTATGGTGTTTATAGTTTATTTGTACATTGTTGTAGTTTACAGTTATTGTGTTGTGTATTACTGTCTTTTCCTATTTTGGGATATTACATGAATCGGACAAGATGCAATTTAACAAACCATGTTAGTACAGGATCAGAGAACTCGATGGCATGATACATACATTAAGAAAAAGGTCTTTCAACTAGGAGATTGGGCATTGTTATATAATAGAAATTTTAAACATTTCAAAGGGAAATTTTCAACCAGGTGGTTGGGACCCTATGAAATGGAAGATTTTTTTTTATAATGGCTCGGTCATGATAAAAACCATTGATGATGATCAGACCTAATTTGTGGTAAATGGCCGCCAATTGAAAATCTACCACTATCTGCTCTCTAGCCAAGATTTTTTTATGAATGTGATGCGAGCTCCAAAAATGGAGGTTGTTCAAGAGGGAGACCCAACTCCTGCTGGTTCTTCAAATTGATTTTCTTATATATATAAGAGTGGGTTGACTTCTTATTTTCCTCTACAACTCACATAGAATAAAGAGGAAATTTGTCAAGGGTAAGTCTATTCCTTTATCTAGAATTGACAAATTATTTACAGAAAAGGACAACATGGAGTTTCCTATGAACGTTTCAAACTCCCCAAAATTGAAAGTTTTGAGCAAGGACTGACCCAAGCTCATAAAAATTAATGGGACAATAGTAGTTAGGGATTTTCTAAGTATAGAATTATTCTTTTCTGAGCCCAGCAGAATAAGTATGAAAAAGAAAACTCCATGGAGTCTACTTTGGGTTTTTCAGACTCTCTAAAAATGAATACCCCAACCATTGGATAACTCAGACGCAATAAATTTATGAGGTAGAAGTAGCTAGGGATCTGTTGAGTATAGAATTATTCTTTCTGATCTCAGTAGAATAAGTAAGGAAAATAATAAAAAAATTAAAAATAGATTAATTAAAATTAAAAAATAAAAAAAATCCCCCTTGGAGTCTTCTTATGTGAATTTCAGACTCCCAAAAACTGATATGCCCCATGCAGTGATCATTCCAGGCCTGGTCAAAATCCATGGAATGATGGCACCAGATTATTCTACAACAACCAGGAATCAAATTCCAGACAAAATCTTTGTCAAATTTTAAAGAAGGTTTTTGCTCATCTTTTCATTTCACACACATTTTCCACAATTCCATGTTCAATGAGAAAGTTTAGGGATTTCATACTTAATTCAGTACTATTTTGGGACTAAATTGGGTACTGAATGATTTCTCACAAATTTTCATAACAAGTTCAGAAAAATATATGGGGGTCAACTTCAACCTTGCAGCACCAAAATTAATGAAGATGGTAATTATTAAGTACTTCGAATTATGCACAATTACATGAACCAATTCATCATCTTGATTTCGGAAAATGAACAACCTACTCAATGAAAGTTTGAGTTGTCATTGTCATCATTGTTCTCAAGCTCCTAAATATTAATGTGTAGTCAAATTATGGTATGGGTAACTTTACATTTTCTTAGACTAACTTGAAGTATATGAATGATAAGCTTAGTAAGAATATATCTCCGCTAATTGTAATGATTCACGTACCATTCCATATTCATACCATCCTATCTCCACTATCCTTTCCCTTTATTTTTTCTCGTGAGACACTAATGTTAAGTACCTATTCATCATTACAATATTCAATCTGCATCATGATTCGAATTTTACAATTGTTGTTTAAAATCAAATCTAAATTTATGTGAGCCTCGCATGAAAATCGTATGTCATGTTGGTAAGTTTCAGTTGGAAGTTGACCTGTTAGCCCTCAAATTCCCTGGTTCACCTTTAGCATGGGGGCCGACAGCCATGAACCCACATAAACTCAATTTTCAAAGAGTCTAAAATATGCTAAGTGTAAATTAGTGTTCGAAGAAAAAGGTTGGATGGGTTTTCTGTAGAAGTTCTAGGCTTACAACGATAGAATGGCCATGGCCTTCGCACAGATTTTGGATGGGAAAGTTGCAAGGGTTGGGAGTCTAAAACTCAAGGTGACCGAGAAGTCTATAAGTAGGGCAATTGGGTCGCCACTAACCAGTGAGAAATATTTCAAAGGAGGGTCGCTCGAGCCAAATGACTATGCTAAATTCCTTAAGTGAGTATACAAGTCCATTAATTGGTAAAAAGGGGTCCTACAGAGCTGCATGGAGGAATAATGGCACCTATTCATCACTACATTATAGATATTTGTCACCCGTGAAGGGAGTTATATCATTTTTTTCCTTTATCATATCAGATTTCTCTTGCACTTTTTAGATGGATGAGAAGTAAATTTTCCATTTTTTCAGCATAAGAGTTTGTATAAGGTTATTAGGGGGGTTCACTCCACTGCTAAAAACCTTGAGACTAGTGTGTGCCATCACAATCTTATTAAGATATTGGTTTTTTGTGAGTTAAGTAGATGAAGGAAGTCATGGGAGGAGTTTCTGGTGGAAATATTTTCAAGGGAAGAAACCCAATTTAAAGGCCGACAAAGACTCATTAGCCCTCGGTCGTAGTACTTGAGTCATGAAGTAGAGGCTCTGCCTGAATCTAGTGCTAAACAAGGCCAAAGCCCTGCAATAACCCCTGTGTATATAAAAGAGGGTAGTTGTTCGATGAAACCCTCAAAGAAATCGGTCAACCCTAGTATATCTACAGAGAAATTGACCCTAGCATCGGAAGGGAAGAAATGTAAAAGAAGTAAGGAGTGGAGAAATGAACATGTTTGCAATGAAGTAATAATTGGAGAAGCCCATCCTAGGAAAAAAAAAATCAAGTGGAGGTTGTGGAACTTTTCGTCTCATTAGCAGAACTGCAGTCTGAAAGGGCTAATGTCACCCCCAATAAGAGGAAGAGAAAACTCTTTAAGGAAGATACCAAGAATTATGGCCATATTTCTGAACTTTTTGGTTTACTTCAGTATACTCTACCCTTCTTATGTCTAAAGTAGTGTCACTAGATCCACTATTCCTCTACATACCCAGTAGGATAAAATTGTTACTTTATGAGGGTTTAAAAGTCTTCCCACTTGGTCATTGGATGATCTCTCTCCAATCTCAAGGTATTTATGTGGATTTCCCACCACATCAGGGCATGGCCCTCTAATTTTAGATGCACAGAGGAAATATTTTATCCTTCCTCTATATGATGAACACTAAAATAAAATTCTAATTTCCAAAAACAGTTATTTAGATTCAGATTGTCGATCTCACCATAGTATGAATTGATATCTAACTTCACTTCCATTTTGAACAGGGAATGTAAATGGTTCATGGCACTCGAATTGGGTTGATCTTTTTTAGGTACTTTATTTGGCTCATTCTTTGTTTCTTCTTGATCCCTTGATCTCCCTTTTTATTGGACCTCTACAATATAACCCCCATATTCTCTGAATAACTCAATATTATTGGTCAGGGTTTTCATGGGGATATTCATTCTACGATTTATATTCGCAAATTGTGCATCTAGCCACAAAAACCTCTCCTCTACAAGATCATGAGGGTCATTCATATATTTATCATCCATGGATAGGTTTTTATGAATTTTGTCTTTGTCGATACAGATGCCCTACAAATTTCCATAATATAACCAAATAAAAATTCTCTTATACTAATATGATCCATAAACTATTATGGATATTCCATTGGATAGTTCATCACAACGTATCTAATAAATTATACTTAAAAATATGAAATCTACACTGTGAGGGTTTATTTCTCTTCATATTTTTAGATTTTCAAATTATTGTTTGTTGTGTATGCCTAAAATTATAATTATGTAGAAAATAGAGAAAAACAAAAATAAAAACTCACAAACCACAATTTGACACAAGATATAACCTGGGAAACCCTCTAGGGAGAAAACCCAATTAAAATGGGAAGTTGTTCTACTTTCTTTCTCTGAATAGAAAATGGTTGTCCATATAATGAATTAAGGCCTATGTTTTGTGGGCCACTACAATGCAAAAATCCTCTTTGTGTGCTAACTCGCTATCCCTCTCAGCTACTCTATTCGACTCTGGAACAAAATGCACTCGAAAATAATGGAACCCCTTTTCCTCCTAGTGGCTCGATTATAACAAAAGCTGATAACCTAGTAGTGGCTAGGTTTTACTACTTCAACTCTTAACTGGAGTTACAACATTAACTCTTCTAGAATCCTCTTCACTATGACAACATGGCTAGCACCTTTTCCATGAGTAGTGGGGCTGACGTGGCATCCTCTCAGATTATGGTGGACAAAATAGTAAGGTCAACTTATGAGTGGCATAACTTTTGTATATATACTTCAATTGAGGGGCTGACGTGGCATCCTCTCAGATTATGGTGGACAAAATAGTAAGGTCAACTTATGAGTGGCATAACTTTTGTATATATACTCCAATTGAGGTGATTCTTGTGTTTTTGGAAAGGTCTTTGTATGTAGAATAGGAATAAATAGGCGTGGCACTAAAGCGACAAAGTTTTACCTCAAAAAAAAATCCATTTGATGACTCAAAAGGTTTCAGAACCCAATTTTTCAAACTGGGTCTCGCGAGTAAAAATTGTCCTCTGAGCTAATTCCTCCACTTTTTACACTATCAGAGCATAAATATGGATGAAAAATAATATAATGATCCTATCCATATCACAAATATTCTTTCTTCATAATTTTTTTCCAAGAAGAATAAATATAGGCATTGAGATTTTCTAATCACGGCCAGAACCCCTCAAAACAACAAATGAGACTAACGGATTTGAAATAACCAGTATAATCCTTTTGCATATTGACCCATGGGAATGGAAATGGTAAGGGTTTCCTGAACCATAAATGATGAGAAGGGGAGTGCAGGGCAGTGTTTGACCACATCATGAAAAGAGGGTCCAAATTGAGAGATAGAAGATTCATGCATTTGTGGCTCGCCAGAGCTACAAGGAGGGAACCATTGACCATAATTAAAACTCAAAATAGTAGAAAAAAAAACACTCCATGGCTGAGAGAAGGAAAACAGGGGATAGGGATGCAATTGGTACCACCAAAAAGGAGGGAAATAGGGAAGCAGGACCATAGAGGCTAGATCTCTTCATTCTAATTTAGATTAGAGACAATGGGGGACTGATCACATGGCTAAGGAAAATCCCTTAATGATGTAGTTAGGATTTAAAGAGTGAGTAGCCCGATATTATTACATATAATAATTGAATCTATGCATTATTATCCTAGCCTTATCTAACCCTTGCCATTTTTTCAATTTCTTTCTAATTCTATCTAGTATATGCACAAAAGAATAAAAGATGGTTGGTATTTTCTTCTTGTTCTTTTCATAGAGAAAATATAGTAGGCATCTCCCTATTTTTCTTCTACAATACTTCCCAAGTGAGGGCTTTGTTCTTTATAACCAACCATGTGAATAACTTTTATTTAAGAGGGGATTAGATCTTATAACGTGGTCTCTAATACCATTGGAATTCCTTGGACCTTTCATTATCACACGGTTTTTGTTGCGATAAACACCCTCAAAAAATTTATCTACACTTGAATTTTGGAGCCTACTGTGGATCTTGTGATCAGTCATCCTGTGGTCACTTCTTGATTTTTTGAGGTCAATTTCTCACACATGCTGAGTTTGAAACAAGTTCATGAGTGTATTCTTTTACGCAAGCTTGAAAAAACATAGCTCAGTCAATCAAGATAGTGCCTGTGTAATTTTCAACCCATGTCGACAATCAGTACACATTGTCATTGACAATCCCTCACTTTTGCTTGCTTTCACTTTAATTAGTACCAATTTAATGTTATATTCACTCTGCCATGTGTCACTTTCACCTTCATTTGCATAATGCAAGTGTTGTTCGCACTTTTCTTGCTCATATAAAAAATGTCATATTTTAGCATGTTAAGTGTCGCACATTGTATAAAAGTTATTTCTGGTGTGTTTCAAGAGGTAATATTTGTGATAATGATTTTTTCTAATCATGTAAACATGTATCGTACTCATTTCCAAAGTTTCAAGCATTTTCGCATGAGTTTCTTCACTCTCGTCACAAAGTGTATCTTTAATGTTGCACTTGGAGTGAATTGTTGCAATGTTGTCACATTAAGGAAAGTATGTTGTTCATGTGTTCTGAGTGTCCTACGTTGTGTTCTCAATTGATCTAAGTGTGTGTTCATGCTCCATTCTTGTTCTTGTTAAACTTCATCTCACTAATCCCACACTTATTCAAAACTGGGAAAACTCCCTGATTGGGCCTCTTAGCCTCATTCAACCCTCTTTGACTGCGCATTACAAAGTCTCAGTCCTCAAGCAACAGCCTTACCTCATGGAATTGTACGATGCATAGTCTCTGCCTCCCATAAATGTGCACTGCGCAATCTTAGTGCTCAAGCCTAGCCACTGAGCTCTAGAACTATGTAATCCTTGCCTCTAGCTAACATTCTTTATGCATTACACAGTCTCAAGCATCAAGCCTCAGCTTTGAGCTCTTAAACTGTTAAATTGTGCAATAAATTTGCCTCTCTCCCTCCAGAATTGTGCATTTGGAAACTTCAAGCCTCAAGTATTAAGATTGAGGCCTTGAACCCCTCAATTATGCAATCTCCTGACATGTTCTCCTATTTGAATTGCGCATTTGGAAAATTCAAGCCTAAATCTTGACCTATTGGGTCCCTCAACTACATAGTGACTCAACCCAGACCTTAATAATTGTGAACTACGTAGTCTCAAGCCTCAAGCCTCCATATTGAGCCCTTGAGTCCATTAACTACATAGTACTGCTGCCCAAGCCTCCAAAACTATGCATTGCGTGGTCTCGAGGCTCAAGCTTCGAGCTTGAATCCTTGAGTCCCTCAACTATGCAATCCTTTAACCTTGGCCAACTTGAACAACTCATTGTGTAGTCTCAAGCCTCAATCCTAGACCTTAGCCTCTGGAACTGCACAATCCCTGAGTCAGTCACTCAACCAATCACTAGTTCCAACCCTAATAAGTGATTTCATGAATCATCTTAGGCTAGGGGTTTATCGAACTGATGTCATCTTTTCATGGGTGGATTTCAGTCACAGGTATTCTATTATGTTATGACAAGATCATGCTGAAGTATATGGAGAAGGATACCATGTTAGAAGACACCTAAGGAGATGAGGAGATAAGATGATCATTAGGAAAGAATATGAAGGAACACTAGATTATAACAGAAGATGGAAGATCAATTCCATATTGAAGACTCCTTGTCTTCAATTCATAAGGAGGAGGAAGAATAAGAACATGCACCAAATTTTCAAGAAGACACAAAGAAAGTAGCAAAAAAAAGTGACTTGACATTTCCATCTCATCATGAAGTCCATGTCATCAATTTCATGTTATGTTGTGTATTGATTCATCACATGCCACATCATCTTGTGGATTATGTAAATTCTATAATGGAGAAATATAATGTAAAGTGGAAGTCCAAGAGTCATTCATGTAATGTGAAAATTCATATAAGAATTCAAAAGGACATAGAGAACTGGAACAATCGTGATGGTAGTCCAAGAGTCATAAGGGAGGTGAAGGATCGCTCCACTTGTTATATATACACCCCCATTGTACAAGAAAGGGACTTTTAACCTTAGCTTCTCCCATAATGCATCAGAGAGACAAAGTCAGTACTTTTGGGGAGTAATTTGTGGCTCCAACGCTCCACTATTAGAGCCAGTGATGTTTGGTGTATTCAGGTATCTTGGGAATTTTACTTAATACTTGAAGCTTGATGGCCAACAAGTTTTCATGCATGGATTGTGAGTATTTGTAAGAATGTTTTGTGAATTTTTATGATTCATGTTTGCTTTCACATGTACTGAAATAGTTGAACTATTTTGGTTATTTTAGTGCTTATATAATTGAAAATGTGTTGTAATGGTTGTAACAATCATCGCATCTATGTGGACTATTCTACTTGATGTTAGGTGATTCTATTTTGCTTGTTTGTGCCTCTTTTAGTATGGTACTATTACCTCTCTCTTAGAGGCTCACATTTTCCTCCCTCTATAGTAGAATAACCTTGGTACACCTTCAACCGAACATTCAGTAGGCACACTTTCTTTTTGCAAAGGCACATACACACTTCTCTCCCTTACTGACAACTAAATCCAAGGCAAATCTATAAGAATATATGGCAATCGAGTCGATAGTCTGGATGGGGCTCCTATTCCAAATGTTGTGAGGTCTAATTGGGACTTCACATGGGGGATATCCCCTTGGTTGAATTATTTCTAGCACCATCAACAAATGGTGCTAGAAGGAGGGCCAGATGACAGTTTGTGCCTCTTAAGTCTGCTTTGAATATCTTATCCAATATGTTTCTTCCCCAAATCATAATCCTGGGATGTTTTTCTAAAAATATTAATATTAACATCTCTACAAAATTTTTCCATAACCTGTCCCAATTTACATTTTATGGTGTGATCTAGGCGGATATTGGTGGCCACACACCTATTCCATTTGGACCCACACCATCAATTCTTGCAGCCTTTCAATTTCTGCACAACTTACTAATTTTTAGCAAGTTTTCGGGTCCTACACTCTTGGAGCTATTTTGGGGCCCTAATGATCTAGGTGGATATTGGTGGCCACCCACCTATTCCATTTGAAACGCCACCATCATTTCTTTCATTTTTTCAGTTTCAGCACAACTTACTATTTTTAGCACTTTTTCGGGTCATGAACTTCCATAGTCGTTTTGAGGCCCTAAACGATGTTTTTTTTGGACATCGCGCCTCCAACAAATATGATTTCGTTTTGGAATTGATTTGTTTTTGGAATCAATATTCGTGATTAACAGTTGTAGTCCTCGGATAGATCTTTCTAACAATGTATCATGTGCGTCAAACAGAGATAGTATGCCAAATTTACGACCTGTTGACGGGAAAATCTGTTCGGCCAATAATAGGGGATCTCCCCGGTAAAAGGTCCCAATTAGACCTTGAACCGTTTGGACTAGGGATCCCGTCCGGGGTGTGGGTCCGACTACCACTGATTTCTCCTTTGCTTTGGGTCTCGCTTAAACTCTATAAAACAGTGGATACACACCTAATCAACTGATACAAGACATATGATTGATGCATTAAATGTACATACGACACTATGAGTAGCAAGAGAGAATAATAAAGCATGAAGACCGAAGGAAGTGTTGTTAGCAACACTTCATTAGGTTCATGCTTGTAAGCTGTTCTGACCATGAAAGAGACAGTTCCTCATGGCGAGAACACCCTTCACTTCCTAAAGGTTTTAAAATATAACACAAACGCAGATAAACAAAGTCATCAACATCCGCTAAGAAAGTGAAATAAACTCAACCACCATTAACATACTCAACAAACTGTTATGTAACTGTGATGTGAGTTAAAGATACAGTTCCCTTAATCTAAAGATGTTCAGAAACTGAAAACATAATACTCAACAGTGCTCATACACATGGCAACATCAATCCGCAAAGGATTTTTTCAAAATGCTTGTATTAATGCTTCAATGTATAATCCTCTGGTAATACAATATACTCAGCTCGAGTCCCAAAAAAAATATCCCTTTACAAGCTCCCGAAGGAGTATTTATAATACAAAACCTGCCCTTTGGGCCTCCTTGACTTTTCATCTTCTTGACCGTTGGCTGCCTTGCGACCCAGTCTTTTCTGCGACCTGCGACCTAAGCTGTTGTTGCGACCTGCGACCTGACTGGGTTGTGGGGTCGTAGGTTGTAAGAAAATGGCCAATGTGCGACCTTGCGACCTTGTGACTGGGTTGCAGGGTCGCGGGGTCGCGGATCGTGAAAAAAGATGAAAATGTGACCTTGCGACATTGCGACTAGGTCGCTGGGTCGCGGGGTCGAAAATTTCGGGAAAAATCATAAATGCGACCTTGCGACCTTGCGACTAGGTCGTTGGGTCACGGGGTCGCACATTTCGGGAAATATCAGAAATGCGACCTTGCGACCTGCTGGGATTTGCGACCTCGGCAGACATGCGACCTGCAACCTCCTGGGATTTGCGACCCTGCACCATCCGCGACCTGCGACCTAGGCAGATATGCGACCTACGACCTTGGGCAGATCAGTGAGTTCTATGGAGTTTTGCCAGCATCTACTAGTTTTGAAAATGTCCCCTTGTTTGCTAGGGAAAACCTTGGCTCTTATGTGCAAACAGAGAGTTTCTTCCTACAATAAAATAACGCAGGTCACATGTCTTCATGATGGAATAATAATAATGCTAAGGGCATTTTAATCAATTGTAAGAATGAAAATAATAACTTAGACCCCTGTGTGGTCAAATACTGAATTTTCGGAGAGAATGGCTAGGGTAAGCTTTCTCTGTGCCCTTTCTCTGTCAGGATTCTCATTCTCCCCACGCACAAGGTTCTCTTCAAGTCTTGGATTAAATTACTTGATAGGCACGAGCTTCTTCATTCACGTTCTCAGTGTTCGCCGTAGGTCTCCATACTCATCGATTTTCCCATCTATTAGAGGAGCAGTACTTGTCATCTTCAATTGGAGAATCTCAGGTATCTTGACTGAGGAGAACTAGTCAGGTACGGCGATATAGGCAAGGCTTATAACAGTCTTATACAATGAGGGTTGGTCAGTTAGGACCATTAAATCATAGCTAGCCCAACTCTACTAATCTTTATTTCCTAAAAGCTTTCCTTTGCGCGGCTCCAGAGCCACCATATTAAGATCCCATCCCTGGGCTAGCTATTATATAACATCCATTGATAACCCTGTAGACCGACCTCAACCTGAACAATTACTTCCGTTTTTATGATGCTCCCATCTGCTAAAGCAACCAAGCGACAAACCGATAGCAGCCTTGCTTCTGATTCTAGATCAGTGACGAGGTAGGAAGCCATATCTACTTCCCAAAGACCCCAATGACAGTGTCGTTATAGATCTAACACTAACTATCAAACGGGTTCTTCCAAGCCTCGATGGTGGGCTACCTCTTCCAGGAAACAACACATCGTACAGTGCAGCTCTTCCTCCAGGACCACAACAAACATTGTACAATGCAACTATTCTTCCAGGTCCACAACACATCGTAAAATGCAACTATTCCTCCAAGTCCTCCATAAAATAGTCCTCTATACATAGTTTCTGCCATTCAGCCTCAAATGTTAGGTAAGCTAGTTGTATAGGACGTCTAGTATTGAAAGCCTTTGCTTCGGTCATTGTTCTCACGGGCCTGCAATTGAACGCACTGCAAACAGTCTCGAATCAATCTATGTGGAATGCGAGATCTGGTTTTTCAGTTCTTTTGGACAGAGTAACAGCAAGCGCCTTAGGAATCATCGAAGATTGAGCTCTGTGAAGACAGCTCGATGTGGTCAGTAGTGGCACTATCGAAAATTCAGCTTCCAATGAATATGTAACGATAGCATCTTTCTAAACGGGCCCAGCGCAGGTTATTAATAATAGATTTGAAGCGTGATTATATCCCGGAATATCGCCCTTGGGGCTACGAAATCGAATTGTATGCTGGCTTTTCGGTCCATGACTACATTCGTAACGCATAAATCATTCGAATTCTATTCCAGCACGACGGTTGCCATGCAGACTGGGAGATATATACGTTGCAACTTTCATCCATGTATTTTTGACTAATCAACGTATTATAATATTCTGCTGCCACGTGTAAACACGACTTGGACCCTAAAATACATCTGCTTCAAACCTGTTAGCGTAGGTCGAAAACTTGCCATCGAAACATTGGGCTCCATGTCACGTGTCCATGTGGTTGCGTTGCACCATCTCACGTGTTCTTGCATCGCTAAAACATGGTTGCTGATTGTCATACATTGCGCCATAGTATTTATAATATTCGTTGTCATGTTTTAAACATAAGTTTCAACCATTATATATCCGCTCAATGTTGTTTTACCATAGGTCAAAACTCCACCATAGCAATATTTGAGCTCAATTGCAATGAGTTTTTCATATGGTTCACGATCCATGACTCAATCATAAAGTTGGACCACTTTTTTATATGGTTTGGAAACTACATTGTTTGCGCCTTGTCTTTAAATATACAACGTCACTTTGGCCCATCGAATGTGCGCCCCTTATAATGTTTTCACATAGTTTCTTTTCCTTGATTTAATTACATCATATTTAAAACCATTACCTTGATCCATATATTTGCGCCCACTATGTAGCTCGGGGTTACGAGATATTATTTCCCAAAGGTGTGCCAATGCCTTGAATGAGATTTTCATTCTCTATGTCTATATTTGGAGTCCGCTTTGTTAGCTCGAGCTATACTTCGGGCTAGGCTTGTCGAAGTGGCGAAATACGTTCCTTTGTGTGCAGACCTCGGCATGGAGTTGACATTGTGCAGGATCTTAAAACTTCCTTTTTGAATTTATGCTTATTTTGTCTCCTTCTAAAATAGCAGCAATTGGGATGGTTTCTTGATCAGCACCCCCACCAAAATGCAACTTCCTGGTAATGTGCCATCATCATTTTCATTTTCAAACAATCTCATCCTCAAGGTCGTCAAGAGTTGATAGAGAAACACCATGATGAGTAAGAATGTCATCTTCTCCATCTGATAAAGTGTGTTTGTCCTTCTTAAGCATCCGTGCCTGTCGCTCACTCTGGAGTCTAATGATAGCCTTATCTGCATCTTCAAGAGCGTCATCATTTTCCCATTGTGTTCTTGTTAGTTGGGTTCCAATCTCTTTCTTCCAACGCGATGGTGATATTCTTCGGTATATCATCTGCGGGATCGCCTGCACGTAACATTATACACTAATTAGTTTACAGTTACATTTTTTAGAATGGTGCCCCCAAAATAATAAATATTAGACTATGAGCTCGGCGAAGTGCTAAAACAAAGTGCCTGGACAATCCATGATGCAAGCGCCCTTAATGTAATACACACAATTTTCCTTTTGAATGTATGCATGGCGATCCTTCGCACATGGCGTGATTGCGACAACAGCGCCTGATCATGAGGACGAGACAACTCACAAGGGGTTGGGGATAGGTAACTGGGATGTCACTGATGGCGGGTTCAGTGAAAGACCCTAACGACTAAGCGAGCAGAGGGGGACCCGAAATTTTAAATATACCCAAAATTTTGGGTGGTGTTGTAGCGGCTACAACAAATGGCGAACCACTGGTAGAATCCAGCATCTCTGTCAGTATCACAACAAAATTCTGAGCCACGATAGTGATGCAGGGAATATTGAACAAGTTCCATGGGGACCCTTTGAATTACTTTGGCCCTTTACAGGTATGCCTAATCCTTGTGCCTCAACTAGGTCTCACTAATCAGAAACGCATCAATAGAGAGCTCACAGACGCCAATAGCTTGTTGATGATGTGAAGAGCAAGGCAGTGGGTTTATATTCTCAGGATTTTTAAAGTAAGTTTCCGGTGTTGCTACACTGCCAGCAGGCCTGGACAGTACCCCGGCTGAGTCACTTCAAGAAATCACAAACGTTGCTCCGCTGCCAGCGAGCCTGGTCAGTACCCCGGCGGAGTCGTTGCATTAGCTCTCTACGCAGGAAGCCTTTCTCGATCCTTTACCCTTATTTGTTTCATGTGCTTACAGCACTTATTTTCATGTGCTCATAGCACTTATTTTCATGTGCTCATGGCACTTATTTTTCATGGGCGGATGAGGGATCCTGACTTATTTTACGAGCAAGAGAGGTTGTTTCTCGTGTTACGGAAACAGAAAGATATCCTGATTTGGGTTTGCCCTTGTGCCGAACCTTCACATCCCATTTACCACAATAGGCGAAGCATGCAAAACAGATCATTTTAGGGTGCCCAAGACGATGCTGGGCACAAGGCTTAGGCTACGGGTATGGTCCATTCAAACTCATTAGGTCTCTCTCAAGCAACCGGCTCGTATCTCCCAGGCTAAATAATTTTAGACTCATAGGCATCTTGTTGAGAATGCGACTTTGATGACTTGTCCTAAGATAAAGCTACCTCTTGAGATAGCCACCGCAACCTCACGCAAAATAACGGGGTTACTGTTTCAGCAATCAGGGAAAAACAAGACCGCAAGGTGATAGGGCTGCAATGAGGGCTCATGCAGTGGCAGGCGATATGAAAAAATGATGTGAGAAAGAGAGTGTACGACGCAATGTAATAAGCGAGGCTCAAGATGCAATGCAACGCCGTGTGCGAGAGCGATCAACCAGTTGTAAGTGCAAATACAAGCAGTGATTATTTATGCAACAACAAGTAACTGAAAAGGAAATGAAAGGAAAATACTTGTAACATGATGATGCCTAAAATATTAATCGTAAACAAAAATAGCAAACACACTTTTAAATCATAAAGTAAAAATTTGGCAAGTAAACCTAATTAACTTTGAACTAAAATTTTATTAACAGGTTCTAGCTAGCCTACACCTAAATCCTAGTTTAACCCATGAGGTGACTGGGTTATGTAAAATCAGTTTTCCAGTGCAGCCACCGCATTAGTTCGCATCCTGCAACAACAGCAATGATCAGGGTCAGAGCTAGTATCCAAAAAAGTGCAGTGACAACAAAACTTACCTGAGGAGTAGGTGCAACGGCAAGACGATCATAGATACTTACCAAAGAACATGCCAGAATAGATTGTGCAAGTTGAATCCCACTCTCATCTTGATACACAGCAATATGTTCTTGAAACTCAACATTTATAAATGACACATTCATTCATGCACAATCCTAGGTCTGATGGGCGCTGGGTAAGCCACCGCCTATTTTCAGGCACATCAACTGGATAAGGTTGGTCGAGCCAACCAGCAACATCATTGTGGTGGTGAGAATGATTGATTCTGCGGGGTGGAAGCAACAAGAAGGTTCCAGGTGAATTATAGATGCTTGCACATCCAAGTGCAGAAACCCTAGTTTGAAAACCTTAGCTCGGGGTTGCTCTTGGGTTTGGTCAAGGGTATGAGGATCCGAATCCATTTTCAGTGTAGGCTGCAATTCCTCACCGCCTTGAAGAAACTCTGGACCTTCGAGCGAGGGGCTTCCCAACTTTAATGGTTTGGCGAGATCAACAGGAAAATGAATGTGATCATGGAATGTGGTGAGTTGCAAAATTTCAGTGGGCTTTGTATCAATTCGGTCAAATGTTTGCGCACTGACAGATTGATAACCCAAAGTATCAAATTCTCTAGATTTGCCAGGGTGGGGTGAATTTGATGTGGTTATGCTAGGAGGAGCATGGTTTTGGGGAGTCGGCCTTTTAGAAATGGTCAGCAGAAGCTGAAGCGCTTCGACTTTCTGATATGTACTTGAATCTTCCCGAAGCGAGTCATCGAATTTTGGTTTCTCTATATGGTCGGCAAAGAGATGTGAGTGACCGTCCTCGTCGGTATGATTGAATATGTTTTAAGATAAGGATTGATCGCTACAACCATCGATTTGATCAAGTTGGGTACCTGGCATGTTGGGCTCCCCGGGAGTTACCGACTGGGATGGATCAATAAAGAGGACATCTTGAGGTTGCCCAGACAGAAAATCGCTCCTATGGCTGTCTAAAGATTCCGAGTGAGAAAGATCAGATCTAAAATATTCATCGATTTTGAAATGTGATTGTGAAACACCATCTGCGTGCTTATGATTGTCGCCAATACCAGTATAAGGAAATTTTGAATGTCTCGAAGAAATTACTGGTGTGGCAGGATCGAGAAACCAACTGGGGAATAATGAACGAATAGATTGAGTCGCAGGGGCGTTAACCATACAAGGCTTTTCAACACGCGCATCCGTGTCATTCCGAGAAAACAATGATCTGGCAGGCCCTGTAAGGGAAACGACTGCATCCGGGATAGGAGTCGATTCATGATCCGTATGTGAATCAGATTTAGGACCGTGTCCAGGGAGACACTGAGTGGGCTCGAGGTAGGTTTCATGAACCGAGAGAGATAATGAGCCACTGGGGTTTTCAAACTCTGATTCGACATGGTGCGTGAAAGACTCAAAGTCTGAACTGTCGTTGGCTTGTGGGTTGTCATAGGGAACACTAGGCTCAGGCTGGGGTGTTAACTGAAATTGTTCAAAGGAAACGAGAATCACATAATTGAACTGTTCCCTTAACAACTTCCAATCGACATATTTTTCAAGGAACTCAAAACAATAATGCACAAATCTGATAGAAAATTCATCAAGAGGTTCCTGAGGTTCCATTCTGATGTCATTTAACTTTATTAAAACATTCTGAAAATCATACTTGTGAAAAGCTTGTAGTAATTCACTAGCGAGTTGTTCAAATGAATGGATGGAAGCTTCCAGCAAGGTGCAGCACCATTGCTTAGCGTGCCCTTCGAGAGTGAGGAAGAAAAGAAAACAAATCAAACCTTCATCGTCAATTTCGTAGCACTTACCAAAGTCACAAAAATCTAAAAGGTGTCGGGTTATGGACACCCCATTTTCACCATCAAATTTTAACTGGGACAAGTGATACATAAGTTCATCGGGGATGAAGTATCGAGGCTCATAAAAATCCGACAAACATCTCGGGAGAATGATTTGGGAATGAGCCATTATAGATATGAGATTAACTGCAGCCTCTAAGGGCTCAGCTTGTCATCTGGCCCTCCTTCTAGCACCAATTCTGTTGACGGGAAAATCCGTCCGGCCAACAGCAGGGGATCTCCCAGGTAAAAGGTCCCAATTAGACCTTGAACCATTTGGACTAGGGATCCTGTCTGGGGTGTGGGTCCGGCTACCACTAATTTCTCCTTTGCTTTGGGTCTCGCTTAAACTCTATAAAACAGTGGATACACACCTAATCAACTGATACAAGACATATGATTGATGTATTAAATGTACATACGACACTATGAGTAGCAAGAGAAAATAATAAAGCATGAAGACCGAAGGAAGTGTTGTTAGCAACACTTCATTAGGTTCATGCCTGTAAGCTGTTCTGACCATGAAAGAAATAGTTCCTCATGGCGAGAACACCCTTCGCTTCCTAAAGGTTTTAAATGATAACACAAACGCAAATAAACAAAGTCATCAAACATTCACTAAGAAAGTGAAATAAACTCAACCACCATTAACATACTCAGCAAACTATTATGTAACTATGATGTGAGTTAAAGATACAGTTGCCTTAATCTAAAGATGTTCAGAAACTGAAAACATAATACTCAACAGTGCTCATACACATGACAACATCAGATCCACAAAGGGGTTTTTCAAAATTCTTGTATTAATGCTTCAATGTATAATCCTCTGGTAATACAATATACTCAGCTCGAGTCCCAAACAAAATATCCCTTTACAAGCTCCCGAAGGAGTATTAATAATACAAAACATGCCCTTTGGGCTTCCTTGACTTTTCATCTTCTTGACCGTTGGGCTGCCTTGCGACCCAGTCTTTTCTGCGACCTGCGACCTGAGCTGTTGTTGCGACCTGTGACCTGACTGAGTTGTGGGGTCGTAGGTTGTAAGAAAATGGCCAAGGTGCGACCTTGCGACTGGGTCGCAGGGTCGCAGGGTCGCAGATCGTGAAAAAAGATGAAAATGTGACCTTGCGACTAGGTCGCTGGGTCGCGGGGTCGCAAATTTCGGGAAAAATCATAAATGCGACCTTGCGACCTTGCGACTAGGTCGCTGGGTTGCAGGGTCGCACATTTCGAGAAATATCAGAAATGCGACCTTGCGACCTGCTGGGATTTGTGACCTCGGCAGACATGTGACCTGCGACCTCCTCGGATTTGCGACCCTGCACCATCCGCGACCTGCGACCTAGGCAGATATGCGACCTGCGACCTTGGGCAAATCAGTGAGTTCTTTGGAGTTTCACCAGCATCTACTTGTTTTAAAAATGTCCCCTTGTTTGCTGGGGAAAACCTTGGCTCTTATGTGCAAACAAAGAGGTTCTTCCTGCAATAAAATAACACAGGTCACATGTCTTCCTTATGGAATAATAATAATTCTAAGGGCATTTTAATCAATTGTAAGAATGAAAATAATAACTTAGACCCCTGTGTGGTCAACTACTGAATCGTTGGAGAGAATGGTTAGGGTAAGCTTTCTCTGTGCCCTTTCTCTGTCAGGATTATCATTCTCCCCACGCACAAGGTTCTCGTCAAGTCTTGGATTAAATTACTTGATAGGCACGAGCTTCTTCCTTCACATTCTCAGTGTTCGTCGTAGGTATTCATACTCATCACTTTTCCCATCCATTAGAGGAGCAGTACTTGTCATCTTCAATTGGAAAATCTCAGGTATCTCGACTGAGGAGAACTGGTCAGGTACGACAATCTAGGCAAGGCTTATAATAGTCTTATACAATGAGGGCTGGTCAGTTAGGACCATTAAATCATAGCTAGCCCAACCCTACTAATCTTTATTTCCTAAAAGCTTTCCTTTGCGCGGCTCCAGAGCCACCATATTAAGATCCCATCCCTGGGCTAGCTATTATATAACATCCATTGATAACCCTGTAGACCGACCTCCACCTGAACGATTACTTCTGTTTTTATGATGCTCCCATCTGCTAAAGGGACCAAGCGACAAACTGATAGCAGCCTTGCTTCCGATTCTAGATCAGTGACGAGGTAGGAAGCCATCTCTACTTCCCAAAGACCCCAATGACAGTGTCGTTCTAGATCTAACACTAACTATCAAACGGGTTCTTCCAAGCCTCGATGGCGGGCTACCTCTTCCAGGCAACAACACATCGTACAGTGCAGCTCTTCCTCCAGGACCGCAACAAACATTGTACAATGCAACTATTCTTCCAGGTCCGCAACACATCGTAAAATGCAACTATTCCTCCAATTCCTCCATAAAACAGTCCTCTATACATAGTTTCCGCCATTCAGCCTCAAATTTTAGGTAAGCTAGTTGTAGAGGATGTCTAGTATTGAAAGCCTTTGCTTCGGTCATTGTTCTCACGAGCCTGCAATTGAACGCACTGCAAACAGTCTCGAATCAATCTACGTGGAATGCGAGATCTGGTTTTTCAGTGCTTTTGGACATAGTAACAGCAAGCGCCTTAGGAATCATCGAATATTGAGCTCTGTGAAGACAGCTCGACGTGGTCAGTAGTGGCACTATCGAAAATTCAGCTTCCAACGAATGTGTAACGATAGCATCTTTCTAAACGGGCCAAGCGCAGGTTATTAATAGTAGATTTGAAGCATGATTATATCCTGGAATATCGCCCTTGGGGCTACGAAATCGGATTGTATGCTGGCTTTTCGGTCCATGACTACAGTCGTAACGCATAAATCATTCGAATTCTATTCCAGCACGACGGTTGCCATGCAGACTGGGAGATATATACATTGCAACTTTCATCCATGCAGTTTTGACTAATCAACGTATTATAATATTCTGCTGCCACGTGTAAACACGACTTGGACCATAAAATACATCTGCTTCAAACCTGTTAGCGTAGGTCAAAAACTTGCCATCGAAACCTTGGGCTCCATGTCACGTGTCCATGTGGTTGCGTTGCACCATCTCATGTGTTCTTGCACCGCTAAAACATGGTTGTTGATTGTCATACATTGCGCCATAGTATTTATAATATTCGCTGTCATGTTTTAAACATAAGTTTCGACCATTATATATCTGCTCAACGTTGTTTTACCATAGGTCAAAACTCCACCATAGCAATATTTGAGCTCAATTGTAATGATTTTTTCATATGGTTCACGATCCATGACTCAATCATAAAGTTGGACCGTTGTTTTATATGGTTTGGAAACTAGATTGTTTGCGCCTTGTCTTTAAATATACAACGTCACTTTGGCCCATCGAATGTGCGCCCCTTATAATGTTTTCACATAGTTTCTTTGCCTTGATTTAATTACATCATATTTAAAACCATTACCTTGATCCACATATTTGCGCCCACTATGTAGCTCGGGGTTACGAGATATTATTTCCCAAAGGTGTGCCAATGCCTTGAATGAGATTGTCATTCTCTATGTAAATCTTTGGAGTCCGCTTTGGTCGCTCGGGCTATACTTCGGGCTAGGCTTGTCGAAGTGGCGAAATACGTTCCTTTGTGTGCAGACCTCGGCATGGAGTTGACATTGTGTAGGATCTTCAAAACTTCCTTTTTGAATTTATGCTTATTTTGTCTCCTTCTAAAATAGTAGCAATTGGGATGGTTTCTGGATCAGCACCCCCACCAAAATGCAACTTCCTGGTAATGTGCCATCATCATTTTCATTTTCAAACAATCTCATCCTCAAGGTCGTCAAGAGTTGATAGAGCAACACCATGATGAGTAAGAATGTCATCTTCTCCATCTGATAAAGTGTGTTTGTCCTTCTTAAGCATCTGTGGCTATCGCTCACTCTAGAGTCTAATGATAGCCTTATCTGCATCTTCAAAGGCGTCATCATTTTCCCATTGTGTTCTTGTTAGTTGGGTTCCAATCTCTTTCTTCCAACGCGATGGTGATATTCTTCGGTATATCATCTGCGGGATCGCCTGCACGTAACATTATACACTAATTAGTTTACAGTTACATTTTTTAGAACAGTGCCCCCAAAATAATAAATATTAGACTATGAGCTCGGCGAAGTGCTAAAACAAAGTTCCTGGACAATCCATGATGCAAGCGCCGTTAATGTAAATATACACAAGTTTCCTTTTGAATGTATGCATGGTGATCCTTCGCACATGGCGTGATTGCGACAACAGCGCCTGATCATGAGGACGAGACAACTCACAAGGGGTTGGGGATAGGTCGCTGGGATGTCACTGATTGCGGGTTCGGTGAAAGACCCTAACGACTAAGCGAGCAGAGGGGGACCCGAAATTTTAAATATACCCAAAATTTTGGGTGGTGTTGTAGCGGCTACAACACGACCCCAGGAAGTTGAAACACCAATTTACCTAAACGGGGCCCATAGTTTTGGTGCTTCATCTCCTACTGTTAGGTTTTTGGATGTTTAGGGTTTTGCATTGTTTCTCAATAATAAATAGGCCTTCAAGCCTCATTGTAACACAGTTCAGAGGCATGTAGCCACCACATCTCTTCTCATAGATAAGCTACCAGTGCCCTGGCTATTTTATTTCCATTATGTCTGTAAGCATATTTTTGTTATTTGATATTAATGAAACGAAGCATTATTTTTGTTTCATATCTGTTTTTATGTCTGTTTCTGTATTTTATTGCGTTCCTGCATAAATCCAAATCATGGCAAGGGTTAATTAACTCTTCGTGAACATATGTTTCAAGTTTCCCATTTTTTCCTTTCTAATGGAATACATTGCAAAGATTTCATGGCTATATTTCTCACCATCACATTTGAAGGTCGTGTAAAGAGATGGTGTCATACATTAGTTGTTTATTCCATCCATTCATTTTGGAAACTTACAAATAAGCTTCGTAAATAATTTAATAGGTATGATCATCTAGATGTTCTTAAAAGAATTAATCAACTGATAATGAAGCCTAATGGATCAATTGAGTATTTTTCTTATCGATTCCTTCACCTTTGTTATGAATTTCCAAGAGAAGACATGGATAGGGATTTCTTCAAACAAAAGTTTAATTTTTTGGTTCATATCTCTTTGGATGGTGAATTTGAACCCCCTCATGTTTTTACTTCCCCAACTATTGTAAATCATGAGACCCCTCAAATTTCATAGGAGTAACCTACTAATCCTTTTTTTCCTTGTCCTGCTCCTTTTCCAAACCCAATAAGGATTCCTCCTCACAATGATAATGAACTTGGTAAATTTGCACATCAAATTCCTATTCCATCTCCTCATTCCCCTTCCACTTTTCATCATTCAAAGCCAATGGAGGGAATCCATGAATAGCTCATGAAGTCTATGGTGAAGACTAATTATGAATCGGATTTGAATTATTTTCCTCCTCTATCATATTTTTCTCATGATCCTGTTGTATTGTACAACAACCGTCCCCATTTCTAATTTTTTAGAAATAGGTCCCCCTTTTTTATCTTTCTTTTTAGATAGAAATAAAAGATTTAGAAGCAATCCGATCATTTTTTAATTAGAAATAAGAGTTCATTGTTAGAAAGACATATTGCATATCTTTATTGACAAGTGTGTATAAACAAATGCAACAATGAAAGAATTTTCGATCCAATGTAATATAAAGACTTTATCACATCAAAGTATTTAAATGGAAAAATTCCGATGTACAGTAATCGCAATCGCAAATCGGAAATATCATAAGTTGTATATTTGTTTGTCAAAAATTCCAATGCGATTGAACCAATCGCAATCGCAAATCGCAAAGGTCTTAAACTTTCATATATGTTTTGATGCGATGCGATTGATCGCAATCACATTTCGAAAAATAATTATAGAATACACTTGTTTTATAAAACTCTGATGCGATGGGCCCTGCCGCCATCGCAAATCGCAAATGCAAACTCTTTATTTTAATCAATGGCACAACTCCGATGCAATGCGATCAATCGCAATCGCATTTCGGAGGAACCAATATTACATTCACTCATTATACTAAAATCCCAATGCGATACACCATCGTCGCAATCGGAAATCGACGGGGGTCGCAAAATCTTGTTTATTGTCCCTTTTGAAAATGCCCGATGCGATTAATGTTTAATCTTTATATTTTACTTTGCGCATATATTATGTATTAATCGCAATCGCATAATTCAAAGGGAAATTTCTATGTCTCATTATAAAACCGCCAATATTTGATTGTACTTTTACTATTAAATAGAAAATCAAATGAATAATGATATTCTATTATGAATGCGTGAGTGTGACTCTTTAGAGGGCATTTAAGTTTTAAACACGGAGATAAATAAATGGAAATCAATGAATAGATTTTTTATACAGTTGTTCTCCTCATTTGTGTTTTCACCACGATTGAGTTGTTTCTCCTTTGCAGAACCAAAGAACACCCAACCCTTTCATTCGCAGAGCGAGGGAAATGTTACCGGATACCGAAATGTCAAAGAGATCCAGGAAAGCAAAAGTTGTTGTCGTTGCTAAAGCCCCTGTTTTCACCATGGAACCTAAAGAGAAACTAGCTAAAATTAAGCTGGTTACAGACACGTTGTGCCAAGGTCTTGGTAAATTATCCTAGGAAGAGGTATATAACCTCATTGAAAGGGAAAATCCTAAGGTCAATGTCCCAAAGGCAACAGTTCCTGACGAAGATGATTCAGAGTCAGATTCGGAAACTTCACTTCAAGCACTCGTGAATTCATTCCTGCACCGAATTGTAGCTAGGGCGAACATTTTTCCATATTATGATGTGATTCGGTGGGTGATTGACAATGTGGCTATCCAGAACAAGACGTTTGTTTCAGCATCTGGAGCAACATTCGGGTCATTTAAAGCGGAGGACATTAAAGAAATGTACCACCTTCCGAACCCGTAGAAAGTCTACAACAAATCCTTTATCAAAGAATTTGCTGCAAACAATGAAAATCAATCGGAACTGATTAGAGAATGGAGAAGGGCTCCCGAAATGCACAAAAACAAGGCATCAGGTATGTACTCAGTGGAATCCCTTTCACCTCCATACTGTTACGCCACAGCAATGATGTGCCGACTGTTTGGGAATGATAATTCAGCTAGATTTTCTATACAAATGGTGCCTTTAATACACTCTGCTGTAAATTCTGAAATAATGGATTGGGATGTCATCCTTTCTGATAATATATCCAATAGGATTCTTGAGTATAGGAAGGACAAAAACACAGGAAATACTACTCCTTTTTACTTTTGTGCCTATATTCTAGATGCCCTTTGCTTCAATTCTGAATTTCCCATGTTAGGGTGGAAATGAACCCCTAAATATCCAGCTCCTATTCATATATATCACAAGTTCTTGTGAAAGGGGCATTTTAAAGATCATGTTTACAGAGTTTGTCACGGTTTCCTCATCCCGGTTTATCAAACTATTTTTGGTCGATTCCCTCCTAGACTTTCTGAGAAAGCTAAAGTTGATCTATCCTAGATTGGGGATTGGTCCAAAGAAGAAAAATTCACATATATCAGAGTTTTCGGGAGTATTGTAGAACCACACATTCTTCCTTTGTATGTTCTAGATAAACTGTTAGCACAGGAAATTTCATATCAGCTAATAGTAGAAGGCATGTCCAGGAATTTGAAGAATAGCAAGAAGCTAATGTGGCCTACTTTTCCTTTTAAATGTGGAGATTACACTCTCAATAATTTTTTTCATGCTGAGAAATAATTTGGCAAGATAACCAATCTCAAGCTTTCAACAGTTCAAGGCAGGTAATATGACCCAAGGAAGATGGCATTTGATTTTACCACTTCAGTTTCAATTGCTCGATTTGAACACGAACCAGATGAGTTCGATGATTTATTTGTTTCTGTAGATAATTTGTCCCAAGTTTATGATTTGGCCAAGTCCAAATTCCACACTGAAGAGATGAATAAGTTTGTGTTATTTAGAAGCCAGAGATTACTCAAAGCTCCTCTGGAAACGCAGTAATAGAAACATCTGCCAGCAAGGTCATTATACAGACACAGAAAGAAGTGACATGAACTAATCCTGTTATGCAGAAAGAAGACATTAGCAGCAAAGTTGATACTGAGAAAAAAGAAACAGCCGCTAAACTTGATGTACATACCGATCAGCAGTCTTCAGCCCAGACAGGAAAGGAAAGCACAGGTACTGATACCAATGTGCATAATGAGAAAGGAGGCACAAACAGTAAGGCTACTGAACAAGCAACAAAAGGAGATATAAGAAATAATCCAGATTCTCAACTTGGAAGAGAGGAAGCTGCTGAAAAAGTAGTGGAATCTGCTGAACTTATAATTTATCCTCATTTGCTGAGCCAATATGAACTATTTGTCCAGCAAGTAGGACAACAGAATAATCCCCAAGTTAATGTTCTGGAAGACTAAGATATGGAATTTGTTCTTGAACATCCCATAGGTGAAATTATGTTGAAAATAGAATAAATCCCTCCTCTGGATGTATTTTACAGTCCTAAGCATAGGGTTGTTGTGAGAAAACAGAGAAAGAGGAGGAGAACTGATCAGGATGCACTTTCAACTTCACAGGTGGAGTTTATGAAAATTGTTTATAAAGATGCTGAGGTGAATCGATCTGAATATCTCACTAAATTATCTCAATACGTAGGTGCCTATAGTGCTGCAACTATAGATAAAGCTTCTGAAGTCTCTCAGTTGATAAAACAAAAAGACTTATAGATAGCTATGTTGCAAGAACAGGCCACAGGGAATCAGCAAAACATTGTTCAGTTGGAGAAATAATTGCAAGATCAGGAGCTTAGATCTAAACAGATAGAAGAGTAACTTAGTATTGAAGAAGAAGATTGATGAACAAGCCTTGAACAAACAGCAACAATTGAGTCAAGAAGTAGAAAATCTACAAAATCTTCTGCAAAGTGAGAAAAATTCAAAGGTTGAACAAGAGAAAACGTTCCAATCAGAATGGACAAGTCCAAAAATTATCCTAAGTTATCTCAATTAAAAACTAAATCTCTTGAAATAAACAAATTGCTATCTCAACAATTAAATGAATTTTGTCTTAAGTTGGCACAAGTTGAGCCTTTGTGCGAAATAACATCATCTTTGATAGATGAATCAGTCACTCTCAGGCAAGAAATTGATGATACTGATGATAAAATTTCTGAGTTCCTTTCATGGCAGGATACAGAGCAGGGAAGAAAAGCTAGTCTTCCCATAATTGAGGAAAGACACAAGGAAATTTTATTTATGGAATGGGAACCGCAGTTGATGAAATAAGAAAGAGCCATATCAAGAGCTAAAAGTTTAATGAATAATACAACACAATTGGTTAATGACAGCTTGTACGCCACTAATTTGATCTCAGATTGTACCCCAGGCAAATTACCAAAAGTAAAAGAAGCTGATTCCAGGTGGAAGGAAGAGATAATCAATAAAAATCAACATATTAGCAAACTTCAAGGAATTTCATGGGATATTATGTGGACTTATCTAATCAAACCACACAGCCAACAGATGGCCATCAAATTCCTTTCGAATGCTATTCATTATATCATTCTTGAATTATCTGATGCTACGTACACTGGGCAATTACATTCAAAAATGAGTCGTCCAACAGAAGTCTAAGATATGCTCAAGATCTGCCATCTAGGCACATTAAACATAGGAGACAATCAATGAATCGGGTTCACTTTAAGATCACAATTTTGTTTCTAGATTTTCGATTAGATAGATTGTAGGAATAGTTTTAGTTATTTTGTTTTATTAAGTACCTATTTAAACCCCTTTCATGCATTTAGAAAAGGGTCCTGAATTTGTAATATTTTGACTTGGAGATCACATTTCTGTACTCCATTGACTCTTATATTTTTATAAAGGATCACATCTGGTGGTTCTATGCAAAATTGCCTTTAAGAATTGCATTTTTGTGTCTTGGAGTTCGTTTTACATTGAAGTTGATGGATTTGGATATTGAATTGCATCAGAAAGTATCAAGATGGATATGGTATTTCTATCTATTCATTGTTAATTTTCTTATGTTATGAGATATTCTCTTTAAAATTTGCTATCATTTATATGTACTTGTTTTACAATATTTCTTTATACATATCATTTCTGAGTGTGTAGAAATATTCATCTTTTACAATATATGTAAATGATATATAAAATGATGAGTACAATTTGCTATTATAACTCTGTTTAATTTCTTAAACAGAGTTATCTTTATTTGTTACTGCATATTTCAATTAAACTATAATACATTTTCATGGTTATTGGTTTAGTTGAAATAATTTTAAAGTTGTATTCATATTTGATGCTCGGGTTAGTTTTAGAATTATTTATCAGTTATAGATTAGATTAGATAGTTTATTTCAGTCATTTAATCCCATTTTCCATTCATCCAAACATTCCATCACCAACCCATTTAAATTATTAGGAAACCGGTCTTATCAATCCAGTCGGAGCCACCACACCAAACGGAAAAGGAGTTGTCCTAAGGTCCCGACCAGGTGATTATCCCCCAATGTTTGAAGTAACGATTTTCGAGGCTTCAATAGATCCCTATCCCCATGGTTTTCTTGATCAACCTATTCCAAATCCAAGCAGTGAACAGGTGCAAGGTAGTCACATTTCACAAGTAGAGGAGAAGGAAGGTAAAGATTCTTTCTATCTTTATTCTCTTTTACAAAATCCTCTGTGTGAAGATGATACTTCCTCATTCTTGGCTAATTTTCAATCCACTAATTCTGGTAGTTAATAAAATGAAATACATTCGCTTAATCAATCTCAAATTTTGGAAAACAATGCTAATGATGATGACTTTGTTGACGTATGCAATGATGAATGCTCGAGTGTACTAGTTGATCTTTCAGTGTCATATAAAATTTGGTTCACTCAAGGAAAATGTTCTTATCATAATTTCCTCTTCATCTCACTATCCCTTGTGCTCTTTCATTTGTGATGCATCTACATGTGATAAAGATACTCCATGATCTTCAAGTTCTTCATCCGATGAGTTAACTTCTAAATTGACACAAGGTGGTGAGGATATCCATGATGAAAGAGAGAACAATCAAATCATTGAGTTTCCTTTCCATCCCTCATCATCTCTTGTTTTCCATAAAGACAGTTCTTCAAATCAACATGCTCAGGGAATTTCCCCAATTCATTCATATTTCGATTTGCAATCATAAGAATCTTTTGACTTGAGTAATCTAGTTGTTGAAGTTGTAAAATCTGATCAAATCAGTGACAGAGATGGTTGTCATTCTGTTAGTAGTAGTCTTATTAAAATAAATGGTATTAGTTATCCTCGCATCATGCACAATCTGGTTCATTCTTCAAAATGATATTTTACAATCCTTGAAATTTTCGGGACTTGTCAGGGATTCGAGGCGCTTCAACTTACGTTGATTGTTATGACTAGACCCTACGACTCTGGTAAGGTCAGATATGGTTTCTCTCACGAAATCCTTCTTTTTGCATGGTTTCACTCGATGAAAATTACTTCTTGAAAGATGTTTGGTATTTCTGATGTAGTCTTTCGAGCTTTCAAGATTTTGTTTCTAATCGGATTCAGGAACCTTCCTCATTTGATCCATCTTCATGCAAATATCTTTTATCAAACTCAGGTTTGGAATGTGTATCTCTCATAGAACCATGGAACTGTGAATTTAATCATTTCGAAAATAATATTTGGCTGAAGCAATCATGCATATCATATTCATTTCAAAATAGTCAGCTCCTAGTTTTTCTTCTGAATGTTATATCATGAATCTTGTTCTTCATCGCACCTGAAATCCTCTTGAGTGCTAATGAATGTATGATTTATTGTGTGAATAAATTTCTTCTTTGTTCATTGTATCTTGATTGATCTCATGTTATTATTGTACTGGCATTCCTTTCACTTCTATAAATAATTACCATGCCAGTACAACATGCAACCAGTCACAAGGAAATTTTTTGTTACATTTATCATTTGAGGAAGATGATTCATTTGTTCAAGGCATTTGTAAAGATGTAAACTTATCTATTTTTTTAATCTTCTAACTGAGAATATCTTGCTAGAAACGTTCCATCTGATCATAATATTAATTGTCATTTGTTTTATCATTTTCCAACCAGTATATTTGATGATAGTTGTTTCACATCGATTAATATTTATGGTTTATCTCACCATTCATATATTTTTCAAGCAGTTCAGGCACTTCAGCCTTCACTGATGTTTATTTTAGGCCCTCAATATCTTGAAAAACCTTTTTAATATGATCAGATTCATTTTCCCTTACAAGATTTTCATCTTGCTCCTGTACTTTTAATTGCAAATTCATCTTTTCAAATATTTTGGGGTTCTCGAGAGAGTTGTTTCAAGTTTCATGATCCAATATTTGAATGGCTGGAGCAATATTAACCGTAAATATCTATAGTAAATAACAAGTTTCAGCCTTTTATCATGCTTTCTAAGGAGTACAGTGTAGACGAAGCTACATTTGCAAGAAGCCGCCAAGGTTTGTCTTCTTACGGTTTTCAGAAAAGAGGTAAGAGTGTGAAATTGTTAGTAGTAGTGGTTATGACATATCTTTATGTTGACAGGAAAGACCTTTGATTTTTTGTGCAAAATATTCCAGCTCTTATATTTTCTATTGCACATTTTTTAACTCAGTTATAATCGATCATATCTTTGTGATTTTAGGTCGAGAACAACTACGACAACTCCATTGGAAATTTAATTATATGTGACATCGACCTTTTAATTGGTTAGGTTAGGAGTAGGCTTAGTTGCATGTTCGTTTCCTTTGAACATTCATCCTGCACTTGTTTTCTATAGTTATTCTTGTGTTTTCTAACTTTTGTCTTGCATCCTCTTTTTGGTTAGCCTCCATTTGTTTTTGTCCTCCTATTTTTGTTTCCTTGTTATGTTTTTCCTTTTATTTTCTTTTTAATGAAGACTTTCCATGAAGAGTGTCTTATTTCGGCTCGAAAGACAATGTACAAAATAGAAAATGGATTTGTGACACTACAACATTTGGCTAACTCTTTGTCCTTCTTCCTTGTCTTGGTTACACCTTTTGGTCGATGATGTTCCGACAGAAAATACGATCCTTGCGTAAGGAAAGCCTTGTGTCGAACCATGATCTCTATGTCTATTCTGGAAACCTCATGCGTACAATTGGGTCTTTATGTTTCAGTGTTTTCAGGCTGATCCAATCAAGTAGAGGACAAGGGGAAAATATAAACAAGCAATCCAATATCAAAGGTCTTCTATATGTTTATCTTAAGGGACAACCTCTTATTATCTCAATACGTTGGGATCCCTCTTACGCCCATGAAATAAATAAGTCTTGATGCACATTGAAGACTCCTTATCTTCAAGTCATAAGGAGGAGTAAGAAGAATAACATGCACCATATTTTCAAGAATACACAAAGAAAGAAACAACAAAAAGTGGCATGGCATTGCCATGTCATCATGCAATCCATGTTCTTAGTGTCATGTCATGTCGTTTCTTAAGTCATCATGTGCCACATAATTTTGTGGATTTTGTAAATTATATAATGGAGAAATATAATTTAAAGTGGAAGTCCAAGATTCATTCATGTAATTTGAAAAGTCATGTATGAAGTAAAAAGGTCATAGAGAAGTCGAGCATTCATAAGGGTAGTCCAAGAGTCAAAAGGGAAGTGAAGGATCACTCCACTTGCTATATATAAACCCTCATTGTACAAGAAAAGGATTTTTCACATTGTCTTCTCCCATAAGGCATCCAAGAGACAAAGTTAGTACTGTAATATCCCAAAAGGGAGAATGCAGTAATACTGAAACACAATATAAGAACTGTAACTAAGTAAACAATAAATCTAAAGACAATATCAGAATATATAGAGAAGCTGAGCCTTTTTATTATATGGAGAATATTCAGTTACACAATGTACAAAGATGAGGGAATCTAGCCAAAGAGATGGCCTAGAATCACCCTAAAAACATGCTACAACTAGCACTGCATAACTGGTGAGCTTACAGGAAGCAATACTGCGTTGTTCCTTTTGTTGCTGATGTACATGAAGCTGGTGCAAAAGGAAATGCAGATCTATGGAGCTTGGGAGCTCTGATGATGCCAACATTCAAGATCTGGCCAAATGATGGAAACCCAAGACAACCCAGAAAGGATTTTCCAGATCTACAACTTTGGAAAATCACCCTCCTTGGGTTTGATCCTTTAGCTACTAGGTTATGCAGATTTAAATCTATATATGATCCCAATATGGCTACAATATGATATAAAAACAAATATAAGATTTGAGGGTTGATCCCTCCTTCAGATATACAAGCTAGGAGCTTGAGATCTTGTCTCCTCTTCTTCCACCTTCAAGTTGCAACAATTGAATATGCAGCTGCTACAGAAATTGTGTTGTACAAGAGGGAGAGGCTCAACGCCTACTGAAATGTGTTGCAATAAGCTTCGGGCTGATGGAATTGGTGATGGAAAGGTGAGGGGATGATCCCTCACGGGATTACTAGCTGAAATACTAGTAACTTCCTTCCTCCTTTGGATCTGCAATGATGGATTGTGCAATCCTTGATGGGACTACTGCAAATAGGAGGTCAATAATGTTTGGCCTAATGCCAGATCTGAAATGAAGCCCTGGGAATTTTGATCTTCAAGCCCAAGGTGTTAAGAATAATCTATTCTACAATGGTTCTCCAGCTAAAATATTGAACATGACCTCCACCTCCCAAACTGATCTTCAGAAATTGCGTAATTCCTGAAGGTAGGTGTTCTAGAGAATGGAAATAATGTGGCACCAATGCCTGATGATGAATGAAGTACAATACTCTTTCAAGAGATACTCAATGAAAGAGGTGGGATTCCCACTCGGGAACACCCAGTGCTAAACAGCACTTGAAATCTTAGCTAAACAGCCAAAGAAATCATGGAATGTCAAATGACAATTCTAGATCTAAACAGATCTCCAAATGAATAATCAAAATCATGCCTCTAATGTTTCCTTCATATCCTTTATATAGTTTATGATCCTTCCCATGCCTTGGCCCACCTCTAAACTGCATTGTGCATGTGGACATAATCCTCCATGTTCGACTGCATTGTCTCTCCAAGTCCTCCATCATGTCTACATGAAATGTACACCCTCTCCATCATGTGTGCATTAAATGCACTACTTCCTCCATCACTTTATCATGAATTCTCTATGATCTTACATTAGATTCCCTCCATGATCTCAGTTGACTGCTTCAACCTCCATGATCTATCTCATTAATGAGATATGATCTCCACTACATTCACATTAGTAGTTTCTCCACTACTCCATTATGTAGATCTATGTTTAATTAATCCACATTCACACATAAAAAGTGGATCTTTATTCATATTGAGGATTATGGGTCCCTCCTCCCTTTTATTTACTTAATTCATTAAGAAAATTAATAACTCTAATATTCCAAATATCATGTGAAAATTTGGGAATATTACAGTCCTCCCTAGCAAAGTGTTGTGTGTCCTCAAGCAACTGCAAGAGTAGATGAAAATCCATCCATTCCCCTCCAAATGGCACCCACATAAGGAAGGCCTCCTCCATTTGTTGCAATATGTCATACATGTTTGGTTCCAAAGTTGTCTCTCAAGAATGCATAGAATGACCTCCAACTGTATAGTTAGATGCCCTCCTTCCACCATGAAGTACCAAGTGACAACCATATGATGTCCAACATCATCATCAGTACATGAGATACATAAAATAAAATGGTTCTTTCCATAGAGGAAAAGCTCCATCTCTTCATCCCATGCTTTATGAAGTAGATTGAGCATTGACATGCCCTCATCCTTAGCCCTGTTGGCCTTGTTAGATCCAAGCATCATTCCAACATTATGCAAAAGAAGAAATAGAGATATATGGTTAGAAAAATATGTCAAACCATATTCTCCCAATAGTAACGACCAGAGTAAGGCCCTTTACAGCCATCCTCCATCTCCCCCAAGCAAGATGGACAAGCCAAACTCCCCCAAAAGCAACCAAAGCAACAAGAGATCTTGTTGCTTTCTCTCCTCCTCATGTGCATCATGGATTAATAACATACTGATATACATGTGGAATGTCACATCATCCCAATACAAGTAAGCACCAATAATACACATCATGAGAGCATCATGCCAAGTTCCACATAATACAAAGAACATAGACATATGAGATGTCATGCGATGGCCAAACTCTCTCATGGACAACCCAAGTGAACATGCCTTATTTTGTTGCATTCTATCACTGATACACAAGGCATGAATCAGAAAAATAGGAGCTATTGGGTGGTAACCATACTCACCCAAGAGAAGCCAGCGTAGCCATGCCTCCTTCTTCATTTCATGAGTGTTTTTCAAGGCATGGATCAAAGAAATAGGAGCCTTTGGGTAGTAACCAAACTCACCCAAGAGCAACCAACGTAACCAAGCTTCTTGCTAGACCATGTCATATATATGCAAGTAGTCATGCAACCCCTTGCTTATCATCCTCACCCACTCATCCCAATGTGGATGATGAAGGATGTAATGCATAAACATGGTATCCTCCCTTTGTAGAATACCATTCTTCTCAAACCGATGAAGAACTTTGCACTCCATGAAATGTTGAAGTGCACCTCTAATGAGATCTCTTAATAAGACCTTCTTCTCATCAATTTCCCTCCAAAACCAGCGAGGTTCTGGATCTGCTACAGGTAGAAGTTTCTCTTTGAGTTGTGAGATTCTCACTGAGAAAGTGTCATCTAGAAAGGAGAAAAGATTCCTCATCTCAAGATGTCTACCATATATCATCATAAACTCCATTGCTTCATGAGTGAAGCTACCTTCATAATTCTCCAAGAATAATGGGGCCCCTTCATTATCACTGCTACTAAGTGACAGCGTTGTAGGTCTGCATGGTAATACATATGTTGTCTCAAAGAAAGTCACAATGCTAATCTCATAACCAATCATTGTACATAGGATCATGCTCATCCCATTTTCTGAAACTCTACACTTCAACTCAAAGGGTTGAATGTAGCTCAAAAATGATGAACTGGGATACCCCTTAATCTCCTCCTTGAATAGATCAAGGGTCCTCTTTGCTGTGATATGTTGTTGCTTCAAATCAGCATTTTGTTCTAACCCTTGGTTATGCATTGTCCATGATGGCATGTCCCCATAAGTTTCAATAAGATCTACTGAAACAACATGTGATGAAAGTGCATGCATACCTTGGATCAACTTATGTGTGGGAACCTCTTACAAGAACACAAGAGTTCCTCCAACCAGGACAATGGTGTCTCCAACTGCTGGTAAGAGTGATGACTGCTCTTCTACAAGTGTACCAGCGCTGGAATCTACCTCCTCTTCCTCATGCATCTCCTGAATCATGCATGGGACTCTATGTGTCAAGAGCTCGAGACTATCTTACAAAGTTGCAAGTGTCTCTTCTCTGGATACAAGTACTTCTGCAGTTGGTGGTGAATGTAGTGACCCTTTGTCCAGGGTGACAAGAATGACATCCTCTTTTGTTTCCTTAGGAAATGTCTCTTTGTGACACTTATCTGGTTTTCTAACATCAAACTTCATTCTCAACTTGTGAAATAAATATAAATATTTAGTCACCTTTGCATGCTCCATGTGACCAAACCACCAATCATTGGCTTCACCATAAAGATGAAGTGCCACAATCTGGACAGCCTCTTTTTTAGCCACATGATGTAGCATGAAAAATGTATCTAACTCTTTCCTCCAAGCCTTAATAATGCTTGAGGAAGATCCATCAAATGTAGGCAAATAAAATATATTATGCCTCTTTATTCTATTGTTGCTATAGGATTTTATTTCTTCTTTGAGTTCGAAGAATTCTTTGAGAGTTAGACTCTCTTTCAATGCTCTAGGCTGTGCTTTGTACTCTTCTAGATACAAACTGAGAGTATCATAAGTCTCAGATTATATCCTTTCTTCATTTCTATACCTTTCATCCTCTTCAGAGAAAGTGGGCATAGTAGATCTACGAGGAGATCTATGATTCTCTGGTCTTATTTGTTGCTGATAGGAAGTGCTTGGACCTTCCTCATCAAATCTTCTTCTTGGATCCTCCTTTTGCCTTTCCCTCTTCTTTTGATGGACCTCTTCGGAGAGATATTGCATCGATCTAAAGAAAGGAGTGGAAAAACTATAATCCTCCTTCATGATAGATCTCATCTATCTGCTTCTTCTTTTGATGCAAAAGATAAAGTGTCCACAAGCTGAGCCAAGTATCATGCTCTGATACCACTGTAATATCCCAAAAGGGAGAATGTAGTAATATTGAAACACAATATAAGAACTAAAACTAGGTAAACAATAAATCTAAAGACAACATCAGAATATACAGAGAAGCTAAGCCTTTTTATTATATGGAGAAGATTCAGTTACACAATGTAAAAAGATGAGGGAATCTAGCCAAAGAGATGGCCTAGAATCGCCCTAAAAACATGATACAACTAGCACTACGTAACTGGTGAGCTTACAGAAAGAAAGATTGTGATGTCCCTTTTTTTGTTGATGTACACGAAGCTGTTGCAAAAGGAAATTCAAATATATGGAGCTCAGGAGCTCTGATGATGCCAAGATTCAAGATACGGCCAATGTGATGGAAACCCAAGATAACCCAAAAAGGATTTTCCAGATCTACAACTTTGGAAAATCACCCTCCTTGGATTTGATCCTTTGACTGTTGGGTTATGCAGATCTAAAGCTAGATCCGATCCAAAGATTGTTGCAATATGATATAAAAACAGATCTAAGCTTTGAGGGTCGATCCCTCCTTCAGATCTACAAGCTAGGATCTTGAGATCTTGTCTCCTCTTCTTCCTCCTTCAAGTTGCAGCAACTGAATATGTAGTTGTTATAAAAAATGTGTTGTACAAGAGGGAGAGGCTCTATTCCTATTGAAATGTGCTGAAATAAGCTTCAGGCTCATGGAATTAGTGATGGCAAGGTGAGGGGATGATCCCTCACAATATTATTAGCTGAAATACTAGTAACTTCCTTCCTCCTCTAGATCTACAATGATGGACTGCGCAATCCTTGATGGGACTGCTGCTGATAGGAGGTCAATAATGTTTGGCCTGATGCCAGATCTAAAATGAAGCCCTGGGAATTTTGATCTTCAAACCCAAGGTGTTAGGAATAATCTACATTGGTTCTCTAGCTGAAATACTGAACACAACCTCCACCTCCCAAACTGATCTTCAGAAATTGCGTAATTCCTGAAGGTAGGTGTTCTAGAGAATGGAAATAATGTGGCACCAATGCCTGATGATGAATGAATTACAATACTCTTTCAAGAGCTACTCAATAAAAGAGGTGGGATTCCCGCTCAGGAACAACCAGTGCTAAACAGCACTTGCAATCTTAGCTAAACAGCCAAAGAAAGCAAGGAATGTCAAATGAAAATTTCAGATCTAAACAAATCTCCAAATGAATAATCAAAAGCATGCCTCCAATGTTGCCTTCATCTCCTTTATATAGTTTATGAGCCTTCCCATGACTTGGCCCACCTCTAAATTGCGTTGTGGATGTGGACATAATCCTCCATGTTTGACTGCATTGTCTCTCCATGTCCTCCATCATGTCTACATGCAATGTACACCCTCTCCATCATGTGTGCATTAAATGCACTACTTCCTCCGTCACTTCATCATGAATGCTCTATGATATTACATTAGATTCCCTCCATGATCTCAGCTGACTGCTTCAACCTCCATGATCTATCTCATTAATGAGATATGATCTCCACTCCATTCACATTAGTAGCTGCTCCACTACTTCATTATGTAGATCTATGTTTAAATAATCCACATTCACACGTAAAAAGTGGATCTTTATTCATCTTGAGGATTATGGGTCCCTCCACCCTTTTATTTACTTAATTCATTGAGAAAATTAAGAACTCTAATATTCCAAATATCATGTGAAAAATTGGGAATATTACAGTTTTTTTGGGGAGCAAGTCGTGGCTCCAACACTCCACTATTGGAGCTAGTGATGTTCGTTGTATTCATGTATCTTGAGACTTTTACTTAATACTTGAAGCCTGATGTCCAACATGTTTTCATTCATGGATTGTGAATATTTGTAAGATTGTTCTATGAATGTTTATGAGTCATTTTTGAATTCACCTGTACTAAAGTAGTTGAACTATTTTGGCTATTTTAGTGCTTATATAATTGAAAATGTGTTGTAATGGTTGTAACAATGGTCACATCTATGTGGACTATTCTGGTTGATGTTAGGCGGTTCTCTTTTTCTTGTGTGCACATCTACTAGTGAGGTACTATTTCCTCTCTCTTATATGTTCATATTTTCCTCCCTCTGTAGTAGAAGAACTTTGGTACACCTACAACCGAACATTCACCTGGCATACTTACTTGTTTTTCGCAAAGGCACATACACACTTCTCTCTCTTGCTGACAGCTAAAGCCAAGGAAAATCTATAACAATATATGGAAAGTAGGTTGATACTCTGAATGGACCTTGTATTCCAAACGGTGTGAGGTCTAATTAGGACTTCACATCGGGGAGACCCCCTTAGTTGACATATTTATAGCATCATCAACACACACACACACATTAAAATTATAACCTAGCCTTGAAGTATAAATTCCTAAATAAGAAAATAATATATTTGTGTGTAAAAAATGGTCTTTGAAAATGCTACCGTTGCTACCTCCCTCGCCTTTGTGTCCCCCTCCTTCTTCACGGGAAACTGATAATTAAAAACCAAGAAAATTTTAATTTTTGGGAGCTTGAATAAAAATCCATGACAACGACTAAGGCATCGATGAGGAATCTCTTACGACTACAAGTTGTCAAGGCCCCCAAATGGTTGGGCGAGTCTCTAGTAGGTACCTATTGTTGGGACTATTAATTGATTAAAATAAACAACTATTCATCTAACATTAATCTATCAAATGAGGGATTCATCTTTTTATTCCAAGGTAATCTATAATGTTTATGCAAGAGCCTATCAAAAACCAATGATGGTGCTATATGAACTAAACTAAAGTGAGCATCTTTCATGTCAAAAGTAAATTGGTCTACCTAACAACAAAGTACAACAACTGATCTCAAAGTGAACTCTAAATGAAATCAAATATTGCTTGCAAAATTTGCATTTGAATGCATAGCTAATTATTCACCTTACTCTAAATCAAGCTTAAATCAAGGAATGACATATGAATCTTAATTCAAGACTTTAAAATATTTAACTATTCTCGAAATGAACAAGAATTTATTAATTAACAACAACAACTCAAGAAATAAAAATAGGAAATTGAAGGAACAACAATCAAAACCCGAAGGAACAACAACTACGTATTCAGGAAACATCAATTAAGAACAATTTGTTAAATCTTATTATTGTCGAAAATATAAATAAACTTCATAATAACCATTACTTGCTTAGATATAGGAACATTAACTTATTCGAAGAAGCAAACAATATAGAATTAAACTAATTTATTGTACACATAAAAGATAACACTTCGTCTGGGAAGCAGGCCCAAACAACCATGAGGCAGATTACCTTTTAAAAGAAACTCAGATAGAGATATAATTGATGAAGACTAAAATTAATTGATAAGTCTTTTCATTATGATCTTCAAATAGTAGATGCAATCATGACTCGATTCATTGTTATGTATCAAAATTACAATTTCTCATCATCCTACCAGAGGCAACTTCCTTTCTTTTTATAATACAAAAAGGAAGCTACAAGAGAAGATCTCTTAGATAATGAATGTCATGAGAATCTTTGATTCTCTGGATGTTCATCTTAAGTTAAGATGAATCTTCTATCTTAGATGGAAGAACCAAAAGTTATTTCATTGTAACTAACTCCATATTTGGGAACAACTTCACTTGAATTAATTGAGAACCATCTTGGATGCACTCTCCTTGTCTTCAGCTTCATAATCCGTGTTTGTAACAAAATATTATCCAATAGATCATTAGCTCAATTTATATATAAAATAAACTCAGTCATCTTATTAAAGCATAATTGTGTGAATAAATAGATTTACCAAGGTATAGACCATATGAAATGAAAAAATAAAATTATGAATAAAAAAGGATAAAAGACTAATATAAAAAACAATGAATTAATCAAGAGAAATATAATAATTTCAAGGCTCAACATCACCCCTCAACTAACATGATTGCATGTCCTTATGAAATTACTCTCTATATTGAGAAAACAAATATTTAACATGCGAGGCATTCGGGGAGTAAGCTTCATAAGTTTCCTCCCATATATACCTAAATCCAGTGCACTGTCACATAAGTGTCGTCGTTGTTGTGGCAAAGTGTATCTTTAGTGTCACACTTGGAGTGAGCTTTTGAAATGTTGTCGCATTGTGGAAAGTATGATGTTCATGTATTTTTAGTGTCTTGTGTTGTTTAATCGAGTGATCTAAGTGTGTGGTCATGCTCAAGTCTTTTTCTTGTTCAAATTCATCTCACTAATCCCACACTTAATCAAAATTGTGAAAACTCCCCGATCAGGCCTCTCAGCCTCATTCAACTCTCTTGGAATATGCATTGCGTGGTCTCAGTCCTAAAGCAATAGTCTTGCCTCTTAGCATTGTGTGATGTGTAGTATTTTCGTCCAGAAATGTGCATTGAAAAATATCAGTGCTCAAGCCCAGTCCCTGAGCTCCAGAACTGCGCAATCCTTGCCTCCATCTAGCCTTCTCTCTGCACTGCGTAGTCTCAAGCATCAATCCTGAGATTGAGGCCTTGAACCCCTCAACTGTGAAATATCCCAGCATGTTCTCATATTTAAACTGCACATTGGGCAACTTCAAGCCTCAATATTAACCTATTGGGTTCCTCAAATGTGCAGTAACTCAGCCCAGACCTTCAAAACTGTGCACTGTGTAGTCTTAAGCCTCAAGCCTCCAACTTGAGCCCTTGAGTCCCTCAATTGTGCAGTCCCTCTACTAAGACCTCCAAAACTGTGCATTATGTTGTCTCAAGGCTCAAGCCTCCAACATGAATCCTTGAGTCCCTCAACTACACAACCCTTTGACCATAGCCATCCTAAACTATGCATTGCGCAGTCTCAAGCCTCAATCCCGGACCTTGGCCTCTAAAACTGCACAATCCTTGAGTCATTCGCTCAATTAGTCACTAGTTCCAGCCCTAACAAGTGATTTCATGAAGCATCTTAGGCTAGGGTTTTATCAGACTGATGTATTCTTGCCATGGGTGGATTGCAGTCACAGGTAATATATTATGTCAATACAAGATGATGATGAAGGAGATGGATAAGGAGACCATGCTAGAAGACAACTAAGGAGCTGAGGAGATAAGATGATCAAGAGGAAATAAGACAAAGGAACACTATATTATAACATATAAGATCAATACTGCATTGAAGACTCCTTATCTTCAAGTCATAATGAGGAGGAGGAAGAAGAAAATGCACCATCTTTTCAAGAAGATGCAAAGAAAGCAATAGCAAAAAGTGACTTGACATTGTCATGTCATCATGCAATCCGTGTTATCAATGTCATGTCGTGTCGTGTCTTGAGTCATCATGTGCCACATCATTTTGTGGATTATGTAAATTCTATAATGGATAAATATAATGTAAAGTGGAAGTCCAAGAGTCATTCATGTAATGTTAAAATTCATGTAGGGATTCAAAAGGTCATAAAGAAGTCGAACAAACATGAGGGTAGTCCAAAATTCACAAGGAAGGTGAAGGATCACTCTAATTGTTATATATAAGCCCTCATTATATAATAAAATGAATTTTCACCTTTCCTTCTCCCATAAGGCATCAAATAGACGGAGTCAGTACTTTTGGGGAGCAAGTCGTGGCTCCAACACTCCACTATTGGAGCTAGTGATGTTCGTTGTATTCATGTATCTTGAGACTTTTACTTAATACTTGAAACCTAATGGCCAACACCTTTTCATGCATGGATTGTGAATATTTGTAAGATCGTTCTATGAATATTTATGATTCATTTTTTCTTTCAGATGTACTAAAGTAGTTGAACTATTTCAGTTATTTTAGTGCTTATCTAATTGAAAATGTGTTTTCGTGGGTGTAACAATCGTCGCATCTATGTGGACTATTCTGCTTGATGTTAGGCGATTCTCTTTTTCTTGTGTGTGCCTCTACTATTGTGGTACTATTACTTCTCTGTTAGAGGCTTAGATTTTCTTCCCTCTTTAATAGAAGAACCTTGGTACACCTACAATCGAACATTCACCAGGAACACTTACTTGTTTTTCGCAAAGGAAGAGACATGCTTCTCTCACTTGCTGAAAGTTAAAGCCAATAAAAATCTATAAGAATATATGGAAACTAGGCTGATACCCCAGATGGGCCTACTATTTCAAATAGTATGAGGTTAATTTTGAATTCACATCGAGTAGAACCCCTTGGTCGACAGATTTCCAACACTGTCAACACACACACACACATTAAAATTATAACATAACCTTGAAGTATAGATTCCTAAAGAAAAAAAAAATATGTGTGTGTGTGAAAAATGGCCTTTGAAATTGCTACCCCTTCATCCTCCCTAACCTTTATAACCCCCTTCTTATTCGCGGAAACTAACAATTAAAAAACAATAAATTTTAAGTTTTGGCATCTTGAAGAAAAAAAAACAAGACAATGACTAAGGCATCGACGAGGAATCCCTTTCGGATGCAAGGTGTTAAGGCCCCCAAATGGTTGGGCGAGTCTCTGGTGGGTGCCTATTTTTGGGACTATTAATTTCTTAAAATAAACAGCTATTCATCTAACATTAATCTATCAACCGAGGGATTCATCTTTTTATTCTAAGGTAGTCGAAATTGCGGGCCTATAAAAAACCAATGATTGTGTTATATGAAGTAAACTAAAATGAGAGTCTTTCGTGTGAAAAGTAAACTAGTCTACCTAGCAACAAAGTACAACAACTTATCTCAAAGCAAACTCTAAATGAAATCAAATATTGCTTGCAAAACTGGAATTCGAATGCAAAGCTAATTATTCATATTACTCTAAATCAAGCTTAAATCAAGGAACAACATATGAATTTTAATTCAATACTTTCAAATATTTAACTATTCTCGAAATTAATAGACTTCTATTAATTAAGAACAACATCTCAAGAAACAACAATAGGAAATCGAAGGAACAACAACTACATATTCTGGAAACAACATATAAGAACAATCTATTAAATCATATTATTGTAGAAAATGTTATCTTGAGAAAATTAGAATGAAGATTGAAAGAAGGGCGACAAATCTTTATTTTCTAAAAGAATTTCGTGACAACAAATTCTCTATAAATTTGACCTAAGTCCTTTCAATCCTTCATTCATTCTGGAGATGGATCTCCATGGGGATTCGAAATGTCGACAAATATTCTCTGACGCTGTGGAAAATCCGGATTCTTCTTCATTAAGTGATAACCACAGAAGCTTGAAAACCAGAACCACTCACTTCTTAGATAAAGGAACATTAACTTATTTGAAGAAGGAAATGATATAGAATTAAACTAATTTATTGTACACATGAAAGACAACACTTCGTCTGGGAAGCAGGCCCAAACCACCATGAGGCAGATCGCCTTTTAAAAGAAACTCAAATCAAGATATAATTGATGATGACTAAAATAAATTGATAATTCTTTTCATTATTATCTTTAAATAGTATCTACAATTAGGACTTAGTTCACTATTATGTCTCAAATTTACACTCATCATCCTACTAGAGGCGGATTCCTTTGTTTTTATAATACAAAAAGGAAGTTACAAGAGAAGATCTACTAGATAAGGAATGTCCTAAGAATCTTTGATTCTCAAGATGTTCTTCTTAAGTTAAGATGAATCTTCTAGCTTTGACAGAAGAACCAAAATTTATGTCGTTGTAACTAACTCCATATTTGGGAATAAATTCACTTGAATTAACCATGAACCATCGTGGATGCACTCTCCTTGTCTTCATATTCACAATCCTTGTTTGTAACATAATATTATTCAATAGATCATTAACTCAATTTATAAATTAAATAACCTCGTTCATCTTATCAAAGCATAACTATGAAAATAAATAGATTTACCAAGGTCTAGACCATATGAAGTGAAAGAATATAATTATGAATTAAAAATGACAAAGGACTGATATAAAAAACACAAATTGATCAAGAGAAATGTAATAATTTCAAGGCCCAACATCACGGTCCCACAACTAACTTGATTTCATGTCCTTATGCAATTATTCTCTAGATCAAGAAAACCTATATTTAACATGTGAGGTAGTCAGGGAGTAAGCTTCATAAGTTTCCACTCCTTTGTACCTAAATCCAACCCAATGCTTGATTTCTTGGAAAGCCAAATCATTACTATGTTGGGACAACTCATGATCGCATCGATAATATGGCAGAGGGACCTAAATCATGGGGCAGTGATACCTGCATCCCATCTAATTAGCTCTCACCTCCATCACTATTGTAGTATAAGAATTAACTCTAGCTTGTTGAAAATTATGGAGGCCAAAGGGTTCCTTGTTCTTCACTTCTCGTGAAGATTTCATCCATCTCATTTTAGCCCCTTTTATTGCATCTTCTTTTATGTCCTTCAAATACTCAAGCCTAGAGATAAATACCCTTAAATGGATATCCTTAAGTGAAAAGAGAACATTCAATTTTTTAACAAAGTTGTTGTGCTTATAAAATGTAATGAAAACATTCTCAGGATCCCCTCTTACCCAAAGATCACAATTTTCCTTTTTTTGTTCAGAGGTATTTTAGGCCTTTCACCATTTTATCTGGTTTTGGGCGAAATATATAAAGGCATGAAGTTGGATGTCTCCAAAAAATGGTACAACATTCTCATCCCTTTGCTCTATTAGTATGAAATTATGCATATAAAGTTCACATAAAATTTATTGTACGTGTTCATTATGTTTATGGAAGACGTTTACAAAATCCAAAACATTAGTAAAGTCATAAGAGAAACCATGTTGTACAACTTAGATCTTGAGAATTAGGTCACTAAAAATAGTGTAATTACAGGATGAAGCCATGCAAGCCAAGACATTTGCAATCATGGAACAAACTTTGTTTTTCTCCTGGGTCAATTTATGAACTCATTCTTGCAGCTTTTGGATATTTTCCTATGCAACACTCAATTTTGTGATCATTTCTATCTCCACATTGGTCAATGCATAAAGCCATTTCAACATTTTTTATGTTCATATTGAGGAATTGTTAATTTCTTAAGCTTAGCTACATTTTCCCTTAATGTTGCAATTCATATTCCAATATTAGGGGAGAATAAGGAGGCACAATGTATGTTTGTACTTCTTTTTTTGTCAAAATTTCTTCTTCGGTCTGTGTTTCTATGGTCTGATAATCACATACTTTTCTCTTCTTATTGGCCCTAAATTGGCTTGCAGCCTTCCTTTTCTAATAAATGTGAGGTTGCTCCCTATCTATCGATTGTTTCTCTAATTCATGTATCCTCCTTTTTAGGGCAACATTTTCATTTTTCAAAGTAACGACCCTTCTAAAAATCCTATTTTTCCTTTTGTTCCTCGCAACCTCTAGACTTTCCAATTTTCGTTTTCTACATCCAAAGGGGAACTGTTGAAGGAGCAGTAGAATGAGTGTAGGCTTTAACGACTGGATAATCAACAAGGGATTCTTGAGTTACAACAATTATAAAATTAGTTAAATATTTTAGTTATAATAACTAATGAAACGATAGATGGCTTCTAATTAATGGCAACTGAAAGATCAACTATGGATTCCTTTGTTATGGTTGTTGAAGAATAAATGGGATGTTCCTAAACTATAATGACTGGAGAGTCAACAGAGGGTTCTTGAACTATATCAATTGGGGATTCAATAGAAGGTTCTTGAACTAAAGTGGCTACAGAATTAGTAGAGGTTTCTCTAACTATGGAGGTCACAAAGTCGGTAGAGGGTTCATGGACTGTAGTAGTTGGAGAGATAATGGAAGGAACCTGGGCTGTAGGTACTGAAAAATTAGCAGAAATTTTTAAGCCACATTGACTGAGGAATGACAAAGACATTATTGAGTCAATGCAGTTGTTCCTTCTCCAATTTTTGCACCACTTCTACATTAGGTACCTCTTGATCCAAATTCATATCCTTCGATACCTGCGCATCTTCATCATCTTGGGAAATTTGGTTCAAGTCCTTTTCATGGGATTTCTAAACTTTTTGAGGTCATACACTTCTGCATGCACCTTTTATCCTTTATACCGTAGTCCCAAATTTATTTCTCCCTTCCCCAATTTATCCAAAGGCAACACCATTTCCAATTGTTCTTGTGTAATCTGATCCAGACAAATTCTCAGTTTTCATCAACAGTGTCCTCATTTAAATCTATTTCACTTGAAATAGTAGTAGTCTTTTCTAGAGAAGTAAGGGGGGAGGAATTATCTTCTCCCTGCAATATAGATATCTAGTTGATTTTCTCCTTCCTCTTAGTAAGGTGTCCATGAAAGATGCAATTTGCTTCGCTTTCTTACTAGGATTCTCACTGACCAGAATTTTTGATAAAGAAGCTTTAGTACATTTAGGCACTACACATTCCAACTGGAAACCATTTAGGAGTCCAAATCCAATTATGAAAGAACGGTTAACTAGCCCTGTGTGTTTAGTTTCCATAAAACCTTGAATTTTTCAAAATGACTCATGAGAAGGCCTCCAAACATTCATTCTCCCAAGGTTACTCCAGAAGTGTAGCAAGGCCTCCAAAAAGGTGGCATAAGCATAAAGAATGAGTGGTTTTTTGGTATTTTCTCCAAAATTAAATCCTGTCATGCAAAGAGGGTTCTTGATATGTGATTACTCATCAAAATGCATCCAACCATGTAAATAAATCATCGTTTGGATGCTCCTAAAATAAGCATAGCAAAATTTTGCTACACTTCTAGGAGGAGGAATTTCCAGAATTGTGCAAAAATCACAAAAAATACCAAAATTATTCAAAACTTCTCAAAATTGGTTTTGTATAACCTGTGAGTGATGGGCTAAACATCCAAGGAAGCTTCAGCCAACAAATCTAAGTTATCCTTCTCTTTAAGTTTCATTTGAGTTTCTTTTAGCCTTTTCTTCAATTGTTTTAGCTTTATTTGTGAAATGATGTCCCTGGTGTGATAGTGATTTTCCATGTACCTTTGGAGGTTGTTGTCTCTATTAGACCTCTTCAAGAGCTTCTCCAAATGTTCATTTACCCTTTCCAACCAAATTTCTGTGTCTTTATTGATCTCCATGGCTATTATCTCATCAAAGGTTAACTCTTCAAGTGGATGAGTTGATTGTCTTTCTAGCTCCAACGCCCTTTTAAGGCCTCTTGTCTTTGGCCTTCTTGGTTTTGTTTCAGTTTACATGTCCTGTATTTGATCAACATATATGACCTGCTTACCTTTACCTTTATCTACCTCTAGGTCTGGCTTGGGTTTGCTTTGTAACAACTGCTTCACCTTTAACTGAGAATTCTCTTGTTGTAGGAAAGTGATTTGAGAATTAGCAATGGAGAAGATCCTCCTCAACTCTGCTATTTCGTCATCCTTCTCTCTAATGATCTCCTAAGCTGATTTGATCTCAACATACTCTGCTACCTCAACCTCTAATGGCATTGGTTCACTATTTTGGTGCAAAGGTGTTTCATCTTGATGCATGAGAGGTTTCTCATCCATTTCACTTTGTTCAAAAATGGTGTCAAGTGTAAGTACACTTTTGATAGATTTGGGCACAAATACATGTCTCTTTCCCTTCTCATAGGTATGAGTAAACTAAATAACCCTAGGAGCCTTTGAAATCTGAGTTTTCATACTAGAAGAGCCAACTTCCATTGGTTGTGCTAACAGTGATGGTAATGATGTGTTATGCATGACAGGGGGGCTAGTGGTAGGCGTTGTTGCTACTCTTTCCATGAAGATTTCCCAAGTCATGTTGATGGCTGAAAGGTGATACCACACAATGAGTTTGACCAAACCATGGTGTAAAATACTTGGGTAATGATCTTGTTATCTGCTCTGAACCTTCTCGGCCATCTTAATCAAACTCTTGTACAAGTAATGTGCCAAATCAAGTGATTTGATATAGGTGAAATGCATCAACAACCTGATATGGTACCTATAAAACCTAGAAAATCTTCCTTCACATGTGAAATACTTCATTATTAACATCATCAAAGGAGCATATTTGTTACAGAGGTGTCTGAAAGGGAAGAGGTAATCTAGTTCCTCTCTAGCATGAGGTTTGAGAAATTGTTTGTAATCTTCAAGGTCTAAGTCCATGCCCTTGAATGACTTCTCTCCACGACTACGAATACTTGTTGCTAAAGAAATCAAATCTGGTGATAGGTTAAACTCTACACTTGCAATTATGACCTTTCCCATGTTGATATTAGAGGCAAATAAGCTTGTAAGTTGCAGATGATATCCTTCCTCCATGAGCTTCTCACAAAACCTCAAACATCCAGTCCTCTCAAAACATATTTTGGCCAAGGGTGAAGCATTGATTTCATCATGGTGAAGGGTTCTAATATGAGGTGGAACCCTCCCTTGAATTTTTTCTTCTCACTCTCCATCTTTTCTACCAGTGAAAGGATTAAACCCTAGTGTGTTGATGGGATGGATATGTGTAGTGTAATTTGGGAAAAACATAGTGTAGGGATGGGGTAGGCTTATAGGGTGAGATGAAGGGTTATGGACCTAAGAAAAATTATACAAAAAATTCAAGAGATAGGCTTGCATGTTAGCTTCATTATATGAGTGAAATCAAGTGAAATGGATGTGAGGAAGGTGGTTAAATGAGGGAAACACGGGAAATTCCCAATTTAACACTTCAAAACTAGCTAAAAATTAGGGTTCGTGAAAATGGCTCTTAGGAAGGATATGGATGATGGAGGATGAGAGTATGAGGTATGTGGGAGGTGTAGGATGGTGTTATATGGGAACGTTAGGGTTTATTTCACTAGAGTCTTTCAATGACATGAAGAAGTGAAGATATAATGGAGTATGGAGTGAGCATGAAAATTGGTAATAAACTTGATAATATGACCACGGGAGTTTATACAAATGTTAACTTACTGTTGTGAGAGGTCCAATGAATGATACCCACAAGCCTTGAGCTTGTTTTAATGGCTTTGGAGCCAAAAAAAACTAAATTTTCACAAATTACAGAAGCGTAACACCAAATTACAGAAGCGTAACAACTGCCTAGAAAGCGTAGCAACTGCCAGCATAAATGTAACAACATGCCCAGAAGCATAGCAGGAGGCTAAAAAAGAGTAACAATAGCCTCATAAATGTAGCAGGAGGCTACATAAGTGTAAAAACTGCTCAGAAACGTAACAACTGCCTCTCCAAAAGTGTAGCAGAAGACGCGTAACAAAGGCAGCCATAAGTGTAGAAAAGTGTTCTTGGAGTAGCTCTTCACCTTGGTTTTGAACCTTTGACCACCTCAGGAGTGAAAATTAGGTAAGAGAGGAGCTCTAACACATAATAAAGGATAATAATGAGTTTGGATGAGCTTTCTTTTGTCTTTTATAGCCTTGAAATGACCTTTTTTGTCGTGTAGTGAAACAATAAGACAAATTTTCCTTTTGAACCTTTTTAACATTAAAACACATTTTTAAATATGATAACTTGTCTTACTTTACCTCCTAAGTATGCTAGCTCCCTTTTAAAGGCTTATGAGTGAAATGAAGGATTGTTCGCCTTGTTTTGATGAGAAATTAGACTTTTTCAAAGGCAGAACAATGACACCTAGACAGTAGACCTAGATGAGATAGAGTGAGTGACCTAAAAAAATTTAAATGATAATGAATGAGATGACTTTTAAACTGATGATACCCATGGATGAGATGAGGGAGCATCAAATTTGACCTAGACTCCTTCAGTGACCAAAATTTATTTTGAAAACTTGTTTGAAAAGACCAAATTTTTTTACCTATTACTTCTAGGAAAACAACTAAAAGAGTATTTTTTATCACTCACATGTTGACACTAACACTCAGTATTTCGTACGCCTCCACAATGGAGGATTTCACCAGTGTATGTTGGCAAGATGCCAAAAATATTGGTGGTGATAAAGGTTTATTTTCTAGTGTTTTGGGGGACTGCGTCGCTGCCACAGATTAGGAAGAAAGACCCCATAACACTCCTCCTTTGAGATCAAAAAAGATGTTGGAATATCTTTCTCCTATGGAAAGGTTTTAGGTTTTTTTCAAGTCACTGTAAGGAAATTCAATCCTGATCTGGGTGGGGGTTTTTATAGTGTGGCATCTTTAAATAAAAACTTGGAGAAACACCTGGGAATCCCTTCAAATAGTCAACATATGATCTATGGAGATAAACAATTGCAGGAACTATCACATTTGTTTGATTATGGTATCTATAAAATCTCAAATATAGTTCTGCTCTCGAGTATGCATGGGGTTGGTGTGGGGTCTGGAAATCCAGATTTTTCTATCTCATACAAGGATGTGGGTCGAGGAAACTCTAATGTAGTAAAACAATATTGATCCCTTCTTAGCCCCTATATTATTTAGAAGTAAGATCACATGCCAACACTTTATATCAATAACGAAGAGGTAAACTTTATCTTCTTTGATCTCCAACCCTTAGCTATTATCTATAGATTTAATGGTTTCTATCCCAAATCAGAAGATCTACACTAGTGATTCTTTTCAACCTAGACCAAAAACTGTCATATATCTTTGCTCCAAAGATTTATTTATGGTTCAATTTGCGCAACATGAGGATGTAGAGAAATTATTTAGATAGGGTCGTGGTTTTGGGGTAGTGTCAGAATCTTCATCTCCCCTTGGTTTCTAGATTTCGATGCTTCAACAATTGTAGTAACCAAAATGCTTGTATGGGTCAAACTTCCAATTCTTCCTCTACCTTTTTGGCGCTGAAGGGCTCTAATGGACATTGGAAAATACATTGGGCTCCTTCAAAAAACTGGATACGGATATAACTGTGAATGGTCTATTTAATTTTTCTCATATTTATGTAGAGATAGATCTAATAAAAGGTATCCTTAACCATATTTTATTGAATCATGGATCCCACCAATGGATCTAAAGCTTGGATTATGAAAACACACAATTCATATGTCACATTGGTTTCTAAACAAGTTATTTATAGGATTTTTGTCTGTAGATCAAGTAGCCTTAAAAAAAGAAAAAGGCACAGGATTGTAAGGCAAAGGGCTGGAATCCCTTCGATCCTACCTCTATGGCAACAGAAAATGTGGAATCCAAGGATGAGCCTCTGAAGCAAGAGGATAAGAGTTTTCCAAATCCTAAGGATCCATAACATTTCATGTCAAATATTAAAGAGCAAATCTTGATCCTTGACTATGCACTTCCTCAATTCTTGACCTACAAGGAGGATATTTTGGTAGGCTCAAAGAGAGTCCATTCACCAAAAAATTCTAACTCAAATAAAGAATCACCCCAAATGTTGGGTGGGTGGGGCATTGAGCTAGTAATTATTCCTATCTTTTCATCTACGGGAGATTGGTAGATGGTCCAAATATGAAAAGGAAATATGAAGAACATATTTTACAAGAGAAATGTGACATGAGAGAACATCTGAGTCATAAAATCTTTTAGCTTCTGTCAAACAAGAAACAACCTGATTTAGGACAAACCTAAGTCATAAAATATTTTACTTTCTATCAAATAAGAAACAACCTCTCTTGCTTGTAAAATAAGTCGGGATCCCTATTTTTCCCTGGTGCAATAAACACCTTAATAAACTATGCCAAAGTGCATGCAAAAGAAATCAATAAAATAAAAGGGTAAAGGAATGATAAATGCTTCTTGTGTAGAGAGGTGATGCAAGCAATTTCATTGGGGTACTGAACAAGCCTGTTGGCAATGAAGCAATGCTTGTGATTTCTTAAGTCTTTGTTGGGGTGCTAATCAAGCCTGTTGGCAGTGGAGCAACACCAAAAAACTCACTTTAAAATTCTAAATATAATAAGCCCTCTATCATATTCTTTGCATTCTTGTTGAATATTGACATGTGTGAGATTTTGATGTAGTGTTTATAGACTAACGAGAGCTAGCTATGGAGACATATGAATGCCATATTTATAAATGGTCAAGTAAATCAAGTGGTACCCATGACATTTAAATCTACACTTCCTTGCATTTATTTTAAGACCTACTCTATTGAAGGGACTAAGGCAGAGACATTGAATTCTCCCAATGGTTTTCCATTTGTTATAGTTGTTACAACAAGACCCAAAATGTTTTAGTGTTAACACTCAAATTTTGGGCCCCCCTCTACTTTTCAAGGTTTCAATGGCTATGTTTATGTCTTAGATTGATCAAATCTTTCAATGACCTAGTTTCCATCGAATCTTATGGTTGCTCACACTTTCACGATGAAAATTACATATGACCGCCTCTTTATTCATCTTAGTTCTTGTTATTTTGTATGCATTAGGTTTTGGGGAAGTTGTTGTTGTAGTGATGCAATCATAATCCTTGTATTACCATGACAAGCATTGTAATTCACAGACCATGAATTTATATTGCCTGACTAAAGATGACACCCTTGATTCATTTTGGTCCTGATTCTATTGAATGCGTTAATGTTTGTAAATTTATTGCTTTTATGACACATTTTAAAGCATTATGTCCCCATAATATGCATTGTAAATGACAGACATGCACCTTGTGTTGTTGGTTATGCTTCACTTTGGTTTTCATTCTTTGATTTGCATCTTCAAGCCTCGGTTTTCATGAGAATTTCTTGGCATGATCAATCATTTTAGTTGCATCATCATTGTTGGGGGTTAGATTGTACATCAATTCCATCAAGCTAGTTTATGTACTTTGATATTGGATTGATTTTCAAACTTGAGCTTCTTTTTCAAAACTAATGCAACTCCCAACACTTTAGTTTGACTATTGCATGTCATTTTTATTTAAAGGAATGTCATGATGATGCAAGATTTAAATCCTCATAAGTCCTTTGGTCATGAATAAAGAAGAGGGTTTGAATATCTGTATCTACATATTGAAGAGTAAATCTTAAATTTTCACATTATGCGTTGAATTTCTTTTCAAGTAAAGATATGAGAGGCATTACAACCATCTTATACTTACAATTTCAATCATTTATGAGGCATCCAAATCTTTAGTATTTTATAAAATATTAACTTATGTAGCACAATCTTACTAATGCTTATTATGTTTTGGAATGCAGAGTAACATTTCAGACTTCTATATCTGCAATAAGCCTTTCCCTTTTAGATCCATCGAATACCAATTCAAGTGAATCTTGGAGATGGGCAAACTTGGATTTCAAAGCGACATTAAACCCTAGTAAGCAAGGAAATTTTACAAACCCTAATCTCGTGAGGACATGGTAACAAGAGCCTAGGATGAACATGGAATGAGGGGCACATGAAGATTTTTTCTATGATAGAACATAAATGTTCATTGCCTTTCAAGGTTGTATGGAGGTTATTCAAATGTGGCAATAATAAATCCATTCAACACATGCACAAAGTTGACTCCAAGTTTGGGGAGTATTCTTTTGCTTGAGCGTCCAATGCTTAGATTATATATATACTTCTTTAGTTAATGAATTGTTTTCATTTCTCTTGTAAATTATTTGCCACAATGTATGTCATTTGCTTTTCATGTTTTCGCATGAGAAGTACAATTCTTGTGAGCTGAATTAATAGGATTTCTTTCCCATTTTAAATCTCTATGTAGGGATACACATTAAACATTGCAAACATAATTTTTTTGGGTATCCCAGAGGAACCCAATAGCATACCTGACATGTAACTACTAGTAAACCTCTGGGGGTCTATGGCTTGTCCTCCTTTCTATAAATTGGGTCATAAACAATGGAATTTGAACCTTGGATCTCTAAGTTTTCATAGGTTTCACATTACTTCGAACACCAATTAAGTTTCCCCCCAGGACACGTTACAAGAATAATTATTCAACACTTTTGTGATGGGATATATCAACACAGTACAATGTATATAATACCACGTGCGTTTAAAGAATAATATTATAATCGTTGCATGCAAAGGATAATAAAACAATTATTGCATATGAGTGTTTTGCAAAGATAACCAAATTGTGTTGCATGGGATAAATAACAAATGTGTTGCAAGGGATAAATCAAACTCTTTGAAGCAATGCACATATTGATCGTTGAAGTGATATACATATTGCTTCTTTGAGTTGATAAAACAAGTTGAGTTGAACTATTAAGCAATGCATTGAAGGAGCAATAAATTATTTTATGTATTGAAAGGATGTGGTAGAAGGAATATTCCTATACAAAGAAGTGTTGAGAGATCATTAAAGAGTAGTGCATTGGTTGAAGGGAGGATATTACATACTATGATGAAGGAGATACATGTTATGTTGAAGGCCAATGCAAAGTCAGCCTAAATGTTGTCACTCAATGATGGGATGATATAAAAGATTGAAATCACACGCAAAGGTAGTGTAACGGAATGATGAAAGGTATAAGCATGTAATGCATTGGGATAACATGTTACATTGTGGGTGCATTGAATAAAAAGGATAATGCAATAAATCAACAGATTGAGATAATAAATTAAAGTAGCACATTGAATAATAATTAAAGAAGTCCATTGGAATGATAATGTTAGCATGATGGTGTGTTGGATGTATTTAAATGAGAATACAATGCATTGCATTGATTACATTAAAACACAATGTGTTGAAGAAAGGTGAGAATACAAATGCATTGCAAAGGTTGCAATACATGCATTGCAAATATAATATGATACAATGCATTAGCAATATAATATAACCCAAACATCAATGAGACATGATGAGCAAATGCGTTGGAGAGATAAGGCAAATGTGTCGATGGAATTGAAAGGGATATACAAACAATATGTTGAATGGATATAAAGAATGTGTTGAAAATAATATATTAAACAATGCATTGAAAGATTATTGTTGGTGCATTGAGACAATATATCAAAGCATTGTTTTGAGATAATATATTAATGTTGGTGCAATGAATATGTTACATTAAACAATGCAAATGTTACAATCAATATTGCGCATAAAGTGTTTCATCGTTCCTCATTGACATGAGGGTGTTATCTGGAGCCAATACTGCAAGTAGTCATAACCACTAAGCAAGCGTTAGACAAGGATTCTGAGTGCGTGCAATACCTAACCCTACAAATTGTAAACTTTAGTAATCCTTGGGGTGATTCCTCTTCCTATGCTTAGCACAGTCTATCCCAAGGTTTCTCATGTTGAAAAACAAAATTGTCACAACTCATACATGAAGAAGTTTCCCTCTAATTTATTGATCAAACTAATTGTTGAAAGGCTCATACCAAATTGCAGAATGATCTCATGGATGATTATTGGCAATAACAAATCAATTTTGAAATTAATCATGTTCTTAGACTCTCAATGAATTAACTTTTAGGATCTTTTACCTTATTATTCTTGTTGTACTATGGAGGATTGACATTCTTGAAGACATATTGAGACTGACTAGATATATCGTGTCAATTTTAAATATTGAGCATGTTCCTAGATTGTCAATGAATTTACTTTTATGATCTTTTACATTCTTCTTCTTGTTGTATTGTGCAGGATCGACATCCTGGAAGACATATTGAGACAAATTGGATATATGGTGACTTTGCTCATTTATGTCACCTTCATGCCTATGTCTTTGCTACACATATTGCATTTTAAATGTCTACACTTTTTTTATGGCACAATAGATTAGGTTATATTATGTTGCTACACCTAGGTATATACTATTGCAAGTAAGGAGAAACTTTTGGGTGACGATTGTTATAAAATCTCCAAATCTTCTTCACTATTTCATGAGCTCATTAATTTTATGTGATATTATTTCAAAAACATTTCAAAACATTTAGGGTGTCTTTCATTATCTCGATGAGATATTAACTAGTGGTACACTAAAGTTCCTACTCCAATATGTGCTTTGAGCTTTCATGCATGTCTTATGCCACTAATGAAAGCAAAATAGAAAAAAAAAGGACTGTAAATTATTTTAAATTCTATGTGCAAGTTATATCTGTTATGCAATTCAATGTGATGAATAAATCAACCATTTTGACCTAATATTTTGATTGTGGTTGTTTACTTGCAGGAATGAAGCTAGATTGAGGTAGTTGTAGGACTATTCCATTACATTAATTCATGCACTGAACCCATTGTGTTTCAGTTGCCTTATTTTAGATACTACAGTGTTCTAATGGCTTATTTGAGGATGAAAATGTTATTTATTTCAAATATCATAGTCATAGAAAGGCATAAAGGATAAATATCAAGGTTGTAGGAATCTATATGTCTTTGAAAATTGTAGAGGATAGACAACTACGTACTAGAAATTGTGCCTTAGCTTGTATCAACACTTCTACCTATTTTTATTTTCATGATTTCACTGGTTATGGTTCAGCCATTTGTGCAAAAGAATTATTGGGCATTTTAATGTAAACTTATGCATTGTTGAAAAGGTTCTTGATAAAGAAACTAACGGAATTTTCTAATTGATTACAAGAATGTTACAAAAAAACCTATGCATATGGCTCAAGTAATGTATTGTGGCTCCTATTAACAAACTCAAGAGTGTTATAAATCCTCTAGTACCAATCAAACGATAAAGTTATTGGGAGGATTTCTTATCATAATGATTTTAATCTTGAAGCCTATTCCATTTCTTTTATTGCATTGTAATAATATTGTCAATGATTAAAATATAAAAGTCATCCAAGAGTCACCTAGGGTGTAAAGAGTTTTAAGAGTCAAATGGGCCACGAGGGGATGTGAAAAGTCATGGAAGAGGTGAAAGGTCTATTGGAAGAATTGTATTTGATGTCAAAGGATGAATGAGCCATTGACAAAGATAAATATAGCTCGCTTCGTGCAATTCTCAAATTGGATTAACAAAATTCCTATATGTATGGTTTTCCTTGGGAGACTTGATCAACATATCATTGGGATTCTCATCATTGTTTGTAATCACTTTGCGCACTCTTCATGTGTTTAAAAATGAATGAATCATTCCCAATTTTTGGATATTTTGTAAGTCGACATGTTTAGGTTGTCCAACATTTGATTTACTTGACATCACACTAGACTTGTTCATCATTGGCATCAAAGTTACTGGATATGCAAGTTAACTTGCTTCATGATCTATTTTACATAATTGTATGCTTGTATGAAATACAAATTACATTTGCATTCATTTACATATATACCCACATGTGTTCTGTACCTCCAACTAATTCAGGTCGGATTAATTTCAAGATTGTGATTTTTGGGTAAATTTCTACTTCTAGTTTTCCTCACAACTTACAATGAAGGAGTTGCTATGCACTCAGAAGGAAATCCATTTAATGATCCTAATTAGAGCTTTGTTTATATCAAGTAGTTGTGTATCATGTCACAACTAGACATGAGATAAGAAGACAAGGGTTTGGTTGAAGTTGTATTTAAAGTCTTTCAAATATGTAGTAATAGAAGGAGTCGACCATGTCTATGTTGGCTCCCTCAATAGGCATGATGTTTCAATTAAACCTATATTAATAAGAGTCACGCCTCCACCCTTTTTTGTGAGACAAGCTCGGATGAGATAATAAAGAGAGAAAGAGTCTGAGGTAAAAATAAATCCGGTCAAGGAACATAAGTGCGGATTTGTAGATTGAGAAAGAAAGAAAAATCACAGAAGAAAGGAAGAAATTTGAATACGTAGTGGAGCAAAGAAAGGTTCATTTATCATGAAACTGAGGACTAAGAATCAAGGGATATTGTAGTTTTTCTAAAGAACCTTGTTGATCTGGCTTTAGCCATCAAGCTCGACCCTCTACCTCAAAAAATATTCGGAATTTACCTCAGAAATATCAACTAGCATTAATCTCATAAATAGACCTATATTTGCCTCAAACTTTGGCCCCTTTGTAAATAAATTTCAGACTTTGTGTTAAGGTAAAGAATTGGATCTATAGAAGGAGTAGACTTGGCCTTTTGTTAGCTCAAAAATGGAAATATAAAAAAATACCATAACTCGAGTCCTCCTATAAACAAGTCTTAATTTTGTGAAGGGGAAAATTAGGATTCTCTCTCTGTGAAAATTTAGACATGTTGAAGAGACAAAACAACCCTATTGTTTTGGCACTACTATGGATAATTTGGTCTTATGGTCTCAACTTGATTTGGAGTAGATAGTGAGCTAGTTTTGATGAAACTTGGAAGTACTCTTATTTCAACCCTTTGAAGAAGTGTTGAAGAATCTTAAAGTTCCCTTAGAGAGTTTTTTTTTTTTTGAATTTTTTCTAGTGCTTCTTATAATGAAAACCTGAAGAAGACTTTGATGACAATCTAAGCAAATTTTGAAGGCTTTCTAGAATAGATCTTGGAGCTTGTGTAAAGTTGATTTGAGTTGACCTTGAAGCAGAATTGGAGCACCGTTTTTGTTGAAAATAGTAGCGAGTAAAGTATTTTTTGACTTGTGCCTTAGTCAAAATGACCATAAGCAATATTTCCTTAGCATGCACAAGTTCCTAAAAGTTAGGATGAACTCCCAAAAATTAGGATGAATTCCTAAAAATCATAACTAGTTCATGAAGTAGTTTTACTCGTGTGAATAGTTAGAGGCTCAATTATTTATCTCTTAGTGCGAGTTAGCTTTGGAAAAGGGCAAGTGACCAGTCTCAAAGGTTATCAACAGCTCGGATGAGTTGCATGAGTCGGTTAGGATCAGTTAACTAGTCAATCACATGTCGAAGTTCCAAAAAAAACTTGCCAAATTTAGATGGGTAGAAAAGCTTATAAGAAGGACGGAGGCACATAATTGATCATTTTTTTATGAGCGTGATTTGTTGAGACAAGACAATAGAGAGCACGAGTTTTGTGTGTGAGCTAGCAGAGCTAGGAAGAGTGAGAAGGAGAGGCCTATATACAGGGTTTGGAAAAGAAGATTCTTATTGTATGCACTAGGAAATAAGGGGAATTTACAAGTCCAACGCAAGGATTTAGGAGCCAAGGACAAGGTTGTTGCAAGTGATTTTCAGCTAAGTGTCAGCAAAGAACAACCTTGTTCTCTAGTGAAACAATTTTCCTTGTAATTAGTTGTAATTTCTCAACTTTATCAATAAAATTTTTACAGCTAGCAAAGGGTTTTCCCAATTGGGTTCCCAATAATTTTTTTGTGTTTTTGGCTATCATGTGACTCTGCTTAATTCTGTTTTTATTTCACTACAAATTAAGTAGTTTTGTGTCTTGGGTTACAAGTTAGTTTTAGATTTGTTCATTTAATCATAGCAGAATTTGCCTAAATTTTCTACATGGCATCCGAGTAGGGAACATAATAAATATCAACATAAGTTGAGTGCAAGCATCTAAGAAGAAGACCTATGTGTTTGATCTGATGCCTCTAGGAGTTTTCCAAAGTGGAGAATAATATTAATTTGTGTCTCTTCTTGTGACAGGTACAAGCCAAGTTAAGAAGAAAGCTAGCCAAGTGGTTGAAGACAAATTTTGGGCTATTCTATGCAATTTTTTGTGGTGTATTTATGTGTTAACTAGGTCGCAGTGATTATATCTTTTGGGAAGAAGGCCAAGCTCTTGTAGCTATGGTTTGGGAGGGTCGTAAGGTCTAAGAGGGAGTTGGAAAAGGGGTTGAGTAATCTCTTAAGGCTACACAAGAGTTGGTTGGTTAGAAGAGGAGACAATGCAAATTTGAGAGAGGTTCAGAGGCTAAGTTGGAGGATTGGTGCACCGTGGACAAGTGTCCTAAGCAGGGTTAGAAAATTTCAGAGATCAGCCACAAAAACGGTGACCTAAGAAGGGTAGAAAGAAGTCATATTTGTGAGGTATGTTTGTTGTTCTCCCATGTTGATGCATTTCTAAGTGGTGAAGTCTTTTGGACAGGTTGGTGGGAAACTTAGGTATAAGTCATAGTGTTGTTAGAAGTTGACTTTTAGTGCCCTAAAGTATAGCCTATTGTGAAGGAATACAAGAATATTAGTGGGAAAGTGTTGGAGAGATCTCTAAGTAGGCAAAATGGCATTCCAAGGGTTGAGAACATACCACTATTTAGAGGGAGCCTCTAACTTTGTTCCATGGAAAGGGAGGATCATGATAGTTTCGGAGGATAATGTGGTGGGAAAATTTGTGAACCAGGCTATACCACATCCACAAGATCCCCAACAATTTACCCATCATACTAAGAATGATATCAAGGTAAGGAGGATTATTTTAGAAGGGACCATAGATCATATAGTTCCTTATATCCATGAGAAGGAGACAACTTTTGAGATGTTCAAAACTATTTTAGAACTATATCAAAGTACTAGTGATACTAGGAAGCTTGCTCTTGAGGAGAAGTTGAGGAGTATTTAGATGAGAAAGGATGAGCCCATTGTCACATATTTTTCAAGGTTCACTCAGGTACAAGATGAACTGGGTGGTGTGGGTGTGATTGTATTTGATCATAACCTTATGAGTTTTTCCTTACTTGGACTTCACAAGTATTAGAAAGGATTTTGGGATGTTGTCAGTGGGAGATAGAATTTTCCTGATTAGGAAAGGTTTTGGACTGACTGCGATCATGAATATATCTAGATAGGGACTAGAGATGATAGATTAGTTAAGATAGTGGAGGAGGAGGACCTTGCCCTAGCAGGCAAGGCCAGGGTCAAGGAGGGCTAAGGAGTGGGCAAGTCTAGTCAAAAGGACAAGAAGAAGGATCTAAGTAAGATCAAGTGCTTCCATTCCCATGAGTTTAGACACTCTACCACTAAGTGTACTAAGCAGAAGAAGGATCCAGTAAGGATCATGTATTTGCATCAACAGAGGTAGATGCATTTTCTACCCAATTCGAGAAATATTTCTCATTGATTTCTTGCATGGTAAGCTTAGTAGATAACAATATATGGTTTATTGATTCAGGAGAATCCTTCCATATAACCGGAAACAGGAAGAGCTTTAGCCACCTGAAGGAGATGGACATGTAGTTTTAGATTGAACTAAGATATGATGGTTAATATGCAGTTAGAGGAGTTGGTATTGTCAGTTTTCAAAGGGAGTTAGAGGAATTGGTATTGTCATTTTTCAGAGGGAGTTATGCAATCCTCTTCATCTCAGAGATTTTCTATATGTTCCATGATTGAGGCAGAATCTTGTTTCAGTAGCTACCCTTGAGGACATGAGATATGATACCATCTTCAACAGAGCTAAGGCGTACCTCCAACAATTTTATTTTGGATGTAAGAAGCAGATATATGTGAGGGTTAAGAATATTTATAAGTTGCAGGTAGAGACAAATGTAGCCTTGAGTAGCAATGCAGAGAGAGCTCATAGTAGAGAAGTGGTGGTTGAGCGAGAGCAGGATAGGGCTCTCAAGTTAGAGCCTCAAACATTATCTCAGTTTGAGTCTATGCTAGTTGACAGTTGGGTTGACCGACAAGATGATGGAGAGTATAACCTAGGGAAAGTGGAGGTAGCCACTCAATTAATGATTCCTAGTATAAGAATATTTCGAGCCAAGTGGGTAGAGGATTTGTTTATGGAAGACCAAGATAGATTTGGATCTTCCAGTATCACTTCCAGTCAGAGGAAGAAACCGCAAAGGTACATAGGGTACATGGAACTTATGATTTAAGTGATGGACTCATAGAGCAAGGTTGGAAAGAAAAAATCTTTAGATCAAGTTCCATAGAAGAAAGCAAAGAAGCCTTCTAGTCCAAAGGGATTAACTACAACAATGGATAATGTGATAGTGTTAGAGACAAATCCAAGTGGATGAGGTTCTTATAAAATCACTTTCCTCGCTAATAGGGAGCGTTGAAAACAATAGCGAGTAAGGTCTTCTTTGACTTGTGCCTTAGTCAAAGCGACCACAAGCAATATTTTCTTAGCATGCACAGGTTCCTAAAAGTTAGGACAAGTTCATGAAGCAATTTTACTCATGCGAATAGTTGGAGGCTCAGTTATTTGCCTCCTATTGTGAGTTAGCTTTGGAAAAGGACAAGTGACCAGTCTCAAATGTTATTTGTGGCTAGGACGAGTTGCATGAGTCATTTAGACTCAACTAACTACTCAATCACATGTCGGAGTTCTTGCCAATTTAGATGGGTCGAAAAGCTTATAAGGAGGATGAAGGCACAAAATTATCATTGTTTTGTGAGCATGAGTTTTGTGTGTGAGATAACATAGTTAGGAAGAGCGTGAAGAAGAGGCCTATAAATAGGGTTTGGAAAAGAATATTCTTGCTAGTATGCATTAGGAAATAAAAGGAATTTCCAGGGCCAGTGCAAGGATTTAGGAGCTAAGGATAGGGTTTTTGTAAGCAAGTTTTGGCTAAGTTATAGCACAGAGAACAACCTTGTTCTCCACTAAAATAATTTTCCTTGTAATTAATTATATTTTCTCAATTTCGTCAATAAAATTTCTACAATTAGCAGAGGTTTTTCCCAGTTGGATTCCCTATAATTTTTTTGTGTTTTTGGTTGTTTTTATTTCGCTGCAAATTAAGTAGAGAAAATTATGTGTCTTGGGTTACAAGTTAGTTTCAAAATTTTCCATTCAACCATAGAAAAATTTTCAGATTTTCTACACTTTTAGACAAACTTGTGGCAGACCATGGAGAACATATTGAAGTTGATCCGACTTCATGATGCAACATTTGAAGCATGGTTCTTGAGCAATCATTGAAAACGTTTTAGGCCGGTCATTAAGGCAATGAAGGAATTTGTAGTAGACTTTAAGCTAATCTAGAGAACTTGTTGAAGCTAATGTTTAAGACCCCTTTGAGACATCTTTGAAGCATTTTTGGAGCAGTCCTTGAATCATTATTGGAGTTTTGTTGAGACCTCTTTATAGACTTGGTAAAGAATCTTTTGGAAGTCTTGAAGCTATTGAATCCACCTTGAAGGATTGAAGTAAATTGAGAGGGTTGGAGTCCTCATACAAGGTTGGAGCCTTGTAAGAAACCAGGTTGGAGCTTGAATTTATTTTTGAGGATTGGAGTCCTCATAAGAGCTTGGAGCCTCATTGAGATGGGGTTGGAGCCTCGATTGATATCTAAGGATTGGAATCCTCATTCAAGGCTAGAGCCTTGTAGAAGTTAGATTTTTTTGTATTGGTTGGAGCTTGGATTGTTGTAGAGGATTAGAGTCCTCATTGTTTTAAAATAAATTTCCTTATTCTACATCTTATGTTCTATTTTAACTAGTGATTGTAATTGGAATAATATAATAATTCAAAATAAATATTGATTCACACCCCCCTCTCAGTATTTCCAATAAGGTCACCTACCCACTTGCATAAAAGATCCTCATGCCTCATTGTTTGGGGGGGGGATTTTGGCATTTGAGTCTTAGCATAACTTTAGCATTCAAGGCTTTGAGTGCATCTGCTCTTGGTAGTTGATAGGTTGAGGGATTATGAAGCTAGGGTTTGTGTTTTTTAAGATGATATGAACTACTCTCATCCCACTATTAGGTTTTGATGAGTTTATGGTACATGTATTTGAATGTGCAACTATATTAATGAGAAACTTTTCACTTCATGCTTTGATTCCCATGCATTCCTCTGTTGGTTATATTAGCTAATTTTTATTCCAATCATGTATGTATGTGTGTTTACATACTAGTTACATGTTAAGGAGTTAATTCATTGCATGCAACTTGTGTGTTTGCTTGGATATCTGCTCTTTATTCCATGCAACTATTAGGAATTGATTGTGAACTAATTTGCATTGAATCCCTAACATTCTCTTGTTGATGTTGTTGGAAAATGTAACTAGTTTTGGTCTTCATAATGTCATTATACTCATGCAATTATGTATACCTTATGTAACAAGAAAAAGAAGAAAGACAAATTATTGTTTTCAAGCATGGGTTTCATGCTTCTTTTGATTGCTCTTCTAGGTAAAACATGTTATTCATTATTCTAGGGCTTGTCATGTCATATGATTTATTGTCATGAGTCATGCGAGTCAATATCATTTGTATAAGACCCTATTAGGTAAGTTGTATCTTGAAAAATAATTTATTTTGAGTCTAGAAAGTCAAAATAAGACTCCAGACACAAGTGGCTCTGCCAGCAAAAAGTCGGCCTAGAGAGGGTATCCAATGTCATGGAATGCCTATATATAGAAGTAGCTTTGATCTCCTTTGATATAAAAAAAATAAAAAATCGATTTGCAATAAAAATAGTTTGATATCAAGCAAGAAGAGGAGTGAAGAAGGCTAAAAGACAAGGAAGAAGACCAAGCAAAGAAAGGAGACCTAATTTCTATCTATTTTTTTCCACACAATTAAGGGTTAGGGTTTCTGTAGGCTGATAATTTCAGATCCAAGTTGCAAGAGGGTTGAAACATTGTTTTGACCTAACTTTGACTCTCATTGACTTTGGAGACATTGACTTGCTTGAGGAAGGAATTACTGGAAGATTGAAACATGGCAGAAAGAAGGATTTATACTATTAAAAAGGGATCGAAATTGCAGATCTGAAGTAGTAGGACAAAAGTATAAAGTGAAGCATATTTGAAGAGGTTTTACTTCTGTTGACTTGGTCAAACTTTGACTTCATTTAAAGATATTCTTGGAGGGTTGACTTGGTTCTTGGAGGAGAACTTGGTCTAGGGTATTAGGTCTTGGTTTTCTCATTTGAAGCAAATTCTATAAGAAGAGAAGAGATTATTTTTTGGGTTTTCCCCTTGGAGGGGTTTTTCCCTGGCTTGGAGCCTACTTCCTATGGCCATTGTCTTTATTGTTTTTTCTCTTGATAATTGTTTGATGAAAGGATCTAATATAGAAACATAAGAAGATAACTAAAGTTCACAAGCAATTATCATGGTTAAGGAAAATTTGTTTTAATAGTTTCCTTACTACATTTTCCAACATGGTTTTAGAGCTAAGGTGAACAAAGAAAAAGTAGTTGCAATATCATCTTGTTGACATAATAAGGGATTGCTTGTAAAGTGGAATCATTTGCAAATAGACACAAGGAAAGAAGTAGAAGATCTATTGACCTAGAAGGAAGGATACTACATTAAAATTTCATCAAAGATCTCATCATCTCAAGAAAGATTAAACTCTCATTAAAGGAAGAAAGGATAAGTTCTTGTTGAAGATTCTTTGTGCATCATCTTGAAGAAAAGGTTGCATCGAAAAATCTTGGTATCATCATCCACTCTTTGAAGTTGTTTGAAGATACTATTGTTAAAGGCATACTATAAGTCATTATTCTAGGGAATCTTTGAAGACTCTTTTAATATTTTGAAAGCATCAATATAGTTGAAGACATCATCAAGAAGGAGGACTCTTAGTTGACGAGAAAGTGTCATATTGTCTTCTATGTCTCAATCTATAGATCATATGGCTACATTTTGCAAGGACAAAAACAAGTTTGTTGGATCGGAAAACTTCCTAGCATGGAAGAAGAGGATTGACTTAGCACTCATAGAAAATGATGTCATGGAAGATGTCCTTGGTGAAGCTGTTGTACCAGACAAAGAGAAGGCTCAAGGGTCAGAAAAATACAATAAGGGAAAAGTGAGGGCACAAAGGATTATTGTTGAATCCATTAAGGATAATATTGTACCCTTTGTTGCTAATTTGAAGACATCCAAGGGTACGTATTATAAGTTGGTAGATTTGTACTCTATAAGTACATCGAGCTAGAAAATATCCACGAGGAACCAAATATATAGAATAAGGAATTCAAAGTATGAAGACATGACCACTTATCTTGTGAAGATCTCACAAATAAGAGATTAATTACAAGTGCTTGGGAAAGTTGTTTCCAATTAATGAATGACTACTAGTGTATTAAATGCTTTGCCACCTTATTGGAGTAGTTTTGCAACTAGTATCTACTCAAAGAAATATGCTACTCCTTTTGATGAGTTGCGGCCTTAATGCATCTTGGAAGAAATGGGGATAAAGCAAAGGATGACACCGAATCAAAAGAAAGATATCAAGGCTTGATTGCAAGGTCCAAGAAGGAGAAGAAAGGGAAGTTTTGAAAGTCCAAAGAAAAGCCATTTATGTCCAAGATTTAATTCTCTGGATGCAATGAGTATGGCACTTTGGATTTTCTAAACCAGAAGAACAACAAAAGAAAGGAAAGAAGTGAATCTCACATAGTTGAGGAAAAGGGAGAACCTGAGAAGAAGCTAAAAGAAGGATATCCCAATGATCTTTACTATTAAGGGAAGCTCCATCTCTGCCAAGTTCTTTATTCAATTTGTCTTTCTTTTATTAAGTATAAAGTAGAGTAGCATGCATTGTTGTATTCTCTAGAAGAGTATTGGTTTTTGTAAAGCATGGTATCATAGAAATAAGCATTTGATAATAAAGGAATTAGACACTACTTGATTAATTTGCTTTGGTAGGAATCATCTAGCTTTCAAGAATGAGCAGATTAGGACCATATTGCACATCATTGTTCATCCAAGTATTTTCTAACATCATGTTAGAGGTAGACATTTTGCAAAAAGGGATCATCAAAGATCCAATAAGAACTATCATTTAGAAAGGTTCTTGGAAGTAGCATTATTACTAGTAGATATTCCATCTAGTATGGAAACAATACTCTTGAAGGATGAAGGAATGCAGATGGTTGAGTTGTAGTGTGAAAGGCATAATTAAAGTATTTCTCCTCTTGAGAAAAGAAACCTATCTTCGATAGGTAGAAGTAATCTCATTCAAAGAAAGCATAATTAGATGGTTGTATGAAAGCAAAGGTATGCATATTATTTCTAAATTAACTCTTCTCTAGGGTAGGGTTCATATCTATAAGAATATTACAAGAAAGAGTTGGTTATAAAAGTGTGCTTGGTAAATCTTCCATATGATTACATGACGCTTGAAAGAAGAAATTTGACATGCTTTGGAATGGCTAGAGATGAAGACTCTCTCACAAGATAACATGCTATAAACATAATTATATTGATCAAAATTTGGTATGATCTCTGGAAGAGAGAAAGACAGTTAATAAATATAACTCCAAGGGAGATACTGTAGCTTGCAAACCAGTTTGATCGATGGGTACCTTGATTAAAAGTGGAAGCATGGAGAAGGATTCTTATACAACAAGGAAATGGATTGTGTGAAATGATGTTGATCTCAAAGGATTTAATTACTTTGATGAAAGGGCCATCGTGATAAGATAAGTATGATATTAATATTTTGGTATTGATTATCTAGTTGACATATTGTTTTGCTACTCGGAAGGATATTGCAGTAATGCATAATAATAAGTTGAGGCAAGTTCAACTGTTGGTGTTGAACTTGATTCAAAGAACATATGGACTTAGTGAATGGTTTTGGTTATCCTTAAAGGATTATGTAGTTAATATGTTTACACCATCATCTTGAAATGGAAAGGTAGCAATATAAGAAGATAACCTAATATTTGATCAATTTCATGTTTAAAGGATGCTATGATTAGTTCTAGTTTGATAAGGCTCAAATTAATGCCTTCAATGATGATAACTAGAGTAAAGTGATATTTAAGGTTGATGGCTTGAACCTTGTCACAAGACCAAAGGAAAAGGATGGTTCCATAATATCCAGAAATTTAGAAGCTCAAAATGATGGGATGCAAAATAAAGGAGGAGCCTTGCAACTACTACTTGAAGATCTCCATGGAGAACTAGTAGTTGATTTTCTTATAAAGACAAGCTAAATATCTTGTGGTTATGACTTCCTAATTGAAAGTAAGTGAATAAATCTCCTCTATGCTTGAGAGGGAGTAAGAAGTCTCCTTAAATACTTATGAACGAGCAAGGATCTATTCCTTAATCAAGAGGGAATGATGATCTTCTCTATGGTTGAGTGGGAGTGATAATGGACATCACATTTATATTCTCTTCTTCATGTGTCATGCACTAGGCCAGGACTAACAGTCGTACGTCTAAGTGAAGGCCATAAAGGGAAAATGATGGATAAAGGATTGGATAAGCATCTGAGTTTAATACTCCTTGATGACATAGAATCCAAGATAGAAAGTATTCTTGTTGACTGACACTCTTAAATTGAAGATTGGACAAGAATCTAAGTCAAGAGTGGTCGAAGAGGACCGATATTCTTTGAGGATTGAGAATGCAAGATAAGAATAGTCCTAAAAGGACATACCTAGTGAACATCCAGATGGGGTATGTACCTTGAAGAGGTACTGTGGTGTCTCACATAAATCCTCCCAACACTATGATCTAATATAGAGTCTGTCAAGTTAAGACCTTACTATGTTGACAATGTTTGTCTTGAGGTTGATGCTTAAAGATGGCTTACCAATCCAACTCTTCTTATGAAAACACTTTAGTCTAAGAATATCCTTGTATCGGTTGTACAACTATGAACACCTCCCTAGTTAAGAGTATGTGTTGGAATATGTAAGTAGTTTGGGTCTGCATAATTGTCACTATACTCATGTCATTATGTATATCTTATGTAACAAGCAAAAGAGGAAAGAAAAAAATATTATTTTCAAGCATGGGTTTCATGCTTCTTTTGATTGGTCTTCTAGGTAAAGCATGTTCTTCATGCTTTTAGGGTTTGTAATGTCATAAGATTTATTGCCATGAGTCAAGAGAGTCAATATCTTTTGTATAAGACCCCATTGGGCAAGTTGTATATTGCAAAAGAATTTATTTTGAGTCTAGAAAGTCAAAATAAGCTTCCCAACACAAGTCGACCTTACAAGAGAAAAGTCGACCTATAGAGAGGTATTCGACCTCATGGAAAGCCTATATATAGAAGCAACTTCAACCTCCTTTGATATAAAAAAAAATACAATTTGCAATAAGAAGAGTTCAATATCAAGCAAGAAGAGGAGTGAAGAAGGCTAAAAGACAAGGAAGAAGACCAAGTGAAGGAAAGAGACCTAATTTCTATCTATTTTTGTCCACATGTGCAAGGGTTAGGGTTTTTGCAAGTCGAGGATTGCAGTTTTGAGTTGCAGGAGGCCGATAATTTTATATCCAAGTTGCATGAGGGTCGAAACATTGTTTTGACCTAGCTTCGACTCTTGTTGACTTCGGATACATGGACTTGCTTGGGGACATAATTCTTGGAAGATTGACATGTGCCAAAAAGAAGGATTTCTATTGTTCCAAGGGAATGAAATTGTAGATATGAAGTAGTAAGCCAAAAGTCTAAAGTGAAGCAGATTTGAATAGGTTTGACTTTTTTTGACTTGGCCAAACTTTGACTTGATTGAAAAATATTATTGGAGGGCTTACTTGGTGCTTGGAGGAGGACTTGGTTTAGGGTATTGGGTCTTGGTTTTCTCATTTGAAGCAAATTCTATAAGAAGAGAAGAGATTATGTCCGAGTTTTCCCCTTGGAGGGGTTTTTCCCTGGTTTGGAACCTACTTATTGTGTCCGTTGTGTTTATTGTTTTTGCTCTTGATAATTGTTTGATGAAAAGATCTAATAAATAAACATAAGAAGGTAACTAAAGTTCACAAGCAATTATCAAGGTTAAGGATAATTTGTTTTAATAACTACCCTACTACATTCTCCAACGTATGTGTCTTAAGATGGTATCAATTAACTGATTTTTCTTGAAGCATACTATTCTTATTAGTATGTTGTTATGTGTTTGTACCTTGTTCTGCAAGTTTGTTAATGGGGGGCTGATCTTGTCCTCATTCTTTAAGCATTTCACACTTGGTCTCACATTTATTTCTTTGCACTTGAAAGCGAAGAGTAATACACACACACATGGTGGCAAATAGGCCCACAAACTTGATGGGACTCCTATCCCAAATGGTGTGAGGTCTAACTGAGACTTCACACTGGGGAGACCTCCTACTATTGGTGGAACATTCTGGCTTGTCAACACCACTCCATCTGCTTTTCGAAATCTATATATGCATTGAACTTATTTTTAACACTTAATTAACTCAAACTATCTTCTATTATCGATCCACTAAACATAAAATATTGATAACACTTTCATTTAAACTTCTCATCAATTTTTTTTACATAATTTCCAAATCTATTTTTTTTCTTGTTAGCTTGTGGTTTAAGAAACCATGACCAAGGGGCATCAAACTATCAAAATCAAGGGACATCTAAGTTATCAAAATTACATGGGGATCACACTTGACATCGACCACATCAACCCTTAACATCATTGATTTTTTTCCTTTTTCAATCTCCCTCTTGACTACCTGAATTTCAACCCTTGACCCTTCAAACGTTTCGTAAATTTAGACTCCAAATTGCCAAATACAATTTCAAAAAATTTCTCATTCTTTAAAAAAAAAAAAAATCAAACTTTCTATTTCTAGTTTTTTGGGGAAAATTTATTATGCAGATTTAAAATTTATTAATAAAGAGTAAACGAAATATCTAAATGCTTTTAGAATGCCTCAAACAATGTTGTACTGAATTAAAAAAACAAGTCAATGTATAAGAGGTAACTTAACATGAACGTGACAGAATTAAAAAACTTATTGTGGAATTTTAAAAAGTAAGCTACCATTAGTGGTACAAATTTAAATGCAATAAAAAGCATGCGCGGCATAAGAGGTAAATTAACATTGGAATTGGTCTTTATTAGCGGTAAATTTATATGCAACTGGTTATGATCAAGAGAATTAAAAAGCATACGCGGCATAAGAGGTAAATTAACAAAGGATTTTTTCTTTATTACGAGAGTTTGAAAGTTCCAATTTAATACCGGCCTCTATTCCATATGGGCTTTTCAAGACTAGGGGCTTCGATTGGATCTAATGCTCTGGTTCGAATGTAGGAGCAACCGGAACTGAAATCCAAGCAAGATCATCCAGGCAAGATCAGCAAGAGTGCCCTATCAAAATCGAAGGTTAAGGAAACAGCGAATCGAGGAGGAGAAACAAATTTGTGAAATGAGAGGGATCCAAACACAGGAGCAAGCTGGGTTGAATTAAAAAACAAAGCGGACCCTCCAACCGTCACCGTAGCACGTATTTAAAAAGAAATGTAGAAAGGGGTAGAAAAGGGGGAAAATTAAGCAGCATATTTATTCACATTTTTCTCAATGCCCAGCTCTGTTCCTTCGTGACCCACTTCATATATCTTGATTTCTTGCGCCGAGTTAGATTTAATAACCAATTAATCACGTTCTATCTTTCAGCGCAGAGGTTCGCAGGGTCAGAGATTGAGATGCTCGTGATCAATGAAGCATGACGAAAAAGAAGAGCAGGAGAGAAACCTAAATTGTATTGGTGCAGGGATTGCATTGCGCAGGAATCCCAATCACAAACATTTCTGAGTGTAAGGCGTGAATGGTTAATGCATGTGGGGAGATGAAAGGGCGATCTGTGAAGAAGGGAGGACCATCATGAACGGAGGATTGGGTCAGCGCTCGAGCAGTACTGGATCACTTCAATGGCTTCAACAGCAGCAAAGTATTGTAATATCTTCATGTACTCCTCTCAATCCGAGAAAAATAGGCAAGGTGGGCGTCAGTCCGTGCCCCAGGGAGAGATTTGGTGTGTGGATCTGCAGAACTGCTAGTAGGAGGAAGGCTGGAATGGCTTTGCTGGTATTGGTTTCACTACTTGTATTCATCTCCTTCTTGTTCACTCTCAATAAAGGTATGGATGTTTATGAGCTTTTGTAGTATAATTTGACTGATTTATGCTTTTACCCAAACCACAATGCACCACACTGAGGATTCCTGACTTGGGTTTCTCTGCATTTGTTTGATGACATGTGAAATGGGTAGTTGTTTCAATTTTGACTTAATCAGAGCAATTTCATCGATCTGAATAAAATTAGGCAGTAAATTGGTTGAAATATTGTCTTTGGGATCAATCTCACATTGGTGATGAGTAGGCTGTGATGGGTAGTCTTAAATCAAATGGATCTGGATAGCAGAATGCTTCGGGATGGTTAGAATATCTGGAAAATGTTTAGGTTTAGTTCTTATTTTAAGACTTAGATTGCATGATGAATTTCTAAACAGTTACTGGTAAACTATGTTTCAGACGGAGATGAATTGGGACTGGATGGCTCGGACAGATATCTGGTCAAGGGCTCCGTGACAATCATCGCTAGTCGACAGAGTCCGCTCGGTCACCCAGGCCATCCCATTGGTTCGCCTAAATCAGCAAAGCTAGGGATTCCTATTGCTGTCAATAATACTCCTTCTGTTATGCCGTTACCCGGAAATAAGAGTACGATCCAGCCTCCAGTTACTTCTCTTCCGCCAGATCATCCATGCCAGCACTTCTCTCTACCACCTCCTCCTGCTGACAAGAAACGAACAGGACCTCGGCGTAAGTTACAGTCTTTACTTTTAAAAACATGTAGTTGGAATCAGATGAATGACAAACAAAGTGAGCAATTGTATGTCAGCTTTTATCTTTTTCAGCTTGAGGAAAGCATGCATTTCGTTGCCAACATTTTATGTTTTTGAATTTACACAGGCTTCTGTGTTAGTTGGATGCTCTTCTTATATATATTTTAATTTTTTTTCTCACAGCATGCCCTGTTTGCTACCTACCCGTTGAGAAGGCAATACAACTCATGCCTGCCATTCCTTCCGATACTCCTATTATCAAGAATTTAACATATGTTACAGAGCGGGTATCTGCCATGACAACTCATGGGAATGGGGGTTCTGACTTTGGGGGTTACCCAACATTAAAGCAGCGGGAAGATTATTTCAACATACGAGAGTCTATGCATGTGCACTGCGGGTAAGCTTCTGCTTTTTGCACTTGGTATCTAGAGATTGTAAAATACGTGCTTGCTTTGGATGGGATCATGGCATCCGATTATGTAGGTTGAAGTACCAATGGAGCTTGAAGGCACTGAACAATTAGTTGTTATGAAGGATTAAAATGACTTGGTGCTGTTGGTCATTATTGCAGATTTGCAAAAGGAAGTACACCAGGCAATGCGACTGGGTTTGATATTGACAAAGAGGATCTCTTTGATATGGCGCAGTGCCATGGGATTGTTGTTGCTTCAGCCATATTTGGTATATCTCTCCATTGGAGAGTATTTTAACTTTGTTATTAATTGCATGTAGCCTAAAGAAACTTCATATATAGTGCTTATGGTCAATGCTTATTCCATGTCATGTCAGGCAACTATGATGAGTTACAACAGCCAAAAAATATTAGTGAGAAAGCAAAACGAGACATCTGCTTTTTCATGTTTATTGATGAGGAAACAGAATCCTTCTTAAGGAAAACTGCTGCTTTGGACGATTCAAAGAGGATTGGATTGTGGAGAATTGTGGTTGTTCATAACCTTCCATATCCTGATGCACGACGCAATGGAAAGGTACTCTTGTGTTCCCTTGCGTGCAATAAATAATCAATAATTCTTACTGATCATATAAAGTATATAATAACACGTTTGAAGTTGAGTGAAACAAACAATGTGTAGGACAATGGCATGAAGCCAGCCAGAGGTTTTGGCTATTTATTAACCTGTACATTGCTACTAGATATCCCTTGCAAATAAGACTGTTGAAACGCACAGAAAAATTATCAAGCTGGAAGCAAAATGGCAGATTATATCATGTCTAAAGACTAAAGAAAGGTTGTGTTTTCTACATTAGGTTATTTTTGTTTGCATATTTGATTTTTATCAGTCCAAGAGGTTGTCGTTACTGATTTTGAAGATATTGCATATAGTTCACTCTCAAATGGATGGTCTCTCTCATCATAGAATACGACATCGTCTTCTGTTTTAGAATTTAGTACCAGTTAAATTTTGAACTTGGATTGTCTGAGGCCTATTCGGATCACTTCTATGAGAATGAGATTTGCCCTCGTATTTGTTGCCTTTTAAAGGGCATCTCATTTCAAAGCTACTTGGACAATGGATGGGATTGAATAGTCCCCTTGTAGAAAGACTTTTTTTAAATTTTACGCAGCTGAGCCATGAAACAGTGGTCTTAATATCTTTTTCAGGAAGCTTTGTCACTTTATACTTTGTCTCTTAATAAGTTAATTCTACAATATGTATGTGTCTTTTTGAAGAAGGCTTCTTCTTCTTATATATGATTTTAAAAGCTCTTTTTTTGGAAGTGAGTAGAAACTTGTGTCATTTGAAAGATTCTCACGAGTGTATTTCTTCATCCTCAAGTGGTTTTAGATTAGCAGTATTAGATTTTTCTTATCACTTACAAGTTAAAATTTCTTTCCTATTCATACATCTTCATCTATGTATAACAATAGATATGTTGATTCCCTGTTTATTGGAATTTTGAAAGTGAGGTTTCAAAAACCCATTCAATTTCCAAAACTTACCCATTTTCTTGCTTCCAATTTTAATGAGCAATAAAATGTGCCATTGGCCACAATAAAATCCTTTGTTACCTTCATAATAGTGTGAGTATACCTACTCTTTGAGAACGTCACCCAGGACAGTTTGCAGTTTGTACCACTAACTCAAACTGATGTAGCACATCTTCCAACTCTTCCTCTAGAAGCATGGAAAACATAGACTCTTTTGTTGACTTTAAGAAATCACTTAAGAATTTCACAGTTTTTCTTCATTCCACCTTACTTTCTGATTTGATTCTGGCTTCTTTCACATTGAAACACACACTTGGGAATTTTGCCACTACTGTTTTCCTAGAGTTGTTTCAGCGATCCTTAATGTGGCAACTCTTTTGTTCTACTCTATCACTGTATTGGTTTAACATTGTAAATCAATTTCAGGGTTTAAATGGGTTTAATATTCAAGAATCGAAACTGAAACTATAGATATCCATTTTCTAATATAGAAAGTGGGTTTTCTTAAGAGGCAAACCTTAGATATTATAGGGCATAGATATTCAAGAAGTCATCCAGAAGGTCTCAAGGCCTTTGCTTGGAAGTGTTTGTAAATACAAATGAAGGTATGCTTGTAACAGAGTTTTACTTTCCTGCTGCAAATGATATTCCATAAAATGGGTTTCATATAATGCTTGACATTCTTCATCATGGATGAGAAGCAAGCCATAATTTGTTGCACATCTTTTAGCCTTAATATATATCAATTGATCTATGTTGATCCCAACCCAACATATGAGTGTGTAAGTATCACCTATAATCAACCATCACAGTGATAAGTGGAGAAAGAGATTAGGGGGTCAAATATACTACATCCTTGTGTGGAGATCACTGATATTATGGGAAGGATTTTTATAGACAACCACAACCTATGTATGAGCTATCATTGAATGCGCCTTTCTTGATGTACTGTTCTGTTATGAATTTGTAACTTGTTATGAAGTACAACGAGTCAATTTTATTTTTTGGTCTACATAAAAGCTTCCTTTAACTACTAATAAACAATATTTACTTAACCTTTACACAAGAAAAAGGTAGGCCATGCATGCAGCCTCCACCAGCATTGGATGTCTAAAAGAAACTAAAAAAGTGGGCTAGCTACATGCCAAAACATCTGATACACATAGCCACAACCAAACAAAATTCTACAATATCCAAAGATCCAAAAAAGCAACAACGATAAGGTAGAACACTAAAATAGAAAGCCTAAATAACAAAGCCAACTACTGATTGTGGCTCATCATGATTTTTGGGGCTGGTCCTTGACCAATAACCTAAGGGTTCACATTAGCCATAGGATTCTCCCAACCATAATTGGTTGGCTTGAAGGGTGGTAGAGTCTCCAAAATGACCAGAGTGCTATAAATGAAAAACTGTTATTATGTGTAGTGGAAGGGTGTCAATTGCCTTGTTTTCCTGCCTCTCACAATCTTATTCACTAGCCTTGAGGTGCACTCTGTTGTCTCTGGGGTGTGAGTGGGATGATTGGGCATGCAAGGAGCCAAGTGGTTCCTTACTCATATTGGAGTGGGCCCCACCCCAAAATTTCTAATAGCTATTGTAAATTCACCATTTCCATCTGAATCTTCTGCACTTGCATTGTGATTTGCAAGAATATGCTTGCACAAATTAGTGCGCTGTTGCACCACGAGAAAGTTAATGAAGGCTCTATATTATCAAGTACTACTTACTTGAGTTTCCTCTATAGAATAAAATACCTAACAAATTTTCAAGTAAAATGAAACTCTATATCCCAAGGAAGACAACTGCCTAAGAGGGTTTCCTTCCATGTAATAGAGCCTAGGAGATATTGACAACACATTGACTCTACTTATGCCCAAGTGAACTTGGTTAATGACAAACTTGTAGCAAGCATTTCAAGTTTTTGGCTTGCTCATACTGGAGACAACAAAGGTTTTGGACTCCTAGTTACATTAGTCCTTTATCTATGGGTGGACCCCCCAACACTAAAGTCCAAATGAAAAAACTTTCTTTGGTTCTAGTGCTAGCTTCCAAAGGCATCACCATTGAAAGAGGTAGGTTTTTCGCTTGGACTTGACTTGCAAAAGCTTGTTCAAACAACCCTCAAGCAAAGTCTTAGCATAGAGCCACTTGTAGCCAAAAGTGAGCTTATATTTTATGAAAACTATATGGTGCTTGTTTTGCCAATCTTGCACCAGGCGTGGGGTGATTGCAAGCCTAAATTGAGGAAGAGAGCATCTGAGATTAATGTTTCAAGTTTCAACTCATTCTAGCATAATATTTTTAGGCCTAGCCAGTTTGAAGTTACTTGAGCTCTGACCATGGAAGCCAATCCCTTGTTTGATTGTCCAACAAATCATTGGCCCCATGAAAATCCTTTTTGGGCCACCATATGCAATGATCATTGAAACATACACTTGATTGTAAGGAGAGATCTCTCCATAACAAAAAAGGCCCAGTGCCCTCTAAAGCCTGTCATGCATCTTGAACCACAATGTGCCAATACTTTTTACATGAGCAGAAGTAGTGATTAGTGTCTCGAAACATATATGTTGGTGGGATTATTTGCTTAGACTTGGTTTATGCACTATCTATGAAAAACTCCCAAAGCCCGCTTTCTGGTCATGGATTGAACTTGGCACATAGAGCTTGGGCCCAAACATGGGTCTTGATACCATGCCTCCATACTTTTTTGAGGTGCAACATAATTCCCTCATGACCCTATCAAAGCCACTAACCTTGGAGTTATTAGAAAATAAAAGATTCTTTAAGGCCTTTTCCAATTGTTGATAAGCTAACTTAGAAGTCACCTAGCACAAAAATAATAGACATGGGTGGTAACCAAGATTTTGGTACAAATTTGAAATTTAGTTGCTAAGTCTAGAGGTTTGGTAACCCATTTATCAATTTTTTTTCTCAACCCTCTGCACTACTACTTCTCAAAGTTGTTTGGAGAAGAATGAACATGAAAAATTCACTTCATTGAATCTAGGATCACCCTTGGGTTGCAAGGCAGTTTGACATTGGGCATTAGCTTTGCCAAGAACTTTGAGTTTTGAGCCAATGAATGCTTGTGCTTAATGCTAACAAGAAGGTATGCAAAGTTCCAAACATTCAATTGTTTTGTCCCATGAGATTCGCTTCGCCATCCTAGTATGGAAGGAGTTGTTAGCAAAATGGCCTTTCAAAAACTGCATTGGTTTAGGAATCAGGATTAGGAAGTGGGATTTGCTAATTAGATCCATACCAACTTTGCAAACATTACATACAAGGCCAACATGAGTGGGTAGCATTGTATGATAGAGTAAACCAAACCATCTTCCTTAAACTTTTGTTTGTTGATGGACATGCAAGTAGAGGCATTGACAAATGTTTGAACAACTCTAATAAAATGTAGTGGAGACACGTCTTTTGGCTTGTGCCTTAGCCAATAAAGATTTCGAATTGTCTTTCTCTAGCATGAATGCGAATTCATAAGTTAGACTTCAGTTGTGATGAGTTGATTTCCAGGTCACTGGAATGGTCAACAATAGATTTCATGCGTAGTGTTGGGGCTTCAGTTCGTTGGAGTCTTCTTCAGTTAGACTACAGGATGAGGTGACATAGACAAGTCCAATTAGGACGAGTTAAGGATGCAAAGACAAGTTCATTTAGGATGAGTTACGACTTCAGGGACAAGTGAAGAGAGGATGAGTTAAGTCCTTTGTTAACTAAGTTCACAATTGGAGAAAATCAAGGACAAGCTCGAGCTAGTTAACTGAGAGCTAATCCAAGTGTAACTGAGACTAGACTTGCTCCAATTAACTAGCAAAAGGAACTCGTTGCACATGTGTGACCATCCATTTGAACTTGGCCTCCTTGCATGCATCAAAGATCTATTAAGGGACAAAGGCACAATGTTGGACAATTCCTTGTTGTTGGCAGAGTGCATTGATTGAGGAGCAAAGATCAGAGTTCGAAGAGCAAACCAAGACTAGTTTTTAGTAGGAAACATTTGTGTGTAGGTCGAGATCAAGAGGCAGGGCCGAGGGCATCTTCTCAAGGTCAAGAGCAGTGATCAAGGAGCAGGCTAGGAACAATTGTGGGGCAAATATTAGTGAGAGCCTTCTTAGAGGCTATTTGCTAGCTGTAGTAGCAACCTACTAAATTTGTAAAATATCTATTTGCTCAAAGAAAGATCAATAAAAGCCTACAACAACGAATGCAGGTTTTCCCATTTGGGCTTCCTAGGTAAAACACTGGTGTCAAATTTGTGTGTGCATGCGTTTTTATCTCAACTATTTTCCATTGCATGTTGAATGTTAAGGAACTTTGTATATTGGTGAAATTTAAACTTGGTTTCAGTTTTCAGTTGCCTTGATTTTTCAGTAAATTCATCTAAGTAGTTGCAGATTTTCAAGAAAATTAACAGTCAGCGTGAATGGGTAGCATTGTATGATAGAGTGGAACAAACAACCATCCTTAGACTTTCGTTTGTTGATGGACATGCAAGCAAAGGCCTTGACAAATGTCTGAACAACTCCAATAAAAAAGGGGCTCACGACCTTTATCATTAAAAGTATAAAAGACCACTCAACTTGGTCATAAGCCTTCTTGAATTCTATCTTAATGAAAAGAGCGTCAAGGCCAAAGGCATGAATCCATTCCATACCCTCCCACACAACAATAACATTTTCTAGGATGCATTTGCCTCAGATAAATCTTTTTGGCTCCTTCCTGATTATTTTGGCAAAGATATGCTTTATGAGCAAAGCTAGAGCCTTAACCAATCTTTTATATGAATTCTTAACTAGAGAAATTGACCTCTAAGTTCTAACTCATCATTAGCAATGTCCTCTACCTTGGGGATGAATTTCATGATACCCAGAGTAATGTGAGTCCCAAGTGATTGTTTCCTTATTGTGTCTTTGTATGCCTTCAACAAGTTTGTCTTGACAAAGTCCTACTTGGCCTTATAGAATCACATGGGAATTGGCTAGCTAGGGTTCCTGGCATCATCCATATCACCTAGTGCAACATTGAATGGTTGTCTCTTGTTCAACATTAACACCTTGAAACTGAAAATCCATCTTGTAATGATTAACAATCTCTTGCTCAATTAGAGCTTGGCCGGTCACTCCCTTTTTTCTATCTTAAGAGAAGACATCTTCTTTCCTGCTTCTTTGATTGCCAATGCCTTAATGAAGGATTTAGTGGGCATATCCCTGTCTACTGCAACCATGCAAAAAATTGGGCACCCTTAGCATGGTGAATGTCATCAATCCTCATAACGTGGCAGAGTTTGGCTACCAACAAGCTTTTCTTCATCAATAGGGTTATGTTGAAGGGCTCAAGACACAATTTCAAACCCTTTTCAGATGACCTAGCTTTGATTGCACCTTTTAACTTCAATCTAGTGGCCATAGCCACAAAAAAAGACTATTGTTCTTGCAATAACATCTTCCCATGGAACAATTCACCCATCATTAACTCGAGGCTTGATAAACAAATTCTAAATAGTTTTGATACATGCAGTACAAGCTTTGCAATTGCAAGGCATTCAAGATGAAACATGTCCCATGCATGCGCATCTTATTGGTTGTTCACAAAATAACAAACTAGATAGGTTGATGGTTAGATAGGTGTTTGCATCATTCACATGCACCGACCTTCCACCAAAGGATTTAAAATAGTACTTTGAAAGCACAACTTCTTCTATTTGTTGCAGGATCCTTTCTTGGCTTTTGCAAAATTGTTACAGTTACCATTGTTGCTTCCTGTACTATCTGAACTTCCAAAAACAACAACATTATTTGGGGTAGGGCTAGCCATATTAGACCTCCTCTTAGAAACCTTGTGACAATAGCCATGGCCGGTCAGGCTAGCTAGGCCAAATATAATATGGTAAGATTTAATAACCAATATAGATCCATCTTAACCACGAATCTACCAAGCGCTGAGAGGAATCAATTCTATTGATATGCAAACTTCTTTTAGAATGCAAAACTTGAAAAAGGGTTTGCACCTCAAGAGATTTAATCCTTGTCGACACTTGATAAATTTGTGGTTCTTTCTGAGAGAGAGAACCACAAATTTATTAAGTGTTGAGGGGGATTAAATCTCTTATTACACCATGTGTAATTTTTCATTGTTTAAATTGCATTTTTGAATGCATAAATAGATACAATACCTTGAAAGCCCCTTCAAGCACTTGTATTGTGTAGACTACACAACTTAAATTTGCAATTCCAACAAATCTTTGCTAGATTTTAGACAAAATTCACTGAAAAATATACCTGGCCAAAATGTAAAATAGTGAGACTAGTGAAATGTTTTAGCTATAAGAATTTAAAGATTTTAATTGCTTTATATATATATATATATATATATATATATATATATATATATTAAAAGGAACAAGTATGATTGACATTATAAATATCTAGTTTGAAGGCCAAAACCTTTTACATCTCGTACCGCGAATTCACCATTTGTCCAAAATTCCCGACCCGCTACATATATTTCTAATTTACTATTTACTCCTTTTTTGAAAACACTCTTCCCCTAAACCCTCTAAAAGATGCCATTAAATGCTATGCATCAACAATACAAATGACCATATTGAAATTAGAAACAAACATTATGGCTCCTCCCTAGCTGGAGCTATCTGATCTTCCTCGATGCTTGCTGCATGATTCTCTGGACTATTGCCTAAACTGTTCACGTTGTCATCATCCTACATTTGCTCCTTGTTCACCATGTCCTCCATATCATCAACAATTGCTTGATTATGCTCCAGAACGCCCTCGTCCCCCCTTCTTTCGAGATTATCAACTCTGAACTCCTGCATATCAACAACTAACTGCAGACGTTCCATTTTAAGCTCCAACAACTCCAACTGTCGTGACAACAATTCCTTACACACGTGTGTCTCTGCCAATTGCATCTCAACAATGTTAGATATTAGGGTGATCATGAAGTCCACCATTCTTGCAAGCTTGGCCACGTTGGCTCGAGCTCCTCACCAACTTCCCCCTCATTTCGCTCCATTTCTTCTTGTGTTCTCTGAATTTGCTTGCTTAGTGCTCCAGACATTTGAATTGCCTTCATGATGAAGTCCTCCGCTGCCCTCCGCTCTATATATAATGACAACACTTCTTTCCTACCCAAATTTTAGAGGCTTGTTGCATTGGAAGCTGATGTTTTCGCCAGAGCCACTTGCGCCAGAGCCATTAAATTTTCAACTTTGAACCTTTGATTTTCCAAGCACTTCCTATTTCCAAACTGATACTCTGGATCAGAGGATATGGGTTCACACATTTGATATGCCCCGCTATTCATTTCACGGCTTGTCCATTTGTCCTTCACTGAGTTCAAAATTGCGTTGCTACTCTAGGTTGCCGGCAAGGCCCGATTTTCTACAATAATGGAACACCTCCCTTGTGTCTTATTTAATAAGATATTTAATTCAAGAGTGTCTAGCATAATTACTATAATCATGTCTCTATTCCCAATCTTAATAATCCTTAGAGCTCAAGAATTTCCCATTAGATTGCTATACATTGTGGAGGAGGTTTGATGATTATGGACTCATTGTTTATCCTTAATTCCTCACACTTTAATAATACACCCTGATTTTCCATAAGGCCGACTTCAACATTAAAAATTCATTTAATATGACAAAAATCTATATTGACGAAATGCTTAATCAACAATTTAATTCGATGCAGGATAGGGGGAAGGCATGGGTCATCATTCTCACGATTTTTTAATCACTTGTTGGATGACGATCTTAGAGTCTCCAAAGACTTTTAGATGCTAAAAATTATCGATGAGAGCCAATTCTAAATCTTGCCAAAGTGCATAATACTCTGCCTAGGGCACCAAGCGAATTTTATCTCTATTTATTCACCGAGGTGAGAGAACTCCATATATATATGTGCGTAGTTGGCATTGAAATATTTTACTTAATGTGGACATGGATGTATTTAGTTTATAAATTGCATTGTCCATATTAAAATATTATTCTTTTATTAATATATTTTTAAATACATGCCAATATTATTTAACCATGCAAAGTGAAATATTTTATTTATGACCTACATTGAATATTTTTGTTAGTAATAATATTTTTCGAATCTCACATATCAATTCTATATTAAAAATTGAATGAATTACACATTTGTTATTAGGAAAGAAACTGAATTACTTTACTTTTAATTATTTCTTCCTTTTGGGTGTTGAAATATTTTACTACGACCAACATATATAAATGTGTGTATGTATGTGTGTGCTTTCTCTCTCTCTCTCTATATATAAGAAGCTTATATTGAAATATATTAGTTAAGATCTAAGAAACCAAATTCGTCCAAACCCCCTGTCGTGTCTCGAATCCCACGAATCAGACATGATTTGCTGGGACATGTGTCCCATGAGTGTTTGTTGTGTCCTGGAGAGTGGGATTCGATGGACATGTGAATCCTGACAACGTACACCATGTGTCTCGATTTCAGGACACGTGTCCCCTAAAAAAGCGTGCCACACGGCCAATTAAGCCCGATTTGGTCTCATTTGGCACTCATTATTGAGTGTCTTGTGCTGTGAGTGTGTGGGAGCATTTTGGAGGTGATTCAAGCAACATGTAAGTGCATTTTTCTTTTATTTTTTTTGCATTTTTATTATAACAATTTGCATGTGCTTTTTTTTACAAGTTTGTTTATTTTTTCTTTATTTTTTTATAGCATTCATGGCTCATTCAATTGCAATAGGGAAGGGGCAAAGGAAGGGGCATCACCAATTGTCCCCATTGGTGATGCCCCTCCTGTTCCAATTTCATTAGGGTCTGTAAGTGTTCTCTTTATTTGAAGTGGGGCTGCAACAACTTAAATGTTGAGGGTAGAATGAATTTAGAAAGACAACATGCTCAAGAAAACAAATATCCCTTGTGGAAGTATTTCACAAGAGATCAAGGGCCAACCAACAAGTTGAAGGGAGGAGGCAATGTTGCTTGGAAATGCAACTATTGCAATAATCATTTCAAGAGCACTTATTATCGTGTGAAAGGTCATTTGTTGGCTTTACTAGGTTGTGGAATTGGAGCATGTAGACAAGTGTGTTTAGCTAAGAGGAAATAAATGGAAAAAGAAGCCAATGTTGGTGTTGGGGTTGTGGGTCAAGCAACAAAAAGAAAGGCAGTAGCATTTGGTCCAATAGACAAGATTTTTCAGAAAGAGAAACGGGAAGAGCTTGATCTTACCATTGCATTCTTTTTCTATCAGAACTTCATATCCTTTATGTTGCACTCTCATCTTTATTTCTTGAGATGTGTCGTGTTCTAACTCAAGGGGCTCCATCGAGGCATGTGCCTCCTTGGTTAGAGAAGCTTAGAACCACATTCTTGACTAAGGCAAAGAAAGAGGTGGACAAAATGCTTGAGCCTATTAAATCAGCATGGCCAACATTTGGGGTTAGTATTGTTTCTGATGGATGGATAGATGCAACACACCACCCACTCATCAACTTCATGGTGTCTTCCTTGAATGGACCGGTTTTCTTGAAATCAGTGGATGCACTTGGACAATACAAGGATGCCCAATATATTGGTGAGTTGTTCATTAAAGTTATTTAAGATGTAGGTGTTGATTCTTATATGAAAATCATTACAGATAATGCACCTGTTTGCAAGGCTATCGACATGATTGTGGAAGCTAAATATCCACAAGTATTTTGGACACTTTGCATTGTCCATTCCTTGAATTTAACACTTAAATCAATTGCTTCTGATATGCCTTGGATTGGAAGTATTATTGAGGATGCACAACATATTTGCAACTTTGTACAAAATCATACAAATGCCCTCACAATCTACAAGGAGTACAACAATCTATCATTCTTGAAGATTGCAGATACACGGTTTGCCTCTTCATTCATCATGTTGAAGAGGTTGAGGGAGGTCAAGACTGCTCTTGGGGCCATGGTTATTTCAATTTTTTTGGTCTTTTTGGAGAAAGACAAATCAGGCAGCCTCAAAAAGAGTCAAGGACACAGTGTTAGATGATGCTTGGTGGGAGAGGGTAGATCTCACTATTAAGATCATGGACCCTATCATTGCTTTGCTACGATTTGCAGATACAGATTAACCCATCCTATGAGAGGTTTACGAGGGATGGGATTCCATGATGAGTTCGTGAGGACCATTATTTTACAGAGTGAGTGCTTCGAGTATGAGACATCATCAGAGGCCTTCTTCACCACCATACAAGATATTCTTGTCAGCAGATGGAACAAGAATTGCACACCTTTGCATTGTTTGGCTCACTGATTGAACCCAAAATACTATAACCATGAGTGACTGAATGGTGGACCTTCCTACAGATTTCCTCCTCACATGGATGGTGAAATTCCATAGGGGAGGAAGGATGCAGTGAGGCGGATTTTTCAAGATAGAGCATCCCTTGATGAGGTGGATGATGCCTTTGCAAAGTTTTCCACTGGCACTGGGCGATTTGTAGGCTATGATGTGATTAGAGACAAGGGGGCTAAGAAGCACTATTCTTGGTGGGCAACTTATGTCCCGTGTCCCCGTGTTAGGTGACTTAGGTTAAGATGAATATTCAAACTTTTTTTTAAGTCCTATATTGAAATATTTTTTTAAGGTAAACATAAGATTTTTTTTTTTATTGTTTTATTTTTAACTTTTAATTATTTTATTTCCTAGAGTTGATATAAAATATAGACATTGAAACATTTTATTTATGGCTTTGAGAGTGAAAGTGAAATATTTTTACCACATCTCCTTCACACTGGGCTGTAATATTAAAAAAATGAATCGAGATAGCACAATAAGAGTGGGATATTTAATGTTTTATAATGCTTTTAATAAAATCTAGCCAAATATGTATATTCACTTATGTTTTTATTATAGCCGACATTATTTTTTTATCTGGACTATTTTTTTTTTAAGAACACGTGTCAACTCCATGTTGACAACGGATGGAATCACACATTGCTCTCATACTGGGCTGTATGCTTTTACTCTCATTGACCTACTTTGTACTCATTTGTTGGACATTAATAAAATATTTAATCTTACCATGTCTCCAAGCATACTGCACCTTCACAATGAGTCAATCATCCATATGCAAGATCACAGACCATTTGAATTTTTATGGTTGTGTTATTATCCTGTTGTTTTACTTTCATGTTAAAAGGAATGCATATAATCATTTTGTGATCACAAACAGTGACGGCAATTAACTGCCTTAAAAGATGGACATGACCTACAAAGAAAAACTTTTGACTCTGACACTAATCGCATTGCGATTTAGTGTGATTGTTATCTTGTCAATATTGGATTCAATGAAAGTTGGAATTTACACAATGGTCGCATCCTTGCAAGGAACTTTATCGATTTTGATTGCTGCCAGATGCACACTGTATAGCTTAGATGGTTAATATGTAAGTTGCTTCTTTTTTAAAAGTTTTGTTGCCTGTTTCAAAAACAACACTTCAGTGGAATGAATGAGAGGTGCAAGGGAAATGTAAATCTTTTTGTTTCACACTTTCTTCTTCTCATACTCATAAAAGTCAAACTGTAGCACACTCTGCTTAGAATATTACCATATTATACTTACATCATATGAGAAACTTAAATAGCTGGACAAAGAAGCAACATCAAATCCAAAAAATTGGCTTCAAGTTTTTAGATATCCTCCAAATTTCAATCTTGAGAATGGATGTCATTTCCATCAGGGTAGGATATATATATGCATTGAATAATATTGATGAAAAATGTATTGGCTTGCACTTTCAAGAAATATTGCTTTTGTGGTGATGTCTGAACTGGTCACAGAGATAACTAGAGTGAGCAGTCTGAGTATTGGGGTTAAGGCTGTCTTGATTTCTGAAGTATTTAACAATGGCCATAGAATATGTGAAATCTGGTGATAAATAGAGAACACAACGTATGAGTGAAATACAAGAGAGACTTCAAAACACCATAAAAGAAAGGAATTCTGGAAGTAGTGTTGTTTCACGTGTCTGTTTAAATTGTGCAACTGTGCTATCTAGTGCACATGCATTTATTTATAGAATTTGTAAATGTCAATTTTATTTTATTTGGGCAAATTATTGATTTTCTGAGCTGCACTTATAATGTTTTTTTTATTTTTGAATTATACCATTTATCGTAGTTCTTATTTGCAGATTCCGAAGTTGTTGCTCCACAGGCTTTTTCCAAATGTGCGTTTTTCTTTATGGCTTGATGGAAAGCTTGAGCTTGTAGTTGATCCATATCAAATTCTGGAGAGGTAGGTTATTCTATCGGTTATTTTTCAGCTTTCTTGGAATATTGGTTTACTTGTTACCATGAATGCTGACCTAGTGTGGTGTATCTCATTTTTTTATCTTTCTTATAAAGTACAGTTGTCAAGAGCAGGAAAAAAAGTGAAAATTGAGGTTATGGGCTTGGTGGGTGAAACACCAAGTTTATGGCTGTTCAGTTAACATATTGCCACATGACAGACACATTTCCCATTAATAAAAAAGTTATAGCCCTAAGTATCGTTTGACTGTTAATTGAGGTTAAATGTGGTTGAAATAGAGAACCATAGCTAAATGATAGTGAGGTATTTGGAATTTCAGGTATGGTGTTATAACTCTAATTCTTTTTACAAAAATAAATCACTAGTAAATGATGACCGAATTTTGACCAAAGTGGATATTTTATCCAAGGATAGTCTCTCAGAAACAGGAGGTGCTAGGTGCATCTTGAGAGAAAGGTATATGACAATAAAAAATGGCTAAAGTGGTCGCCTTGTTGACAGGCAAATGTCCCAAGGTGGGCATGTTAGCAAGAGTTAAACATGATGCATGGATGCTGGTAAGATGCTACCCAGGGTATTCTAAGACTACTATTGCAAACTCTCTTTTAGTCTGAGTTCATTGTATTTGTATTCAACCATTCAAGAGTATTTATTGTGCTGCATATATCCCAAGAAACCATGGGCAAGCCTCTTTTTCACCCTTATTTTCCCTAGAGAAACTGCTAAATTGGTGAAGCTCCAGACTTTGCTGAAGTAGGGAAATCAGTGCCAAAATGACCTCAACCTTGAAAGGGTGGGCTGCTCACTTAGCTTGCTGCTTGAAGAGTGTGCTGGGGAAAGGATGATGCGGCAGACCAAGAGAACTTGAACCTTCTCTGTCCTAATCCAATTCCTGTTGATTTTTCAAGACCCTCTAATCTGATAATTAACTCTAATGATTTCTTAGTTTAGTTCTTCATGAGTTCACGTTCATTATTAAATAATTACCCAGAAGATCTCAACAGTAGAAACAAAATTGACAGTAGGAGCATAAAGAGACAAGAATTTTTACCCAGGGAAAACCCTCTCTTCTAGGGAAAAACCCAACAACCCTTTCCTAGAGAAATTATTCAATTCAACAAGAGATACAGTCTGATCTTTTCAAGTCAAAGTATAGTCAAACAGACCAGCAGCATAATTCAGGTCAAACCTGGTCAAACTGTTGAAATCCAAGTCAAATTCGTGCTCAGGAGAATTTGGTCTTCTCTAGTCAACTAGACTGAATTTTGGCCTGGTGTCCCTTCCACAGAAATTTGGCCTGCTTCCAACAAAAATGCTCAGAAGAGGTTCGGTCAATGGTGGATTGATCTGGTCAACTTCAGACTTGTTTTCCTTCTTGATCCTTTGCACAAATGAATGGAAGATATCTTGTCTTGATGAGATCCGAATTGATGTGTTGGAGGAGATCGATCTGCCTTTATATAGCGGACTAATGGGTCCGAATGGGTGTGTCAAGTAGGCTGGCTGACTTGATCTTCTTGGAGTGCCGACTTGACATTGTGGAGACATAAAATTTGAATTTCAAAAATCAAATTTCCCTCTTTTGAAGCCGACTAGGAATTCTCATTTAGAGGGCTAAAACTCAATTATGAAGATGACCATAGCTACAAAAATTCAACACTCCCTCTTAGTTGGGGAAAAATTCAACACTCCCTCTTCTCCAAGAAAGGTTGAAAGAGATCAGCAATGTTGATGAATCCATCCACTTCATTTTCTATTCCAAAACCATGTGGAAAGCATCTTGCATCAACATCATGCAAAGGATCTAGTTACCCACTAGTCACATATCCTTTGCAAGGGATCTAGTCATCCATATGCCCAATACCCTTTAGCTAGTTGGGTACCCCCTGAGACAAGACTAATCCTTGGATCACCAATCTACCAAGTTGTCACTTGGTGTCATGTCAGGTACCCCCTGGCCCATGGGGAAACCTTGGGCCCATTTACCATTCCCACATGTCGTCATATGTCATTGATTGGTAAAAAAATACTTGCTCAATGCTGTGAGGCTCTCACTCAACCCACTAGCCAAGTAATCCTTGGCAACATGATTAGGTAAACCCTGATTGGGGGAGCCCACAGGGCCTTGATGCTCATTGGGACAATCTCCCTAGCCACATTATATGACACCAGATCAAATACCCTTGACCGATGGAGAATCTTTGTTCCTTGATGCTACAACGTCAACACTCCCTCAAATTGAGGGAAGCATTCTCAACTACTACAAGCTTGTCCTTGAAGTAGACAAATTTCATCTTGGGATAGAGGCTTTGTGAAAATGTCAACAACCTGCTCGTCCATAGAAATACATTGGAGCCTCACTGCTCCCTTTTGTACCATGTTCCAAATGTGGCGTTCCCATGATTTCAATGTGCTTCGACTTGTCATCATTGTTGTCTTCTGCACTTGATCAAATAATCCTGCGAGTAGCTTCCGAAGCCACAATGCTTCACAACTCACCAAACATGCTGCAATATACTCATCATAGTAGATCCCATGTCAAATCATCATCCTAATGTGCTCTTCTGCACTCTTTGACAAAACCAAATCTATATATCCTTACAACTGTACTTGGTCATTTGAGACATATCTCAATCTATATCCAACTATACCATGCCAGTACCTCAACACATGTACAACTATTTTCCGATCACCTCAACTGGGTGCTTCCTCTGTCACCAAAACAAGCCCTGATGTGGCAATCCTGGCTACTCCCTCTATCACGTGTGTCCTTTTGACAACAAATGATTCCTCATAGTGCTCTCCCTTTTCCTGAGAGAATCTTTGCTTTGTACTTCTCTATGTTGCCATCACTAGTGACTCTCCATGGATCTCACCACAACGACATCCTTCAAACTTGCTGGCCTGCTTGCTCCATCTAGACTAAGAGCTCTTCTGGTCATCAATGCAATTTCTCCCTCTTGAACACAAATAATTTTGGGATAATCCTCTTGTCACAAGCTTTGCTTCATTCTTCCCAATGCTTGTAAGACCTACCCTCTCCCACCAATGATCATCTAACGCTGTTTCCTTGACCTATTTTGAAGAATTTTGATTTATTTGTCTCCAAAAACGCCAAAATTCTGAAATAACCATGGCCCCAAGAGCGGTTTTGGACTCTCTCAACCTCTTAAACATGATGATTGAGGAGGCAAACCAACTATCTGCAATCTTCAACAATGAAACATGTGTGTACTCTTTATAGATTATGGAGGCATCGATCGGTTTTGTACAAAATTGCAGATATGGCATGCATCGTCCATCAATAAGGCTTCCCATCCATGCCACATTACAAGTAAATATTTAACTGTTGGTTTCAAAGAATGAACAATGCAATGTGTCTAAAATATCTATGGACATTTAGTTTCCATTTTCATGTTAGCAACCTTGCAAATAGGTGCATTATGTGTGATGATTTGCTCACAAGAATCTTTGGTAACTCTAATGAAATCAACCATATATTATGCATCCTTCTATTTTCCAAGAGCATACACCACTTTCAAGAAGGAAATTCCATTCTAGGAGTACAGTGTACACCATGAAATTGGTGAGTGGATAGCATTGTGCATCTGTCCATCAGAAACAATACTAATTCTAGATGAGGACCACAATGATTTAATAGGTTCTAGGATTTTATCAACTTTCTCTTTTCCCTTATCAACAATGTGGTTCTAAGCTTATGTGAACCAGGAGGCAAATACTTGGCTGGAGCCTGTTTGGTTAGAGCTTGACACTTCTCAACACTGTTGTCTCGTGTCCAACAACGTACCAAGGTTTCCATGCCAGGCTGTGGAGGCCACTTACTGTCAGAACAATCACATTCTGCCATTCTTTCCTCCGAGCCACAATTGACCCTTCACTATGCATCATGGAGAGGCAACTCCATTCCATGTGCTGCAACAAGATGAATTTTAGAGTTTGCAGAGATGAACCAGAGCTCTGAGCATCGCCATGAAATCTGAACTTAAAGCGTTGTTTCATTAACAAAGTTGAATGTTATCCAGGGAAACGACTGCTCATCTCAAAATTGCCTTCTTTGAAGTTGTAAATATACTGAATTAGAGAAGTCTGCGAAAGGTGATGAAGCAGATTGAGGTTTGCAAAGGCCCTACCAGAAATGTGAAGCCGAATGGCCAATTGATGGTACCTACCCATACAACAAATGGATGAGTGCGAGGAGGCTTGATGCAGAGCCAATGGTGAGACACACTGACCAACGCTAGGATTGCCAAATAATGCTCAGAACCAGGCCAAAGAGCGGGTGTGTGGAAAGTAGAAGTGCTATGGGCATGGTGACTGCAGAACAAACGAACCATAACCATTGTTTTTGGTAATGGACTATGAGCCGACGAAAAATATATAACAGTGCCAGAGTATAAACAGGTTTTGGCGCTGATGCAAACCTCATCCTTCGCAGGGAGAGAATAACGTACTTCTGTTAAAAATTAAGGAGGGTACCAAGGAAGTGTTTCCTATGGTCTTTGGTCTCTAGGCCTAGGAAGACACTATAATAACTTTTGTTGTGGACTTGAGCTGTTATAATTAAGTCATGAGGGGAAAATGTATTTTTAATGTACTATGTACCTTGCACTTTATTATTAAAGTGACTTTATGAGGAAAAAGTACATGTGACACTTCAAAAATTAAAGTGACTTAATATTTTAAAGTTCACTTTATGACAGAAAAAGTGACCAAGGAGAAAAGACATTATAACGTACTAGGAAGCCACTTAAAGATGGGGCCAATGTATGAGGGGTCCAAATCTTGGGAATTAATCTTGGCCCTCCAATCTAAGATCTCAAGATCTCAAGGTTAAATCACAACCATCTATTCCTAGGTATTTTCCCCAAGCAAACAAAAGGATAGAGAGACTATCATTTTGCTCATTCGAACTTGTTCTGAGGAGAGGAGGAAGGAGATCTTCCAAGGAGAAGAGGCAGCCATAGCCTAGACTTTTTGCAGGAAAAATGAAGACAAAATCGGCTGGCTCAAATATGTAGAAATGTGGAGAGCTTGACTTCCAAGGCTGTAGACAGGGACCGGAAATCGAGGAGCTCAGGGAGGCTTGCTGGCGCACAAATGGAGGAGATTTCTGGGCTGGTTTTACTGACAGATTTCAGAGAAAATATGCTGCACAAATCCCGAGACAGGAGCAATAAATTTGTGCTGAAATTGAGGGCCTGAGCGTATTTTTTGAGGTTGACATCAGCCTGTCAGGGCACGAATTTCTGGGAGGTTTCTAGCAGACTTTTGGCACAGTTTTACATGCTGATTTTGGGCACAGAATCCGGGAATTTTGGGCAGAGAATTTCTGCTGAGTTTGAGCACAAAATTCGAGGCATAGCTGGCAGCAGAGATTTGCAACAGTGGGGCATGAATTCCAAGGTTCTCAGCAGAGAAAAATCAGCTAATAAGGGAAGAGATAAGTGTTGAGAAATCTAGGGCATCGTTAGTTAGGGGATTTATCTTCTTGATAATTGCTTGTGATATACTTTTTACTTCTTTGATTATGATTTTTTCTTCGTTATATTAGTATTGTGTTCTTTTTCATCTAGCCAATTATCAAATACTCAATAGAAGACAAGAGACACAGAATATAGGCTTGTAAGCCAGGGCCAAAACCTCTCACTCTTTGAGAGGAAAACACAATCAGAAATATTTCTTATAGATCTTCAATTGACGAATACCAAAACCATGAGAAAGATCCTTGACACAAGTATCCTTCCAAGAACCTTGTCACTAGCCTTTGAGGTTCTCTTTCTTGATCTTGAGCTGCTCTTCTCGGATTCTCCTTGAGAACTTCGGCCCCCCCCTTTTCTGCGCTGCACTTCTTGGCTTGACCTAGAGAATCTCGATCTCTATACTTCAGCAACCCTAGACAAGTGCTTCTCCTCGGCTTCTTCTAGTCATCTCCCCGACTTCTTTTTCTCGGCCTTTTATGTGTGACCTTATACCCAAAACGAAGTCACTTGGTGCTGCAACAGGCCCTGGTTCATACCTCGGCCTTTCTGATTTACACGAGATAGAGAGAGTGACCTAAGAACGAACCAAAGTAGACTTTCTTCCTCTCTGGATAACCTTCTCTTTCGCACTTCCTTGTAGTCCTGCACTTCACACTTATGACTCTATTCTTGACCGAATTGGATGCCTTTGAGTGAGGCCGAGATGGGTTATTTATATAGGCTGTCTTCATGTCTTTAGGCCGACATCATCACTGGAGGAGAGCAGACATCTTCTTGAAGGTTCTTCATTTGATTTAGGCCGACTTGGAGAGGCCTAGTGACAAGCTCTTGGAGGACTACTTTTCATAGACAAGTGTGACCTTTTACAAAGTGTAACATGACTTCATTTACATGACAATGACTATTATTTTATGACAAGATGACAAAACTCCTAAACTCTTAATGAGTCGTGATTCAAAAAATAAAATCCACTGCTCATGAAACCCAAGATGCAAGCAATAGAATAATTTTTTTTTTATTTTTCTTCTTTGCATCGTCTTACATAAAATCATAATTACATGTCATTATGAAGACCGAACCTAGTTACACTTTTCAACAATAAGTACTGTGCAATATGTACTTTCATTAATTTTTCTTTAGCAATTAAAATCCTCCTTAGAGGACTGGTTTTCCCCAAGAGGCTGTGGGGTTTCTCCAGGGTCAATCTGACCAAAGATCACCCTGTCTAGTATTGTGTGCGCTTGCTATTTTATCTTGTGTGTTAGCTGTGCAAAAGAATATGGTAGAGTAGCTCTAATGTTTATGTAAATGCAATTATCAGTCTTGTATTTCATGATGGGTTTGGGCATTAAACCATGCAAAACATAAAACTGGGTTGGGCTATAGAGCCATCAAGGTAAGTGATGCAATTACGTCAGGCGTGCTGGGTTGTTAATGAAATGAACAGGCATACCATTTAGCAGCTGGTTATTAACATTTGTGATCTCCTTCCAATAGGCACAAGGTTTATACACCTGCCGTGGGGGATAAACATAATTTATACTTATTAAATTAATTTCTTAATTGCATGAGCTGGGTTTGTTATATTATTTATAATTACTCTTATCCTTCAAATTTTAACCCCTTATATGTTGTTATCATTGCCTTAAAAGAATCATCCACCTAGTCCAATTTAGTTGTAGTCCTCATCAAGAACACTTTACTAACCTCAACCATAGTGCTTTTCTTAGCCAACCTCAAACTTGTGTTGTTTTTTGCAAAATTTCCCAATCAGAAACACACTTGACTGTGTTATGGAGTAAATCCATGACATACCCATACGTTCGATATTCAAGTCCCCAACTAGAATTCGTATTTCCTATGAGGGACTACTTTCGATCAATTTTTAATTGACTTCATGTGGTTCCAAAATTAGCCCAAGAATTATTGTAAATATCTTCAATTTTTGGAACTAGGTCATCATTTTGGTCTTTTTCATCCTTTCATTGACATGATCACTAATTTTGTGTCCCATGTAATTAAAGTCTTTCACTAGCAAGAGGAAAACTTAGTAGATACTAGAATTAGTTGTCTTTTTCACTTTAAAATCTAGATTCTAGAGCTTAGAATCATTTGGAAATTGGCAGCTTGTGCTTTTGCTCCCAAAAATGTTGTCTCATACCTCATTTTTCGATATATTAATAGGGGCACTCCCCTTGTAGCAAACGTGTGCTCATCTTTTATCTCTTCAACATTTCTATTTTCATATTCAGATTCATTTCATTGAACATTTTAAAGTTCTTTTTTTGTTGATCACTACTGGATTTTTCAAGCAATGCAAATTTGTTCACATCAAGATGTTCACCATTGAATTTAACCTTTCTTCCCAACTATTTTACTGTAATCAATGATCAGATCTATAGTGATGTATATCTTTTTAAATTTGGGATCATATAATTTATATCCCTTTGCCCCGTCACCCAGTGAACCAAAATGTCCATGAAGCCTTTTGGGAATAATTTTTTTATTTTCTCCTCTAGTATGTGCATGCATGCAACATACCTAAACACCTTTAAAATGCTAAATATTATGCTTTATAGTAGTCCATATTTCCTCTAGAGTTTTACCATTCATTGCCATATTGAACAATATATGTGCAAGTATGCCGCCGTTGAAACAACTTTTTCTCTATGTTCAATCTAGTCCACTTTAGACTACATGCATCTTGCTGCTTCCGTCAATGTTCTATTCTTCCTTTTAGCCAACACATGGAGTCGTAGACTACCTCAATATACCTACATGCTTGCCAAATGACTTGAGGGCTCCATCAGTAAAATTTTGGTATTTTATGATGTTAACAATTTAGTGTGTTGGCTACTCCACATCTTAGCTTGTTACCCACCAAAAGTGGGTGACCCCATAGGAGAACTTTTCTCCCACACTTCGCATCCAACTGGCTAGCCAACAATCCTTAACAACCACCACTAGCTTATGACGTGCCATTTTATCTCCGCCTCTTGCATCAATCGTACACCTTCTCACCCATTTGGCAAGAGCACGTGGACAAAGGTGGGCTTCCGATCAAAAGGTAGTTTATTCATTTTGCAATCCGATGCTTATGCTGGTTTGTATTTGGACTTTTGATATGGATTATGGGGTGACTTGGAAGGAGGGGTTTTGACCATGATCTTGTTCCCTTACCTTAAATGGGGGGTTAATTTTCGATTCTAGTCTAGTGAGATCTCCCCTCATGGCCCAATGGGTATAGGAGGGGCACTACTCGGGAAGCCTTGATTGAGATAGCATGTTCCAACTATCCCTATCCCATATTTACCACTTTCCATCTTACATTACAAGCCCCTATTCCACCTTTATTTTTTGGGTTTAATTGATCAATTGGTTCTCTGGGATTTGGCACCCATACATCCACATACCTGGGTAGGATCTGAAATTTTGTCTTGGGAGGTTGATGCAGGTAAAAGAAAAAGAAAAAGCATATAACGACCACAAGAAAAATAAAAGAAGGAATATCAAAATTCAAAAGACGGTTGAGACATACGCATTAGCACGTGGGAAAAAGCATAACATGAGCTTTACCTCACTCATTATGGCCATCACCCAGTTCCTAAGCACCATATTGCACCTACACATCATTAAGGGGACCCTTGGATGTCCCAACCCTGATGGGCAATGAGGTACCTCATCATTAAGGGGTAATGCAATTGTTGAACATAATACAAAGCAAGCTCTAACCCTTTGAGCTACGGGAAGTAATACAAAGAAGAATCAAGCAAAAGTAAAAAGCGCACAAAAGGGGTGGAAAAACAAAGGCATGAGTTGGTTAACTCATGCATCCACAATTACTTCCTCCTCACATCTATATGCTTAGGATGTGGTCATGCCAGTCCCTTTGACCATGGCACTTGGCCATGAAGTCTTCTTCTCTCCGTACCATCATTATTCACATAACAACTATTGATTGAAGAGTGAACTGAGGAAATGCTACTTCCCCTTGGGGGTTGGAAATACCTGATAAGGTTGTCTGTCCTTTAGCCACTCGTACCTAGGGAAGAAACACCATTGTGAGTTCAAAGCCTCAATTTTGCAAGGTAAGCCTTATTTGAAGCATTATATAGCCCTTTACATTCAAGCTTGGTTCACTAAGACGCGAAAGTGATTATTGTACCTAATGACTGGTTGCTTGCACTAGACTTTATGTTGTAGTTGTCAGGTGGTTCCTCAACCCAGGATTTGGGCACCTTACCCAAAGGTACCCAAGTTATTTGACAAGTAATATTGACACCCACAGACGAAGTATTGAGAGCCATGGCACTCTAGGTAGTAGGAGGGCATCACATACACCCTTGGGCATGAGATCAACATTTTTAGCCCTATGACTCACACATGTGTGAAAATCATGTGATTTTTGATCTAAGCTGGTGGGTTGGCTTGTAACCCAATGCATTGTTGTGAATTTACTTGTTTTCGCAAGGGATATTAGGCTAATTAGACATTATTCCTCATATAAATAGAGGAGAGGATCATTTGTAAATTCATCATCATTGGGACTTGTGTATTTGACCTCTTTTGGAGATGTTGGCCTCTTGCTCTATAATGGGAATGATGCACTCTATGGAGCAAAATTTGTCTTGAGCATTTGTTTTTGTCTTTGGAGAAGTCACTTTGGATCAATAATTGGATCACTTCATGCATATTGTACTGTAAGTGCCATGTTTATTGCAAATTTCTGATTTCATGTCTAATGTATGGAATGAATTAATGATCTAGGTGAAATTTTGTGGAATATCAATTGAATGAAAGCTAGGTCGTATTATTGCATGATATGTGAATGGCAATCCACTTGGTGATCTCATGTTAGCTTTCCCAAGTGATCCTTGATCCCCCACAAAGGTATTAGGGTTTTGGTGTTAGGGCATCAAAATATCCTTACTTCTTTGCAAGATTGAAACAATTTTAAGAACCCATAAACTCCATTGACCCTAGGACTAGGCACTAGCCTTCCTTGCTGGTGATCAATTCAACCTTTTATCCACAATTTTTTCTCTTTCTCTCTCTCATGACCTAATTTGACCCCTTTAAGGCCAAGTGACCAAGCTAGGGGTTGGTGCGAATTCCTAGGGAAGATGAGTTTTCGGTGTTGGAGAGTCTAAACATCAAGATGATGGTGGTTGCCACCCAATCACTCCTTTTGGTGGGCATTCACTTCAATTTCGTCCATAATTTCCTTTTCCTTAGTTGTTTTCCTTATGGTAAACCCTAGTTTGGTTTTAGCTTCAACTTAGGGGCTTTTTGAGTGTTTCATATGCCTTTTCCTTGTTGGAAAACATTGTGGGAAACCCTTTCCTCTTACATTGACCTTTGGCCATCCCAACTATCAACCTATCAATCAAGTCCCATGTCTTGTGTTGTACAAAATTGGCCTCTCTAAGGAAAGGAAATTGCCTTCATTCATTGATTGGAGCCTTGTACTTGAGCTCTGGCTTTCTGTTAGAAGCGTCATCCTAATACCCTCATTCTTAAAATATCCGTCATAGGTGACCTTATATCGGGTCTCCTCCTATTGGTGAAAGTTCACAAAGAGCAGGGGGTTTTGGCTGTGGTGATAGTGGGCCATTACCCCACTGTTGTTACTTGGTCTAGTTATAGCCTTGTAGGGTACCCCTCTCTAAGGCCTACTAGATTTTGTAGCAACATAGCCATTGCTTTAAATTGTAAAAATAAAGCTTTTATGCTAAAATCATCAATGAAAATTTCAATGTTGCATAGGGATGTGTGTTGTAGGGTTTGGGGTGTGGCTCGCTCTTTCCCTCACCCCTGGGATGGGGGGCTGCTTATTGAAACATTTTGCTCCAATCCCATTCTACCTAACTCCATGAAACAAACTCTGAATGTTTTGGAAAATTGCAGTATGCGTTTTGCAAAAGGGCCATGTGGGAGCCTTCTCTTGAAAAGTGGGACTCATGTTACAAAAAGCAAGGCTTGTGGTCCTCATCCTCCCCACCCAAACCTTGAAATTATTTTTCCAAAAAAATAAGAACTTATAAAAAACATAAAAAATGTTTAAAAATACGAAAAACATAGTAAATTACTAAACTTAATTCATTGTTACTTGTACAACTCTCTTATTTGACCTTTATAAGTCATACATAAAGCAGCGAGGGCCAAACTCCTCTTTGGACAACTCATATTATGGAGATGATATTTTTGTTGGATTCATCTTTTCGAAAGGTGCAAGATTGACCTAAAGATCATCTTGTTTGGACGAGCAGAAGTGAGATTTTGAATTTATTTTCTCACCCGTGCAAATTGTCAAGGTCGGCCAGAAATGAAATGTAGGCTCATAAAAGCCTCAATGGATGTGTCTCCACCCTCATTGAAGGATATAAATAAGAGAGACTCATTCCTCATTTTGGACATCACTCATCTCATCATCTCTCTCTCTCTCTCTCTCATTGGTTCGTACAAGCACTTGGAGTACCACTCTCTCTCTCGCATGTGTGGAGAAGCACTGTTTTTCTGGGCTGAAATTTTTGGACTGTTTTAGGGCCGAAGTACAAAGCATTGACTAGTGTTGACTTTGGGTCAAACTACCTCCAAAAGCTATTCTCTTAGGCATAATTCTGATTTCCCTAGGCCGCATTCATTGGCACACATTTCAAGAAATTCCGGGCATTTTGACCAATGTTGATTGCAACATGACGATAACACTTTGAGTGCATCGTTGAATTTCAGTTGGCCAAGTTTGAATGACTTTTTCGGATATGTTTTGCGCTGACTTTGACTAATGTTGAGGACGCATTGACTAAGGTTGACCGAGCTGTTTTGGTGAAGTCTTCTTGTTGGTTTGACCAATGTTGACTTTCTGGTTAGGCATCCTGTTGGCTGCTGTTTGACTAAAGTATTGGGCAAGTGTATTTTGTATATTGTACTCTCTCTTTCTCTGCTGAACTTTTGAAGAATAATAAGAAGATTTGATCAAAGGGTTTTCTCTGCATTGGGGTTTTTCCCTGGCATCCGCCAAATATTGTGTCCTCTTGTCTTGTCTTCTGCTTATTGTTTATGTTCTATGATCTATCAACATTTTCTGTCAATGTAAATGTGATTGCTAATATGGAAATTGATATTGGGCTAATAAGAAAAGATTGAAGTAAATTGCTCTAAAGCATAGAACATACCATTGTTATCTAAAATTAACATGCTATTAGAACCCAGGTGAAGACAAAGCCCAAGCAAGAGTGAGAAGAGCAATCACTGAGATTTGTTGGACAAGGACAAGGTCAATGGCTTCCTCATCTTACTTCAAATCTGATGACAAGCTCAATGATAAGCTTGGTTGTCATGCATGGAAAATGTCCTTGGACTTGACTTTGGAGGAGCATGATGCTATGGATTATGTGCAGGCAAAGATTGTTGAGCCTCCTCCAAATGCACCGCCTGCCACTAAAACAAAGTACAAGAAAGGAGAGGTCAAAGCTAAGAAGATCATCAGGGATTCTATTCACAAGCACTTGGTTGCTTACATCTCAGAGCTGGGCACAACTAAGGAGATGTATGACAAGTTGGTTAACATGTTTAGGGTTAGCAACGCAAATCAAATCCTCTTTCTCAAGAACACGCTGAAGGACATCAAGATGGATAGAAGAGCATCCATCCAATCCTATTTCATCAGGATTACCGAAATAAAAAAATGATCTTCTATCTATTGGAGAGGTTATTGCCGACCAGGAGCGCACTCTTATTTCCCTCGGAGGTCTTCCCCCAGCATGGTATGTATTCAATACCTCTATTCTCAACAATGACAGGTTTCCAGAATTTGATGAATTGTTGACTAGATGCACTCAAGAGGACATAAGGATGATGGAGAGAGACATGCCTTCAAATAGGAATGAGCCTACTGCATTATCCGCTCAAGCTAAAAGAAAGAACAATGTTGGTCCAAGAAATCAAGGACAAGGAAGATTGAGATTCAAAGATGGAAGAAAGGGTAGATGTTTCAATTGTAACAGGTTTGGCCACTATGCTAGAGAGTGTCCCAATAAAAGGGATACACCTCGAGATGATGATTACAACAACAACAATTTCAAGGGAAATGAAAATCAAAGGAACAACAGGTTCAACAACAAAGGAAAGAGAGGCTCTCGCTACACAAAATGGAAATGGTCAACCTTCCAAGAGATCGAGAAACTCCAGGTATGATGAATCTAATGTTGTAGATAACAAGCAAAAATAATTTCTTCTTATATTTGCCCTCTCTACTGCCTCTCCTCTCGACACTTTGGATAATTGGTTGATTGATAGTGGTGCCTCAAGGCACTTCACTGGGTACAAAGAGGCACTCTTACATTTGATTGAAAAGGAAACCAATTTGGAAATCATACTTGGAGACAATACCACCTATCCTGTTAAAGGGACAAGGACTGTTACTCTTCATCTAAATCAAGGTCAAATCCTTTATCTACAAGATGTATTATATGTACTTGATTTGAAGAAAAATTTAGTGTCTATTTTGGTGATGGAAGACAAAGGATTCAAGGTGGCATTCATTGATGGAAAGGTACGTGTTTGGAAGAGGAATTTCAAAGAAGCATTCACCTTGGTTTCAGGGTTGATACTCTTTATCAAGCCGGAGGAAGTCCATTGGGAGCCATGACATGCAATGCTACTCTTCAATTCGAATTATGGCATTAGAGGTTTGCTTACCTTCATTATAAAGCTCTTCTCGAAGCTAGGAAGATGGTCACATGTATGCCCAATTTCAAAGTTGATCATGAAGGTGTTTGTCAGGGTTGTGCCGAAGGAAAACATACAAGGGGACCATTCCCCTCAAGTGACAACAAGACTACTGGCATACTTCAATTGATTCATTCTGATTTATCTAGTATGTTGCCCGTAACATCCTTGTGAGGATATTTATATTATGCTATTTTTGTGAATGACTTCTCTCGCAAAACTTGGATCTATTTCTTAAAGAAGAAGAAGGACAAAGTGTTCAAGTGGTTATGCTCTTTCAAAGCCTTTGTTGAAAATCAAACAGGGAAGAAGATCAAAATATTGAGGACCGATAATGGAACCAAGTATGAGTCAAATGAGTTCAATGACTATTGTAGGGAATTTGACATTGAGAGGGAGACCACTACTGCTTACACTCCCGAACAAAATGGAGTTGGCGAAAGAAATAATAGAACAATCACTGAAGCTACTCGTGCCATGCTTCATGACCAAGGCCTACCAAAGTTCCTATGGGGAGAAGCTGCCAACATTGCTGTGTATGTTCAAAATAGATGCCCACATCAAGCCTTGGACTCCAAAACTCTCGAAGAAATCTTCAGTGGTAAGAAACCTGATGTTTCTAATTTTATAATCTTTGGAAGTCCCGTATATTTTCATGTGCCGAAAGAAAAGAGAAGCAAGTTGGATGCTTCTGGAAAGAAGGGAACATTTGTTGGCTACATTGAAACTTCCGAGGCATATAGAATCTATGTGCCTGTCAAAGAGAAGTGGAGATATGTCATGATGTCACCTTCGATGAAGATGCTTCCCTTGGGAAGGTTAGAGATCTTCCTATCTCAAAGGAAGACAAAGATGAAGATGCAGGAAAGCAGGAGGAAACGAAGGATGAACCGATGCCTGATGCTGATGGTCTGATGGATCCCATTGATCCACTTCTTGGTGAGTCCTCTTCTTCTAAAAGAAGACCCTCATGGCTTAGAGATACTCTCGAAGATGCCGAGAGACATATTGCACCAAGGGGGGAATTTTTGTGAAACTAAGAAGCCGAACAGGTACCAAGGGTACTTGGTAGCCATGAGCACCACGGTTCAATCTAAGCCTGGAACGATCAAAGAAGCCGTGAAGCACCAACTTTGGAAGGATGCTATGAACAAAGAGTATGAGTCGATCATGAAGAATGATCTCTGGGATGTGGTCCCTAGACCAAAGGACAACTCTGTTGTCACCTTGAAATGGCTTTACAAAATCAAACATGATGCTGATGGGAGTGCTGAAAAGTTCAAGGCCAGGTTCGTTGCCCGAGGTTTCTCGTAGAAAGAAGGTATAAACTATGATGAGATATTTGTACCGATTGCCCGATATACCACCATCCATTCGATTATTGCCCTTGCTGCCTCACATGGATGGAATCTACATCAAATGGATGTCAAGACCGCTTTCTTGCATGGCTCACTTAAGGAAGAGGTTTATGTGGAGCAACCTATGGGATTCGAAGTTCGAGATCGAGATATACATGCATGCAGGCCAAAGAAAGTCCTCTATGGGTTGAAGCAAGCCCCCAGGGCTTGGTATGAGAGGATCAATAACTATTTGATGACGCTGGGCTTTACACGAAGTGAAGTTGATCCGAACCTTTACTTTAAGGTTGATAATGACAAGCCTCTCATTTTGGTGCTCTATGTGGATGATATATTTATGACAGGTGCAGACCTTCTCATTCATCAATGTAAGAGGGAGTTGGCTTTAGAATTTGAGATGAAAGACCTAGGATTGATGCACCACTTCCTAGGCTTGGAGGTTTGGCAAAATCCAGGTGAGATTTTCCTTTCTCAAGGAAAATATATTGTGACGCTGCTTGAAAGATTTGGGATGGTGGACTGCAAGTCCGTGATTACTTCGATGGAACTCAACTTTAAGAAGCTATGCAAAAGTGCTGCTGGGCCTGATTTGGTCGAGTTGCTTGAGCAAGTTTGATTTTTTCTGAGAGGGGTAGAAAAATTCGTTCTTTCCAGATCAAGTGATTCCAGAGGCAGAGGGAGCAACTCAGTCATTTCGTTGGGTAGATCTCTAGCTGGACGCAGATGGTTTTGCAGTAGTAAGATGAAGCAAAACCAATGTTGGGGTGGAAGAGAGAAGAGCACACACAGAGGGAAAATTTTCCCCAGGGAACTTCTAGTCTTAAGAAGTTTGATTTTCCTTGCAGATCGACAATAGTTGTGAGCAGATCTTCTCACTCTAGAAGGGAGTGCGAGAGTAGCAGAGCAACAGTTGAGTAGAAGGAAAGAGGAAGTTTTCGACAGTTTGTTGAGGTGGCTATTGTTGGGCTTTGTGATTAGGACAGGTGATCGTGATCATCTGGAAGGCAAGGATGTCCTTCCTTTTAGATGAATTTGGCCTGAAAGCCTACATTGACGATGCAGTGGCGATTCCTCAGGATGCAGATTAGCTAAAGGAATATATGAAGGAGATGGTGTGAGCGAAGCGGTTGATCCTAGATGGAGTCCGGGATCATATAGTCTCACATATATTTGGCAAAGATACTGCCAAACAAATGTGGGTTGCTCTCTCCATGTTATACCAGGGTACTTCTGAGTAGCGGAAGATGTGCCTAGAGACGCTGAGACTCATCTGGATGCAAAAAGGGGAAGGCATAGACCCCTACCTTACTAGGATTCAGGAGGTCTGAGACCAGTTGTTGGCTCTTCGGGCAGCACCTCAACCCACAGAGTTTGTGAGATTGGCACTCAACAGTGTCTCAGAGGATTGGCAAGTCTTTGTTCAAAGCATATTGGTCAGAGACAAGCTACCAGAGTGGGACAGGATGTGGGCTGACTTGCAATAGGAGGCATTGAGGCGAGATCTTCTAAAGAGCTCCATCAGTGGTAGCAACAACAACATATTAAGACGGTAAAGGAGGAGGAGAATGTGGCCCTTGCATCTAAGGGTCCCAATTAGGGACAGGGAGAGCAGAGGAAGAAGAAGAAGGACATGTCAAAGGTCAAATGCTTCAGATGTGGTGAGCTTGGTCATTATAGTAACCATTGCCCTCTCAGGAAGAAGGACAAGGAGGAGAAGCAAGACCAATAGACATTTTCTATAGAGATTGATAGGCTTTCCTCCAGGCTGGAGGAAGACTTCGCTATGTTGGCCACATCCAGGAGTGAGGTGTGGTGACTTAGTGTTGTATCCCAAGAGTGTTACAAATGGGTAGGATCCTTGAGGAGTCCACTTTTTGGATCAATACCTGGCTACAGGGGCCTAAAGTATTCAGTAGCACGATGGATCAGTGGCACTAGATGCAGTCAGATACCAGAGCAACAGATGCAGAGACTAGTAGCTGTCAGATGTTGGGGAGCACAGTGTAGGGTTGGTAGTAGTGCAGGTGGCATAGTGCAGAGTCAGCAACAACGTAGATCCTTTAGAGATAGAGCAAAGGCTAGCAACAGTCAGAGGCTCTGGTGACAAATGTATCATATTGAACACAGTTGATTCAGTATTTTGGATGTTTTTCAGTTGCAAATGTTGCAGTTGCAGCAACAACATAGTTGTAGTGCAAACGTAGAGTTGGTAGTAGTTCAGCAGGGTCAACAACAACACAGATGCAACATGTGTCAGAGTTGCACAGTAGTTGGTGGGTAGTAGCAGCCAAACATCAACAACGTGACAAGAGATGATACAGAGACAAGGGGTTGATACAGGGTGTGCAACAATACTAGAACACATTCCTCGCTAAGAGGGAGTATTAGTTTTTGTAGCATCAGATGTGTTCTAGCCATGAAACTTTGTGGAGAGGCTAGAATACATGATTTCTCCAGAACTCAGAAATCGTTTTTGGAAATTCCGCCTAGAAGTGACTTAATTAGATTATTCACCAATTTTTTAAGTCTAAACTTAAGAAAACATGTTAATTAATTAATATTAATCAAGTCAAGGCAAGAATAATCTAGAAACTCACATGGATCGATCCAAAGATCATCCTAGCCATCGATTATGTTTTAATCTTGGCCATTGGTGCTTCAACAGAGGATTATAAGAGGAGGTCGATGTGGTGATGGAGAAATCACTTGGGTAGTTCGATTGCTTGGTAGATCGATTTCCAAAGTAGTGGCAGTCAATTGTAGGAGAGAGCCAGAGATCGAAGCAGTGAGTGAGGGGCAGAGACAGTGAGGCCAGAGGAAGTATTCCAAATCCAGTGAGTGCATTTGCAGAGAGCCAAAAGAGCCACAGAGAAGCTAATGGAGGGGCTACGCAGTAGCTTCTAGATGCAAGTTCAATTTTCTGAGAGGGAAAAACGTCTTCAGTTCCAAAGGCCGGGAAGGAGTACCAGAGTGCCGGAGAAGCATTTTCCCAGCCAGCAGAAGGCAGAACGACTTCATCAGAGACCAGTCAGAGGCTTGACGTCAAGTAGGTTGTGCAGTGTAGCGCAGAGGCTGACGCAAAGTGTTAGAGGGCCGAGTTTTTGAAGGCAAGTTGTGCCGAGGTCTGCCTGTGGAGTGAGGAAAATTTTCACTAGATTTTTGCTAGTGTTTTTTTTTCTCCGTAGGATTTCCAAATTTAGGCATCTAGTTGTACTCAAAACTTTTCACTGCTGCATAATAATAAAACCCTCAGTCGCTGCACCGGTTTCCCACATTGGGTTTTTCCGGGGACTTTTTTCCAAAAACAATTGTGTTAATTTTATGTATGTGTGCTAGCATTTCTCAGCTTTCAACGTTTTATTTTTCTGTAGAATTTTATTTCTGAAGGTTGCAATTTGTTTATTTCGATATTTTCCTTAGAAAATAAATTGTTAAATTAATTAACAATTAGGAGAAATAATACCAGTTGCTGCAATAAGATTCCAGTGTAGGAATTTTCACACCACTGTTGCTCAATATTTTGCTTCAATTGAAGAAAGGCAAACAACATGTTGCTTTTTGCAGGTCCTTGTAACTGCTCCAATATCAAGGCTGAAGGCATTGCTTGATGTGGATTTCCTGTCATTCATTGATCCTACCCAATATGAGTCTGAATAACCATGTAACCGATGTTCTTTGTGTGTGCCACATAGAGCGTGTTCCTTTCACATATCATAACACATTTTTTATTGTTGTCCAATGTTCTATATTTGGAGCGGTCATGAATCAGGAAATGTAGTTGACTTCATAACGCAATTTAGGTCTAGAGGCTGTATGGTAGATCAAGCATTGATTCATTAACTACTTTAGAGTCAAACTTGGTTGAAAGTTTCAGCCCTTTCTCCATAGGTGTAGATTATGTTTTGCAATCTTCCTTCTTGAACTTGTTTAACGAACTTTTGGCATACTTTGTATTTGAAACAAAAATATGTTTACTTGTTTATGTAAGCTCTGATGTAGGAGGCCTAAACTATTCATGTCGAAAGCTTCACATAAATTGGATTTTGTACTTGTAAAATTTCCCTAGCCTCACTTCTTGTGATGATGATGTCATCTACATGTATCACCATAATTGCATGATAATTACATCATCTCCAATGCTGTTAATGTAAAGGATGAGATCTGAGGGACTTGGTTGGAACTTGGAACCCTTGTTCACTCAAATATTTGTTGATTTTGACGTAAAATGCTCTGGGTGCCTGCTTCAAGCCATAGAGAGCTTTCTTTAGTCAACAGACTAGATTCTTTCCATTGAACCTGAAAACACTGTGGCTGGTACAGGTATACTTATTCCTATAAATTTCCATTGAGGAAAGCTGTAAATTTTTGTAGATGTTCTATGCTTGAAGCAACTTTACTTTTCTTACAGCAATCACACAAATAGTTAAGTAAAATGCTGATAGAACATATAAGTGGATCTTGTAGAAGACAAACCAGAAACAAAAAAAATGTGATGGTGCGTTACGGCGGTCCACAGGATGCTTCAACCAACAAAGTCTCCTTGGTCAGCCAACCCAGAATGTGTCACAACAGTCCTCCAATCAGTAACTGAGTCAACCCAAGTCAACTCCAAAAAAGTCAACGCTGTCCAGAAAAGTCAATGTAGGGCAGCAAGCTAAAAGTCAACGCAACAACAGTTTGGTCAACCCTTTGACCTCGATTTCTGTGCCAAAGTGTACGGCCTCTCAAAATCGAACTTTCCAATAAGTTTCAGCCCTTTCGGACCATGCGTTGACCAAAGTCAACAGTGGTCAAACTTCCAGCAAAACCCTAGCTGCAGAAATTCGTCCTTCAGCTCAGCCGTACAGATTCGTCCTCCTTCTTCTTCACACGTGTGGGCTGTACTTGTCCTCCAATGAGCTCGTACTAAATCAGATCAGAGAAGAAGATGTGTGTTGAGTTGTGGTGAAATGCTCTCCAACTTTGCCTGTATTTATATCCATCATTGGGGTGTGTGACACATCTGCTGGGGGTGTGAAACCTTAAGGCCGACCTGCACATATAATTTATTATAAATAATAAATTCAAAATAAATGTTCTTTTCATCGGATTAAGATATATTTTATATGGATTTTACACCTCTCCGAAAGAGGAATCCAACAAAAATACTAGCCACTTAATCTGAGCATCACAACATGGAGTTTGGACCTAGTTGTCCAAATTTAACACTCCCTCTCAACTAGGGAGAACTCCATCCATCAGTGCAATCAAACATCGTGCGTCATCCCGCCGTAACTTGCTTTGCTGGCCTCTTTATTTCAGAACAGAAGTGGGTCAGTTACAAAGACATCATCCCCCGACTGACATAATCAGTCCAGAGGTTCAAAACCTCTATCAAACTCATGAAGAGTATCCAACCAACCCAAAGTTGGTTCATCTGACCCGAAGTCAGGCAGAGGTCCCAGACCTCACTAAACTTGATCCCAGATCAAGTGGTTGGACCGTGCCACCCTAGATAGAGAGTACGGCAATCTCTGATGTGTCCATCAGTATTTGCTACTAGTCTCTAGCTTTTCCCACCTCATTGGCCAAATGAGAGGTACTTCCCATGAGCCCCGAACTCAATGGGTAGGATGCATACGGGGCACAGATAATGAGAGGTGAACCAACTCAATAATCACAATGGTGGGGTAGAATCACCACAAGGTTCGACAAGCCTAGCCCCGTGAGTGCTTCTAGCTCTGAGAAGCTATCCCCAAAGCCCCCCAGAGCTCCTAGAGCTCATTGTCTAACGAGACCCACATCATAGGGTCGTTCCACGATACCAAGATTCTCACGGAAGGTTAGGAACTTGACCTTCCCCAGGGGCTTAGTGAGAATATCTGTGACCTGCTCATCAGTTTCTATATGATCGAGCCTTACGACGCCTCGTTGTACCATTTCCCGGATAAAGTGGTACCTCGATATCAATATGTTTGGATCGTCGTGGAACACAGATTCTCAACATTAATCCCACTCTCGGTTATCGCGTATATCACAAGCAGTATCTAGCACATGTCCAAACACCACACAAGAGCTTTACGCAACCAAACTCGCTACACAATGTGCCATACTTGCAAAGAATGTATCTGCCTTCGCTGCCTGGGCCACCGACTTCTGCTTCCTGCTCATCCATGAGATCGGGGCAGAACCAAGATTGAAGCAGCATCCAGATGTGCTCTTACGATCCACCACACTGCCAGCCCAATCGGCATCAGTATATCCACGGAGTATCACACTCCCGGCAGTGTATCTCAGCCCATGGTTTATCGTGCTCCAAGATATCTCGAAGATTCTTGGCACCAAACCCGTGAAAAATGATGAGGCTCAACCATCTCAAGACTGGAAGTGTTCACCGCAAAACATATATCCCATCGGGTGTTCCTAAGAACATCAAAGCTCCTATGAGTTGACGATACTCGTAGGATTGGCCAAGATAGCCCCAATACACGCCACCAACTTCTAAAGTTGAGTTCCATTGGTGTCGACACTTTAATTTTGCTACTCCACCATTCCAAATCTTTCCGTAAGCTTCACAATGTATTTTCCTTGATAAAAGGAAAATCTCTCCGTGTCTCTGCCTGCACCTGTGCCTAGGAAGTAGTGCATCACCCTAGGTCTTTCATCTCAAACTCAGCAGCGAGCTCCCTCTTGCACTGATGAATGACAGGGTCAGCACCTGTCAGGAAGAGGTCGTCCACATACAACACTAGAATGAGAGGCTTCTCTCTATGAACCTTGAAGTAAAGGTTCGGATCAACATTACTACGAGTGAAGCCCAGCTTCATCAGGTAGCTATCTATCCTCTCGTACCAAGCTCTGGGTGCTTCCTTCAACCCATAGAGGGCTTTATTCAACCTGCAGACATGGGTATCTTGATCTTGGACTTCGAACCCCAGAGGTTGCTCCACATACACCTCTTCCTTTATCGCACCATGCAGAAGTGCGGTCTTCACATCCATCTGATGAAGACTCCATCCTTGCGTAGTAGCAAGGGCTATGATAGATTGGATGGTGGTCACAGGTGCAAATTTGTCATCATAGTCTATTCCTTCTTTTTGAGAGGAGCCACGGGCAACGAATCTTGCCTTGAATTTTTCAAATGCTACCATCGATCCATGTTTGATCTTTAGAGCTATTTTAGCAGGATAACTGATTTGTCCTTCGGTCTTGGAACCACATCCCAGTCATCATTCTTCATTATGGACTCATATTCTTCGTGCATAGCATCCTTCCAGACTTGATGCTTTACGGCTTCCTCAAAAGATCCAGGTTCAGATTGGTACAATAGTACTCATGGCGGCTAGATACCCTTGGTATCTACACGGCTTCTTGCTTTCTCGGAATGTCCCCCTTGGGGCAGCATGACCCTCAGCATCTTCGAGGGTGTCCCTGAGCCATGATGGTCTCTTTCCGAGTGAAGGAGATGGATCAATAGGGTCCATTGGTCCTTCAATATCAGGCATTGTCTCATCCTGCGGTTCTTCCAGATTTCCAGGCCTTTCTTCATGATTTTCTCCAGATCTTGGAAGATCTACTACTTTCTTCAGGGAAGCATCTTCGTCAAAGGTGACATCATGGCTTATCTCTACTTCCCTTTGACCGGGTACATAGACTCTATAGGCCTTAGAAGTCTCACTGTAGCCCACAAACATTCCTTTCTTCCCAGTAGCATCCAGCTTACTTCTCTTTTCTTTCGGCACATGAAAATAGGCAGGACATCCAAAAATTCTAAAATGTGAGACATCGGTTTCTTACCAGAGAAAACCTCTTCGGGAGTTTTGGAGTCCAGAGCGGAATGAGGGCATCGGTTTTGAATGTACACAACAGTATTTGCAGCTTCTCCCCACAGAAACTTGGTGACACTGAGTCACACACCTTATGTAGCACCCGGGCGGCTTCTATCGTCTATTCTGCTTCGTTGTGCAACATTACCTTTCAGGAGTATATGCAGTAGTAGTCTCCCTCTTAATGCCAGCTTCTCTGCAAAAGTATTTGAACTCATTTGACTCATATTCGGTGCCATTGTCGGTCCTCAAAATCTTGATCTTCTTTCCGGTCATATTTTCCACCAAGGCTTTGAAGGTACGGAACCACATGAAAGCCTCATCCTTCTTCTTAAAGAAGTATATCCAGGTTTTGCGAGAGAAGTCATCAGTGAATGTCATGTAGTAAGAACATCCTCCCAGGGATGTCACGGGCAACATACCAGATAGATCAGAATGGACTAGTTGCAAAATATCAGATGTCTTTGTGACACTTGAGGGGAAAGGTCCCCTTGTATGCTTTCCTTCGGCACAACCCTTACATACACCTTCATGATTATTTCCAAAGTCGGGCATCCCTGTCACCACCTTCCTTGCTTCGAGAAGGGCCTTGTAATGAAGGTGTCCAAATCTTCGGTGCCATAGTTCGGTTTGTCGGATAGTATCACAAGTCATTGCTCCCAGCGGACTTCCTCCAACCTGGTAGAGTGTACCAACTCTAAAACCAATCGAGATAGCTTCCTTGAAGCTTTGCTTCCACATGAGCACCTTTCCATCAGAGAATGTTACATTGAACCCTTTGTCTTCCATGGCTGATACATACACAAGGTTATTCTTCAATTTAGGTACATAGAGTACATCTTGCAAACGTAGGACTTGTCCTTGAGACAAGTGGAGGGTCAGAGTCCCTGTCCCTTTCACGGGATATGTGGCATTATCTCCAAGGATAATTTATAGATTAGTATCCCTTTCAACCATGTCAGAGAGTGCTTCCTTGAATCCAGTGATGTGTCTTGAGGCACCACTATCGATTAGCCAGACATCCATAGTGTCGGGCAGAGATGTAGCAGAGAGAGCAGATACAAGAATATACTCATTTCTTTTATCAACGACATTAGACTCCTCATACCTGGTATTTCTAGACCTTTTAGAAGGTTGATTGTTTCCACCAAAGTGAGCCTTCCTCTTTCCTTTGGATTTGTCATTTCTTTGATTCCCATTCCTTCGGTTGTTGTTGTTATCATCACTATCGGGAGAATCCTTCTTGAAGGGGCATTCTCTAGCATAGTGACCAGGCCTATGGCAAGTGAAACACTTGCCCTTCTTTTCTTGAGCCCTTGTTCTTCCTTTGTCCTTAGGACCACCAGAGTTCTTCTTTCGAGAATGAGCACCATAGGCAGCATTTCTGTCATTATCGAATTCCTTCATCCTTGTTTCTTCTTGCATACATCTAGACAGAAGCTCATCAAAGTTAGGAATGGTATTATTATTGAGAATGGTAGTTGTGAATACTAGCCATTCATATGGGAGTCCTCCAAGTGCGGTGAGAACCATCTCACGATCAGCTATTGTCTCCCCAATAGCCAGCAGATTGTTCCTTGTTTCGGTCAATTTCGGAAAGTAAGTTTGAACAGACTCATCCCGGCCCTTCTTCATATTCTTCAATTTATTCTTGAGGAATAGCACTTGGTTCACATTGTTTACTTTGAACATCAGGATCAATTTGTCATACATCTCCTTGGATGTGCCTAGTTCAGATATATAGGCAACCAGACTCTTATGTATGGATTCCCTGATCATCAGCTTTGCTTTGATCTCTCCCTTTTTATACTTGTTTCTAACAGCAGCGGTAGCATTGGATGGAGGTTCTTGAATCTTACCCAGTACATGATCCAAGAGATCATGGTCTTCCAATTTGAGATCTAATATCATCTTCCAAGCATGGAAGTCATCCCTTCCAGTCAGCTTGTCATTCTCCTTGAATTCAAAACTTGTGGAACCCATTTTCTCAGATGGTGATTGCTAAAGATAGGGCTTGTCTTCACCTTGCCTCTGATACCATGTAAATTTTTGTAGATGTTCTATGCTTGAAGCAACTTTACTTTTCTTACAGCAATCACACAAATAGTTAAGTAAAATGCTGATAGAACATATAAGTGGATCTTGTAGAAGACAAACCAGAAGCAGAAAAAATGTGATGGTGCATTACGACGGTCAACAGGATGCTTCAACCAGCAAAGTCTCCTTGGTCAGCCAACCCAGAATGTGTCACAACAGTCCTCCAATCAGTAACCAAGTCAACCCAAGTCAACTCCAAAAAGTCAACACTGTCCAGAAAAGTCAACGCAGGGCAGCAAGCTAAAAGTCAACGCAACAACAGTTTGGTCAACCCTTTGACTTCGATTTCTGTGCCAAAGTGTACGGCCTCTCAAAATCGAACTTTCCAATAAGTTTCAGCCCTTTCAGACCATGCGTTGACCAAAGTCAACGCTGGTCAAACTTCCAGCAAAACCCTAGCTGCAGAAATTCGTCCTTCAGCTCAGCCGTACAGATTCGTCCTCCTTCTTCTTCACACGTGTGGGCTGTACTTGTCCACCAATGAGCTCGTACTAAATCAGATCAGAGAAGAAGATGTGTGTTGAGTTGTGGTGAAATGCTCTCCAACTTTGCCTGTATTTATATCCATCATTGGGGTGTGTGATAAATAATTTATTATAAATAATAAATTCAAAATAAATGTTTTGCTCATCGGATTAAGATATATTTTATATGGATTTTACACCTCTCCCAAAGAGGAATTCAACAAAAATACTAGCCACTTAATCTGAGCATCACAACATGGAGTTTGGACCTAGTTGTCCAAATTTAACAAAAGCACTCTTCACATCCATATGGTATAGTTACTAGCCAAATTGTGCTTTCATGCCTAGAATTAAATAGATATAGCTCATCTTTGCTGTGGGAGCAAAGGTCTCTTCATAACCAATTCCTTCTTTATGAGAAAATCCATTTGCAACCAATCTTTCCTTGTGCTTGTTAAATGTCCCATTTGTTTTGTACTTGAGTTTATACTTCCATTTGCAACCAGTGGGTGTCTACCCTAGTGGTATATCACTAGGAGCCCATGCTTGATATTTCATCAGAGTCTCATGTATTGTAGAAATTTTGTGACCCAACCCCGGTTTTCAGTTTCTCCTTATTTCTTCCATAAAGTTAAATGCCCATTCCCATAGCCATACATTCAACAAGTTGGAAAACTAAATATTTTCCGAAAACACAAATTCTGGAAATTTCACAGTGATGAAAATGCAGAAATAAAACTCAGAAAAATAAATCAGCCCCACACAGAATTTTGACACTTTGATTTTTGGTCAAGATGACCCTGGAAAAACCCCCTACAACTCTTGGGGAAAACCAATTCGAAAGCTTCTCTTTATTTCTGAATATGCTTTTACAGTGAACAGAAAAACACAGTAAAAATTACAGCAACTTCACAAATGTACTTCGAAAATCGTGCACAACTCCACCTCGATTTTCATGCCAACGCAAAACAGAAATTATAGAAAAATGTGCAACATTATGTTGTCGTTCCTAGAGACAGCCTAGAGTTGTGATAGACCAGTGCCTAGGACATCTTATATTAGCAAGGAGCATATGGTATAACAGAGGAAGTTATCAATAAAAAGCTCTCATGCTATTTCCTGAAAACAAGGAATATTTATCTGAATGGAACCAAGACCTTCAGAAACTGACACAGAGAGAGGAATACTGCAGAGGCAACATGCAAAACTCCAATACAAAAGCAACAGACAATTCAGAGACAGCTTACTGTAGAGAGGGCCAATTCAGAAATACCTCACAGAAATAAGTTATCAGAAGGTGTATGTAGTGAATGAAATATTGAGAGAATATTAGTTATCATTGAGCTGATATCCAGATACACAATACCACCATGTAATGTGCTTACCAATCTAAGAATCCATACATGACAATAGCGTTTTAAAAACACCCTCCCAAAGCAACTAATATAGCAGAAATATGGTTTAGATGAATAGTGGAGCAGAATATCATGCCTGAGCCATATTTAAAGCGCTTGACTAATCCGAGCATGGGTATCAACTAGGATAAATCCATACCAAAAATCAATGAGCCACTCGCATTCTAGAAACATGATATAGGAAAGATGGATGAAATGAAATGATCTATTAAAATAACACATATAAGAGAAAGTTACAAACTGTGAAATACCAAAGACCAGAATCCTCTTAACAGATAGAACTCCTCCTGACTGAGACCCTATGGGCTCTGAGCCTTCATACAAAAGTTCAACAAAATGTATACAAAAATCCTTTCACTGCATAATTTTCTGATAAAATCCGGAACCTCAAATCATCTGTTCTTCGGGAGCTTTATAGGAGAACTTGAAAACCCGAAAGGGAGTAGGTGATGAATATTTAATTTGCTTCATAAAGACAGGATGGCTGAAACGTGCACGCCTATACTGCTAAATGACTCTGTAGCGCTGTATGTACTCTGCTGCCTGCTTTCTGAAATAAATGCACTGGGTGAAAGTCTCTTCAGGAACACGGTATAGAAGTAAAATCACATAAACATTCCGTCTTTTCTTGAAAGAAATTCTGTTGAAAAGAAACCCTGAGGGTATTGTTTTCTGTGCGTTGTACCCTCTACCTTCTAAACCCTGAATTACGACTAAAAATCTTCAATGCTGAGCGTTGAATTCCTCGATCATTCACTGATATTTCTCTGTCGCTCCATTAATGTCTCCATCTGCAAAATCTGTGCTCTGAATGACTCTGGGGGTTTGGGCAGATTTTAACCCTGTTGCTTTAATGGAAGTCTTGTCGGCATATCTTCTCGGGCCTTTCTTCATAATTTCAACTCCTGGAAATGGTCCTTTGATGTGTCCTCCGTCACTGTAACAGAGAATGAATCATGGCGGTTTTCCGCCGCTGTAACCCTGCAAAACCCGCAAACTCGTTAGGAAAACCATGCGTGGGGATGTAGATGCAGTGGGGATGGTGAAGGCGACGGGGATAACAGTGTGGCAGTGCAGAATGATGAAATGGTGGAAGAATGTGGGGTGGCGGCGAAAAATGCAGTGAAACGACGGAGGATGGACTGGTGCAAGTTTTTAACGTAAAAACGTTGAAATTTGACTTATGACTGGAATATATATATACGGGCGGAGGAAAAATGCGACACACGTGGAGCGGGTGACGTGGAGGTACAGAGTCCACTGGCGGAGATGTAAGTGATCTGGACCATCAGATCTCAGGAGGAGATCGACGGTGGAGAACGTATCGGAGGGCGATGAAATGGTGGGCCAGGGGCACTGTTGACTTGGATTAACACCCGTGTAGCTTCGTGGAGCGACTACCGTCGGATGGATCGCCCCAGATCGGACGGCTCACAGCGATATCGCGCCACGTACGCTGCTAAACTATAATGCGCGATGAGCCGGTGGTTTTGAAATAGTGCGCGAGACACGCGTCTCGCGATGTATGGAATCGCTCCGAAAAATAAAATACCGCCTGGTGCGATAGAAACTGGGCGGGTTTTGAACAGTGTTTTTGGGCGCGGGGACCACAAAGGCAGGTGTACTATGGACCGTTGATTTTCGGTTTAATCGGACGGTGGACAGGCGATTTGGGCGATGAACGGAGTGGGCCACGGGCGCGATGAAGACTTGCGAATGCTGTCGGATCTGTACAGATCGACGGCTATAAATGCGTCCGACATATATATATATCTGTGATAAGCACTTCCGGGCTTAGCGCTTGGTCTGGCACTCAGGTTACATGGAGAAAGGACTGAGGGGCTAGGGCCGAAGGGTGCCAAGCCTTATATATTTTCAAATGCGGGTTTTTGGCCATTTTAATGCAATCTTGAGACTAGGCAAAGGTAACGATAGGCAGAAAAAGGACTTTTTAGGTCAAAAAGAGGGGGGTTGAAGAATTTAAGCGGGATTGCTTGACAAAATTTAATAGGAGGCTGACATGGTCAACACATTAAATGCTGTACATACATCATAGAAAACATGTTGTACGACCTCCTTGAAAACTTAGTAACTTTATCACTTAAAGTAACTTTTAAATTAGATTTGAATTTATAACTTATAAAGTCACTTTAGGAGAAAAATTAAATTCTTTTGGACACTTTTTTTTAGGCCAAAGATCAAAGCCTTAGGGAACCACCTGTCCTTCGGTAGCCAAATTTCAACACTCCCTCTTACCGAGGAAGGTGTTCCTCACCACACCCATCTTGTCTCTGAAGTAGACATGCTTGCCCCGTGGTAAGTCTTTGGTAAGAATATCTGCTACCTGCTCATCTGTGGGAATATACTCAAGCTTCACAGCTCCCTTCTGAACATAGTCTCTGATGAAATGATATCTGATGCCAATATGCTTTGACCTGTCATGAAACACTGGATTCTCTGTGAGTTTAATGCATCTTTGATTATCACAGTAAATCACTGAAGGTCTCAACGACTGACCAAATAAGCCAAACAACATCTTGCGAAGCCATATGGCTTCACAACTAGCTAGACTGGCTGCCATGTACTCTGCTTCCGCTGAACTCAATGCTACTGACTGCTGCTTTCGGCTGAACCACGACACCATTGTTGAACCCAACCCAAAACAACACCCTGAAGTGCTCTTCCTATCAGAAGCACAACCTGCCCAATCGAACTCAATGCTACTGACTGCTGCTTTCGGGTGAACCATGACACCATTGCTGAACCCAACCCAAAACAACACCCTGATGTGCTCTTCCTATCAGAAGCACAACCTGCCCAATCATAATTAGTGTAACCTGCCAATCTCACTCCATCTCCCTGCCTATAATCCAGACCATACTCCACTGCCCCCTGCAAGTATCGCAAAATGTGTTTTGCAGCAACCAAGTGCACCCTCCTGGGCTCACACATGAACTGGCTCATCGTGTTGACTGCAAAACATATATCTGGTCTAGTGTTGACCAAATACATCAAGGAACCAATCAACTGTCTATACAATGTGGGATCCACCAACTCGGAATCTGAAGCATGAAGCTTCTTTCAGTTGGTGATCATGGGTCTACAATCCTCCATGTGGAATCTGCCAAGGATGTCCACAATATACTTCCCCTGTCCCAGGAAGAAATGCCCCTCCTCCTGCCACACCTCCAAACCCAAAAAGTAATGCATCAAGGCAATGTCCTTCATCTCAAACTTCGACGCAAGATCTCTCTTGCAGCTCTCTATGAGTCTCTTTGCACTCGTAATGACCAAGTCATCCACATACAACACCAAAATGAGAGGCTCCTCACCTATCAAAATAAAGTATAGGTTTGGATTTGCATCACTCTTTGTGAAACCCATGTCCTGCAAGTACGTATCAATCCTGGAGTACCAAGCTCTAGGAGCTTGCTTCAGGCCATAAAGGGCCTTCTTCAGTCTACATACATGGGACTCCTTCCCATGCATCTCAAAGTCCTGTGGCTGCTCAATGCACACCTCCTCCTGTATGAAGCCATTGAGAAATGCAGTCTTCACATCGATTTGGTGGATCTTCCAACCTATCTTTGCTGCTATCGATATGATGGAGCGAATCGAAGTATATCGAGCCACGAGAGCGAAGGTCTCCTCATAATCAACTCCCTCTACCTGGGAGAACCCTCTAGCCACAAACCTTGCCTTGAATTTCTCAATGTTGCCCTCTGTAGCGTGCTTTACCTTGTAAAGCCATCTGGAAGTAACCACGGATTTGCCCTCAGGCCTGGGCACCACCTCCCAAACATCATTCTTCATGATAGAAGAATACTCCTCCTGCATGGCCTCTCTCCAGACTTGCTGGCTAGCTGCCTCCTCATAGCTAGAAGGCTTAGTGTCAATGATGTTGGCAACCATTGCCATATAACTACAGAACCTATCAGGTGGTTTGCTCTCTCTGACCGGCCTCTTCGGCCCAACAACAAATGTGGCCTCTCTTAAGGTGTATCCTGAAGCCACTTGGGCTTCCTCTTCCCTGAGCACACTTCTCCCACTGGAGAATGAAACTCCTCCTCCTCATAAGGAGCCTGAACTCTTGAATGTCTATCTGCTGTCCTCCTGCCTGAACTTGAACCTGTAGATGTTGAAGTACTGTGAGAATTGTCCATCAGTGGATTACCTAGTGAACTACTATGCGGACTGCTTTGCATGTTGCTCGAAGCACCACCCCTCTGACTATGCGAGCCACTGCTCATTAATAGACTTGACACCGTAATCGATGTACCTCCTGATCCCTGCTCACTGGATCCATGTGCTTGACTCAGGTGCTCCTGAGGGTCTAGCTGATCCAGATACTCTAACTCCCGTGACCTCCTAGAAGCCCGGTCCTCCTCGAACTTCACACCCCGCCTGACAACAACTCTCCTCCGTGCAGGAATATAAATCCGAAAGGCTTTCGAGGTCTCACTGTAGCCCACAAAGATACCCTTCTCTGCGGTGGGCTCTAGTTTGGTCCTCTGCTCCTTGGGTACGTAGGAGTATGCAATACACCCAAAGATACGAAGATGAACAACATCATGCTTCTTCCTAGAAAAAGCCTCCTCCGGAGTCACATGCCCCAAGGCACGATGCGGACTCCTGTTCTGCAAATATACAATAGTGTTGCAGGCCTCTGCCCACAAAAACAATGGTAACCCTTGATCATGTAGCATGGCTTTGGCAACCCCTCCGATGGATTTGTTCTTCCTCTCCGCAACCCCGTTTTGCTGGGAGTTGTAAGGAACTGTGAACTCCCTCCTAATGCCTGCCTTTGCACAATAATCAATAAACTCACCAAGGGTGTACTCCCCTCCATTGTCCGACCTCAGGGACTTGATCTTCCGACTTGTCTGAGTCTCCACAAGAGCTCTGAACTCCTGAAACCGCTTGAAGACCTCACTCTTGGTCTTCAAGAAATAAATCCAGGTCTTCCTGGAGTGATCATCAATGAATAAAACATAGTACTCATATACACTCAAGGAAACATGAGACATCCGACCGCTCACATCGGTATGAATCAAATCAAGTATCCCAGTCGATCTGCTGTCACTGCTGGGAAAAGGGGATTTGGCAAACTTGCCCATTGCACATCCTCTGCATGTATCTAGGTGATCAGTACTAAAATCTGGCACACCTGTAGTGATCTCCCGCAATGTCCTCAGGGCTCCATGATCCATGTGCCCCATCCCGCGGTGCCAAATCTCGCATAGCTCTGAACTGCTAGCTCTGCTGCCGGTACTACTGCTCAATGCCAAAAGGGGCTAAATGCAAACTTGTACACTTTTGCATGGCGTACACCAATCACTCTAGCTGACTCAGCTGGAGCGCCCCTGGGATATATTAGCACCTGTCCTCTACTGAACAATACCTCATACCCTCTATCCTCCAATGCTGAGACAGATATAAGGTTCTTCCTCATCCCTGGCACATATAAAACATCTGACACCTTCAAGGGAGGTTTGTGTTCCCTATCAAATGTCAGTGTCCCCACACCGACTCCTCTAACAATGTTGTCGTCTCCGAGTACTACCTCTATATCAGTGCCACTCTCTGAAAGCTCTGAGAAGTACTCACAGACTCCTGTCATATGACGTGAAGCCCCACTGTCAACATACCAAATACCTGAAGATGCTCCGTTGGTGGAGGGAAATGCACACTCCCTCTCACCCTCCGTGGCAGGTGATCCTGCACTAGTGGACTCACAAGCAATGAACCCAAACTGCCGGTCAAAGCTCTCCGAAAAGTCCTCTATCTCTGCTGATGCTGCCATGGTCTTGTTCTTCCCCTTCTTCTTCTTCTCCGGACACAACTGCATAGTGTCCCATCCTCTGATAATTCCAACACTTCGCCTTGGAATAGTCTTTCTCTTTGTTCAGCTGCTTACCTTTACCTTTGCCTTTGCCCCCACCACCACTTGTGGAAGCTTGCTTCTTTCCCCTGCCTTTCTTGCCTCCTACTAACAGTGCTACATCCTCATCCTGCTCAACTGGTTTGGTTGCCCCAAGCTGGTTCTTTTTGATTTCATTCTGTATGCAATCATCCCAGAACCTCTCCCAAGTGGGAAGGGTCTCACGTGCACAAATCCCATTAGCAAAGTTTAACCATGAACTGGGAAGGCCATTCGCTGCAATCCGCACCAACTCAATGGGTGGAACAACCTCTCCAACTGCTGCCAAATCATCTCTCACATTAGTGATCTTTGTGAGGTATGCAGTAGCACTATCAGTCTTTGCTATCTTAATGGCCTTCAGCTTCTCCCTTAGGACCATTTTCCTGTTCTCATTGGTACTCTGGTAGAGATTTGGTCAAGGCTGTCCACACCTCATGAGCAAGTCTCTTTCCTCTCACATGAGGAATGCAATGGTCTTTAATACCATCCAGAATCAGTGTCTTACCCTTGTTATTCTTCTTATTAAAGTCTGCCAACTGAACAGGGTCAGTAGGCACATTAACAGGGCGCTGTTGGGTACTCACCATTATACCCTAGACTTCTGCCTCCTCAAAGATGCTCTGCATTCTTTCCTTCCATACACTGTAGTTGCTATGCCCATCCAACCTATCCTCCACCCTCAAGCCCAAAGACATGCTTGCTGTCCTAATAAATTGAAAATGACACTGCTGTAGTAAAGGTTCTGATTTCTGTGTGTAAAATCAGCCGCTGTAATTTTTCTTCTTGCTGTCCCAAACTGCACTTTTCAACAATCTAGCTTTGATACCATGTGGAAATTTTGTGACCCAACCTCGGTTTTCAGTTTCTCCTTATTTCTCCCATAAAGTTAAATGCCCATTCCCATAGCCATACATTCAACACGCTGGAAAAATAAATATTATCTGAAAACACAAATTCTGGAAATTTCACAGTGCTGAAAATATAGAAATAAAACTTTGAAAAATAAATCAGCCACACACAGAATTTTGACACGTTGATTTTTGGTCAAGATGACCCTGGAAAACCCCTCTACAACTCTTGGGGAAAACCAGTTCGAAAGCTTCTCTTTATTTCTGAATATGCTTTTACAGTGAATAGAAAAACACAGTAAAAATTACAGCAACCTCACAAATGTACTTATCTCGAAAATCGTGCACAACTCCACCTCGATTTTCGTGCCAATGCAAAACAGAAATTACAGAAAAATGTGCAGCATTAAATGCTGTACGGACAACATAGAAAAACGTGCTGTACAGCTGTACGACCTCTTCGAAAACAACGATGTACAACCTACTGAAAACTGCTGTACGACTGCCTTGATTTCTATGCTGTACAGTTGCCTCGATTTCCAGGCTGTACGGCTGCCTTGAAACTGTTGTATGGCCTCGATTTCTGTGCTGTTTCTCTGCTGTACGGAAATTTGGAAAACAATGCCTCAAACTGCTATACGGCCTCCTTGGGAATCGTGCCAATAAAGCAGCAATAAATGCTATTCTCCTCACCTCGATTTTCGTGCCCTCTTGCCTTGAAAACCATGCTCTGTCCTTGCTGTACGGATTTGCTGAATCTCCTTGCTGCTGTCCTCTTCTTCTCATTGCTCATAAATGTCTCTTTTGCTTTCTCTTCTCCTCTCTCGATCTGCTTATGAAAGAATGAATGATCTTTTCTCTTTTTTTCCTCCTTTAACCTAACCCTAAGTGACTTTTGGGGAATCCCTAAATCCAATGGCTGAGATAGCTTTAGATCTAGGGCTAAGATTAAATGCTCATTTAAATCTCACTTTCTATTTTTTAATTCACCCCATTTTAATAAAGACCCTCTTATTCATTTATTTCCAAAGTCACTTTTCACTTTCTAATTTCACATTGACTTTATTAAAGTCACTTTAAAATTAGACTTAGTAACTTTATCACTTAAAGTCACTTTTAAATTAGATTTGACTTTATAACTTATAAAGTCACTTTAGGAGAAAAATTAAGTTCTTTTGGACACTTTTCCCTAGGCCAAAGATCAAAGCCTTAGGGAACCACCTGTCCTCTGGTAACCAAATTTCAACATGTACGACTTACGTGGCCTTCTGCCATTCCAGTCTTTCTTTGGCCTTTTCATATTCTTGAGTTTCATATAGGTCATGAATGTTACAATCACAACATGGATCATGTTGGATTTTGGACATCTTTTTGGTCTTTCTTTTTCCCTTATATCATCTAGTACAACTTCTCCAATGGTGCTGTTTCACCTTTATGGTCTTTTCTTAGAATCCTCTTTTTCCAAATCAACACCGCGATTTTGGTGATTTGGGCTACCTGCAATGGCTTTCTGATTGGGTATTTCTGGATACTCATCCTTATAATTCTTTTCCCTTTAGCTGGAGGTTGTACAAGCTTCCTATCTGAGCTGGCAGTCAAAACTTCCTCATTATTGAAAATCTTCAGATCCCAAATCATCTAAAACAACTCTGCATTCTCATCAATCACGGCCATCTCAACTAAAGCTTGCTTTGTTACTATTGACATCAACTAACTTATTTGTGTGTCATGGCACCCTGTGAGCATTAGTTTATTTCTTTTGGGATCTAGTTTGGTTTGTTGTTCTTTGAAGACTCATGCATATTCAACTGAACCAAAAACTTTAAGATGACTTCTTGTGGTTTTTGTTCAGACCATGCTTCCTTTGGAGTCTTCTGCATTGCCTTTGTTGGAGATCTAATAAGTAGATACACTGCTGTGCGCACTGCTTCAGCACCAGATTTGTTTTCTAACATACAACATGCCAGCCCTGCAATAGTGCAGTCATGCCTCTTTACAATTTCATTTTGATAACAAAATTTGCCACTATTATCATACCTGAGAAGTCTGGTGCAACCCATATACTTTTTCCACCATTGCTTTGAACATCTCGAATTCAACAAATATTTCAGAGTTTAATTTTAATCAATAGACCGACATATTTCTATTGAATTCATCTATAAACAATAAGAAATACCTGGCATTGGAGACTAATACTGTCTTCATAAGCTCCAAACATTTGCATGAACCCACTGAAGGACCTCCTTGGCTCTCCAAGCCTGTTCTCCAAATGGAGTTTGATGCCCACTTTCCCAATTGACAAGCTTTGCAATTTCCCAGCTGAAAACCTTCACAGTTTGTTGAACCTTTGGAAGACCTTCTGCTGACCTTTTTTTAGCAAATGAGAATGATACTGTAAATTCAAATGTTGATACCTTTGTTGCCAAACTGTATTGTTTTTTTGTACTCTCTTGGTGATCTAAGCATTTTCTTTGGTCTCCTTTTTATCAACCAACTTGAACAGTCTGTTATCTTCAATACCAAAAGCAGTTGTCTTCTTGCTGCCCTTGTCAACCATGTAGCATTTATGGTCACTGAAAATGACATGTAAATGGGGGCTTCGCTTCATACTTTGACTTGTTGAAAGGAAATTCAGATTCTGTTCCATGATTAACACATAGTAGACATTAAGGAGGACCAATTTCTTACCTCCCAAGGTAATCTGTACATTCACCTTGGCTTGCATTCTGAAGTCCCCCCCACCAACAAGAACCACATATGAAACATAAACATCATAGTTGACAAACCAATCACGTATATTGGTGAAATGGCATGATGCACTAGAATCATTATACCAAGCAGCTGACTGTCCATGATCTGTTTTCTTAGCCATGAAAGTGGAAAGAGCAATCTTTTCCTAGTGTACTGCAACGTGGGCCTTCTTTTGCTGTGATCCTCCTTGGTTGCGCTTCTCATTCCACAATCTCTCTCTACAAAATTTCTAATGGCCCACGTTCCCACTATAATGACATGTGGAGGCCTTTTGATTACCCGATTCATCTGTGTTTCCTTAACTGTTTCTTCAATATATATTTTTTTTATAGCAAACTTGCCCTTGCCATTGAAGTTTGCTGCCAATGCTAGTTTTGAACTTGCTTGTATACTTTCATTACCACAGTGTGTTTTCCACTGGTCTTCTTCCACTTCTGCCTAATGGCATCCAACTATTCTCCAATATCCTTTTATCTTTACCAAATGTTCATGTATATATTCATTTTCATTCATTTTAATAGAAAACAATATATTCTTCAATATGAAGGGTCTGCCTTTGTCGAAGACCTCATGCATGACTTTCAAGTTGTTCCAAATGTTTGCAGCATCCTTCATAGTACATCTCATCGATCATAAATAGCTTTATGAGAATTACTACGTATATTTACCTCATCTAATTTGTTTTGCTCTTTGCTCGCTGTTGTCGATCAAGTTTCCTTTCCCAACATCAGCTGATCCAGACATCTGTACTAAAAAATGGTTGACATACAGTTTTTCCAGGTATTATAATTTTTACCAGAGAATTTATGGTTACCCTCCAACATGATTTTGGACAAACTGCTGATTTTATCAAATATTTTGGAGATCAAAGTGCTGAAAGAGATATTGAACTTCCTGAACTCTGTACTTTTCTCCTTCAAACTGTATATCATGGAGAATAAACAAAAAATATGCCCGCAGTGTCTGTAGTTGTTGAAAATATGGCCAGCAAACCTATGATTTTCTTCCAAACTGCTGAATTTGCTGTTGGTCACTGAAAATTTCACCAAAACAGAGAAATTTCAGAAAAGAGAACATAAAAACAACACAGATGTGCCTGTTTAAACAGAAAAAATTTCCTTTAAAAATTGTGGAGATCACAAAAAATGGCCGAAATTCACCCGGAAAACAGAACAGTGGAGATAAAAAATGGCAGAAATTCACCCTGAAAACAGAACAGTAAAATTTCTGCTGAAACTAGCTGAGATCTGAAACCAATAAAAAATTCCTTTTTTTCCTCTTGGGTATGGGTGCTGTACAATCCGTTCAGTGATATGGATTCATCTGTACAGTTGTACAAGCTCCCCAGACAGTGGTTAGCTGCCCAATTGTTTTTTGAACCCTGTAAAATAGTGTTTCTACTTCTCTGTTGATTTTAATCTTCACTTTAATCTGTGAAAATTAATAAATCTGGCTTTAAATCAAAATAAAGCAGGTTTTCTCTTTTAAAATCTGACCCTAACTTTGGCTTGAACAAAAGCAATTCTCATCTTTTAAACCAGAAAAACAATACCTTGTTCAGTTGGTCCAAAATACTTTCAGCTTTTCATTGTGTATCAAATGAAGCCCCTCTGTCCATCATTGAACTTGGCAGTCCCTAGACCCTTGTTTTGCTTCACTTCCAACTTTCTCTCACTGTGGCTATTATACCGTATTATGAAATATTGAATACAAAAAAATCAAGAACATAAGAGAACCAAAAAAGAGGAAATGATTCTTCAATTTAAAATAAACAGAGAAACCCTCTGTTTATAACATTGAGATGACATAAACCTTAAATGCACAAACACTAACTTCCCAAAACCTTAAATGCATAAACCCTAAAATGATTTACGTTTACTTTAAGTTACTAATCCAACAATTTGACATAAAGTAATCTAAAGTAAAAAATTGACTATTAATATGCCCAAGTCTAGAGTCTAGATGTGACCGTTACATTCTAGCAAACTTGCAACTCTCCAACACTATATCAATTTTTTCTTGCTCGTCTTGTGTTGCTTTCGAGTCTAAAGTCTTGTAATATTCATGCAAATCATTGGTGCTTTTCATGTCAACATTAAGAGCTCAATCTTGTTCGTTTCTGTAGAAAGCAAGATGAGACTGCAGCATTTGCAGGGAAAATTTTAAGGATCCATGCTTATCTTGAAGTGTAATTAGCAAATCTTAGTAAGTCTTGAAATGCAACTATAAATTTTTTGGCTATTATTTTGTAAAAATATTAAAAAATTTAAGGATTCTATATAGTTCATAGAATTTTGTTGTGATTTTTGTATTGAAATAATTTTATCCCATAAAATTAGGGTGAATTGTTTTTTAAAAATGGAAATTGGTGAATATTGTTTTTGGAGAAAAACTTGGAAAATTAAACTATGAGAAAAATTTTGTCCCTAGAATTTTCCCTGAGCGTTTCATTTTCACTTCCAACAACATTACTGCAGGGATTTCTTTATTTTCTTTCTTTTGCACCCATTTTTGTTATTGGATTTCACCTTTTGGCTTTGTAGGTTAATCTTTTGTTTTTCCTTTCTCTTTGCATAGGAATCAGCATTTCTATCACTACAGCATCAACTTTTTGAGTTTGTTTTTCTAGTAATGCGTCAACAGTTGTCTGAAAATTCAGATTTTCTTTGTTTACCATAATTGATTTCAAAAGTATAAAATGATGGTGGGTAGGATATCAATAAAATCAGAATTTGCTGGGATTTTAGGACCTTAAGATAAGCCCCAGCAACAACTAACTGTGAAAATAAATATATTCAGTGAAAAGACATCATCACACATAGTGTTTATATACGTCACCTTTCCATAGTAATGCATCAACAACCATCTGAAAATTCATATTTTCTTCTTCATGACAATTGTTTTCGAAGCATAAAACGATGGTGGTAGGAATTCAATAAAATCAGAATTTGCTCTGGTTTTGGGACCTTAAGCTCAGCCCCAGTAACAATTAACTGGGAAAATAAATCTTTTGAGTGAAATGACATCATCATTTATACTGTTTATATACTTCATCCCATAACTCTTTGTATGGAGGTACACTACTGAACTTTTCTCATATTTTTGAACTAGATAATCCCACCTCTGTTTGCTGGTCTTCTGATTGTGGTATCTATCAGAATATGATCAGAAAGTGCGATTTCTATTATGGACATTGTTTTGTCCTCTTCCTGCAACTCTTGAACGTCATGCTTGCTAGATGGAAGATAGCTTGGCTTTGGCTTGGTGCCATCAACTACAATGAATATTCTTTCCCATTTCGTTGTCATCTCTGTATCCTTTTTCCAAATGCCAAGCCCTTTTCCATCAAAGAGAGTAACAATTCTGGCAACTTTTTGGCAGAGCTCTGCATAGTAGCTGTCACAGGCTTCAACGTGGGCCTCTTTTGCCTCTTGTTCTTAAAAAAACTAAGAAAACACAAATTTCTGTTAACAGCTATTAAAAATTTCTATATTTACTTGGCTATGATTTATGTTAGACTGCTTGATACATCGGAAATATGCAGCAGTTCACACACAAACGGCACAGGGAGAAAAAACTGGAAATGAATAAACAAAGGGGAATCACCAAAACTAAAAATTGCCCAGCAAAAGGGCTCGTGTGCCTCATCACCTGGTTTTAGTTTCATACGAGAATATTCCTGAGCTGGGACTCTGCTTTATTCCAAACAGATATGCTAATGGTTGTGTAACAATGTAACATTCTAATTCCTAGTCCTTAGTTGCAACAAATTAAGACTTTTGGTAGTCCAAGATGGACAGTGATTGAAAGTTATTGGTGATTTTTTGGATGCCATCTGCACAGATTTCTCTGGCGAAGCAGCGATACTTTTGCTATTTCTCGACATTACAGACGCTTTGATGTTTTTATAGAAGCTGAGGCCAACAAAGCTGCTGGAAAGTATGACAATGCATCTATTGATGCTCAAGTTGAGTTCTATCGGAGGGAAGGCTTGACTCATTACAATTCATCCAAATTTCCGATAACAAGTGGTTCGTATGTCTCTTGATCTTTTTTGTTCTCATGTTTACAACAATTTTTTAAGATTGGATGTTTATAGAGGGTTTAACAGTTAGCTGCATTTTATGGATGCTTTAATTGATTGTGGCCTGCAGTTAAATGGCATGAAGTCATAGTAAATTAGTTTTGATTACTCTGCAGATGTTCCTGAAGGCTGTGTCATAATAAGGGAACACACACCAGTCACAAATTTGTTCACGTGTCTGTGGTTTAATGAAGTTGATCGATTCACATCAAGGGATCAGATCAGTTTTGCTATTGTGAGAGATAAAGTTATGGCCAGAGTAAGCTGGAGAGTCAATATGTTTTTTGATTGTGAACGGCGGAATTTCGTCGTACAGGTAGTTACTTTATTCATTGAATAACACTTTTCAGTTTAGTGTGTTCATATAAGGGATGAAAGGGAATGCAGATCAAGGAAAGTCTCTTCATCTCGAATGTTTGTGCCTGCATATGCATCTGCTTCTTGTCAATTTTTCATCTTTATGCCCTTGCACCTGTCTAAGCTTCTAAGGTTTTGTCCGAAATGATATTTTTTGCAATACAAGATGGATGTTCTCTCTCTCTGCTTTACATTTTGGTCATATTCTTGCTGGCATTTATCATCTTATATGCTTAAATGGTTCTGTTATAATTGATATTGCAGGCTTATCATAGGGATGTTTTGGAGAAGAGAAACTCTAGAATGTCTCCTCCAGTGCTAACAGTTGAGCCAATCAAGAAATCAGTGATAGAGCTAACCGAGAAATCAGTGATAGAGCCAACCGAGAAATCAGTGATAGAGACAACCAAGAAATCATTGGACGTGCCATCCAGGAAATCATTAGATGACAAGGTGCCTGGAAAAGGCTCACGAGGCTCTAGCAGAAGGGGTTCTTCCAGACACAGCAGGGAGAAGAGATTAATTAATGCAAGACAGCGCAAAGCTAAGGCCGGCAACAAAGGTGCTGAGGTTAGTTGAGGCAGTATTTTAAATAATATTTATTAGGGGCAGCTTATTCATTGACAGGCTTGTAATGTAAGGCCAATGGCATAGAATGCTTGATAAGGATGCAATCTCTGTATTTCCTTTTTGGATTGTCTCCAGAAAAGGGGGAAGCCATTGTTTATTGTAATTTTTTACCTCAGCTAGGCAATTAATTTTGGACGGCCTAGTGCCGCTTTCATTGAAAAAGATGAAATCTATTCTTTTTCCCATTTTTATGGTCAAGAAAATGTATCATTATATTCAATGCTAATAAAGTATTTCTCATGTTCAGTGCATGGAATTCCTGAATGTCCTCCTTTCGGTTACGCCAGAAAGGAAAGTGATTTCTTGGCAATCAAATGGGAACTTTTATTTAATGGAAGTACTATAGGATAGCATTCTTCAAATTGTCTTGCATTGCAATCAGAAACGGGTCATTTTGTACTAGAAAGAGGCCACTGCTGAACTGTCTGGCATAATAATAGAAATATATAGGAAAATGGATTTAGCCAGCATCAAAATTTCCAACCTTGGTTCGATAATAACTTCTAGAATCTATACTATCTATTCTATTGCCAGAATATTGGAAATGACAAGTGTATTGCAGAACAAACTTGGCCTAAGAGAAACTATAATTTGCCATACATTAAAAAATTAACAGAAATTTAAAAACTGGCATATTAAGAGTCCCTCCTGAACCTAGAATTCTCCAGCTATCCTGCCTTTGCTTCCCCTGTTGCCTTTGCCATTGGGCTAGTTGCCAGGATGGCATTATTGTCCATTCAATCCTGCTTGACCACCTAAGAATTGAAGTGACTATCTACTGGCGGGGAAGTGATGTTCATGTTTCCTCTGGTAGGATTGAGTTGTGACCTTTCAATGTATTCCACCTTGTCAGCGATTCACCCAAGCTTTTTCTTCATTTTCTCACTGCGAAGTTCTTGTCCCTGCATGTAGTCATCTATGGCTCACTCCATGCTCTGCATAGCCCGAAATTGTATTTCCATTCTCTTAAAATGTCTTGTTCTTTCCTGAGCTTCCCTCCACAGATTCTGCTCCCAGCTAGTCTGCTAAGCACTCCACTTCAGGGCCTCATTGAGTCATTAGTGACCTCATGCTAGGCATCTGCATATGCTGTCTGAGTTCTGCTAATTCACTTATTGTGCTGCATTTTCTCCTGCTGTGAGCCATAGCCAATGCTGGTAATAGGGATAACCAAATATGCCAACAAACCACAGGCCTCGCCACGGGTTTGAGTGCCTTCTCAACACTGCTGCATACTGTATCGAGACCAGAGCCAATGCAGTACTTCTGCTGTCAAAGGATAATGTTGCTAGAGCCGAGAGTTCCCACACTGGTTTGAGGCTCTTTTCACCCCCTATCTTATTATTGCTGTATTCTATACAATTCAGTGGAGGCAAAATAAATAGTTTAGATGCCCCATCCTATTGATGCACAACGCACATCCACTTGCTCATCTCTGCCTTGTGTCTTTCCTATATCAAGTAAATTCAGTAAATAGGCGTGTGGGTAGGAGGCCTCCCCTTTATGCTCAACATATATTATTCATATTTGTTGCGCTATTGACTAGTTGGTTGGCTTTTCTATTGTGAGATTGGAGTGATTGGAAAAAGGACATGGAGTTGAAATTCTTAGCTGGGCCCAAAGATGTTTGAATTACTCTATGAAGCCTCGCAGAAAGGGAGTTGAAAGGCTGAGACGAAGCCTCACAATAATCGGCAAGTTCCCAACAACCATGATATGCCCACATGTGCTTTTTCCCTTTGGAGACCTTGGTAGATTGCTTCCACTTCCGCCTCTTCGAGGCAACTCCTTATTCCCAAGCATAGTCACCTTCCTCTTTTCCTCTGGGATCACTGAGGACACGCCCCACACCTGCCACCCCTTTCACTGTGATCTTTTGTTAATGACATTTTTGTTTTCTTCTACTGGGTGTGTCATTGCGTATGGATATATGTGCACATGTGGGCATGCACTTTGTGGCAAATTTTCTCAGGCACCATCAGTTTTCCCTTTAGATTCAAATGAGCTGTCTTATAGTCAACGTTTCTGAGGCTCAGGCTAGCATCTTTTGAAATTGGGATTGTTTGGAAAACCTATAAAATTACATCCTGTATAAACCAATGTTTTATAGGTCAATAACATCATTGGCAAGACACTGATCCTGAAGAGATTTTACTGCAATATGAAGGCATTGCTACTGCTTATGGTATACCTGTTTGCATCCATTAAACAAAATGATATGATTATTTTAAAATTTTCAATGAAATTTTGATGTTATTGATTGCACCAAGAGAAACGAGGTGCTCCTAAAGCCCAGGGCGGAACTTGGAATAGATGCTTGTCACATGTATAATGTTAATAAATTAACGTGAAGTAGTCCAAAGTTCGATGTATAATATTAAAGAAAAAAAGAGACTATCTTTTACCATAGAGTAAATTAAAAAAGCACACATCCATCTTAATCCTGCTTTTATGTGGCCATAGATTTGCACTTGCATTTTTGGATTCCTCTGGATTCCTCTTGGTGCTTAATAGATCGGGGGTTAAGTTGGATCTATGCTAGTTAATGTCAATGGTTGGAGTGTCAAATTTTACTGTATGACTCAATTAAACTAGTTACATAAGGTTCTTTAACATGACCATATCTCTAAATAGGCCCCATGTAAGATGAAATAAACCAACAGTTTTCATCTCAATTGTTCCATTGCTACCAGTAACTTGTAATATAAATTTCAAGCATCTTCTTGAGAAGGGAGTGACTGCTGGAGAATCGGAGATGACTTTGGCAAAATTGCAAATGTTCTGAATTTGCAGGTTGCTTTAACTTGCTATGTTTAACTTTTTTTTAATTGCTGGTTGATGCCTTGGGTAATCATGTTCAATCACAACTGCTTATACCAGTGTGCAGATAACTTACGCTTTTGTTATGCTGTCTTTTACTGTTGCGCCGCAAAGTTGACAAACAGGGGAGCTAGCTATATTCTGTTGTGAACTTTGCAAATATAAACTTGTTCCTTAATGTTGGTCACATAGTAGATGGCTTAAGTTTATCTTCCTTAATTTTGTTTGCATCTATTCAATAAAAAAATTTAGGGCTAAGCATTTGAGGCTGCTTGCATTTATTATTTTGTGGAAGTACGTATTAGAGTCATGTACAAACAGGGGATGATATGTAAAAACGGACAGAAGAACATACAATCAATATCTTCTATGTTAGTCTGAATATACAGACACTAACACATTTTTGGCATCCCTTGTGATAAAAACACCTTTCTGCGTTAACTTTGGGTGCAATTCTCATATTGCCATAACTTTTGGAATGAGGAGACAATACTAGTAGAACCATTAAAAAATACAGTTACAACAAACTTTCTGAAGGGAGAATCTAACTGTCATGCAAATGCAATGGCACATGCGATATAATGCGAAAGAATGAGATACCTGGGATCACCAGACATTGCTGCTCTTCAGTAAGTACTTCTGCTGAATCTGTTTCCAGCACTGTCGAGCACATTGACACTCTCATAAGATAATAAATGAATTAGTTTAGGCACAAATTGGAAACTTTTATCTGTAAATCAACTCCTAGAAAGGATGGCTTTAGTTGTCAGTGCTTGAAAAACTAAGTCATCTGACACGGGGACACGGGACATGGGACACGCAGGACACGAAAATTTGAGTGTCCGACATGGGCATGTTGAACCCCTGGAACAGGACACGTTATATATATTAAAAATTAATACTAAATAGATATTTCTTACAGAAATTCTCATTCATGATACAAATTCAGACATAGATCTAGATTCCACATTGTAAATTTAAAATTTGTAAGTTTTACCAAGTAACATTATGCATACAAATACAGTTGAGACAGATTCTCAATGATCCAATAGGAGAAAAACAAGAAACTGCAGTTTTCTCATTTAGTCATCAAAATCAAAATGTGTTACATAGGTAGTAGCAATGCCAATGGCAAATAGAAATAACAAATACAAAACAACTACAAGCCTCAAGGTAGTAGGCAGCTCATGACTCATGAGTCATCATTCATCATCTTCAAAATCAGCGTCATTGTCATGGTCATCACTGCTCTCCTCTGCTGCATCCTCCTCTGTATCCAATGTCATCTTTGCATCTGCTGGTGTGGATAATGACACCTCAACAGTATCACCATCATGAAAAGTGACGGGCTCTAGTACTGGATCATTAAGATCCAAGTTGGCCAATGCCAACTCAACACTGTTGTCCAAACCCATATCATCAGGAAATACATCCCACATCTTTGTCTTTCTCTTCAACCACTCATCCCTCTGCCTGTAAATAAGATGAAGGTTGGTGTGCACATACATCATTGTCTCTGCCCTGGACTGCTCAAGTTTGCTCTTCTTGACACTATACAAATTCCCATATGTGCTCCATTTCTTCTTGCAACAAGAGGATGAAGTTCCCTGAGAAAGGAGCCTCATGACTAACTGTTGTAGAGGAGGGCTTGTTGCCCATCAAGAATTGTGCTTCTTATCTCCCCTGTCTCTAGTCACATCATAGTCTGCAAATCGCCCAGTGCCAGTGGAAAACTCTGCAAAGACATCCTCCATCTCATCAAGGGATGATCTATCTTGAAAATTCAGCCGCAATGCATCCTTCCTCCTCTGTGAAATTTCACCATCCATGGGAGGATGGAATCTGCGAGAAGGTCCACCATTCAGCCGCTCATGGCTGTAGTATTTTGAGTTCAATGAGTGAGCCAAACAATGCAAAGGCGTGCAATTCTTGTCCCATTTGCTGACAAGAATATCCTGTATGGTGGTGAAAAAAGCCTCTTATGATGTCTGATACTCGAGGCACTCACTCTGTAAAATAATGGTCCTCATAGACTCAATTATGGAGTTCCATCCCCTCATAAACCTCTCCTAGAATGGGTTGGTCTGTATTTATAATTTGTAGCAAAGAAATGATAGGGTCCATGTTCTTAACAGTGAGATCTACCCTCTCCCACCAAACATCATCTGACACTCTGTCCTTGAATCTTTTTGAGGTTGCTTGATCTGTCTTTCTTCAAAAAGACAAACTCTGAAATAACCATGGCCTCAAGAGTGGTCTTGACCTCCCACAACCTCTTCAACACGATAAATGAAGAGGCAAACCATGTATCAACAATCTTCAACAATGATAGATTGATGTGCTCCTTATAGATTGTGAGGGCATTTGTATGATTTTGTACAAAGTTGCGGATATGTCGTGCATCTTCAATAATACTTCCAATCCAAGGCACATAAGAAGCAATAGATTTAAGTGCTAAATTCAAGTAATGGACAATGCAAGGTGTCCAAAATACTTGTGGATATTTAGCTTCCACAATCATGACAACAACCTTGCAAACATGTGCATTATCTGTAATGATTTGTACACAAGAATCAACACCTACATCTTCAATAACTTTAATGAACAACTCACCAATATATTGTGCATCCTTGTATTGTCCAAGTGCATTCATTGATTTCAAGAAAACTGGTCCATTCAGGGAAGTCGCCATGAAGTTGATGAGTGGGTGGCGTGTTGGATATGTCTATCCATCAAAAACAATACTAACCCCAGATGTTGGCCATGCTGATTTAATAGGCTCAAGCATTTTGGCCACCTCTCTCTTTGCCTTAGTGAACAATGTGGTTCTAAGCTTCTCTGACCCAGGAGGCACATACCCTGATGGAGCTCCTTGAGTTAGAGCTCGACGAATCTCAAGAAATAAAGACGAGCATGCAACATTAAAGGATATGAAGTTCTAATAGAAAAAATGCAATGGGAGATCAATCTATTCCCGTTTCTCTTTCTAAAAAATGTTGTTCATTGTACCAAGTGCTACGATGTTTCTTTTTGATGCTTGACCCACATCCCCACCAAAACTCTCAAATGGAAATTTGTCACTGCTTTTCCATAAGAATGGAAGGTGATCATCATTCTTGTTATTTTTTGATGATGCAACCACCCTTGCCACACCAACATTGACCTCTTTTTCCATTTCTTTCCTCTTAGCTAAAGACACGTATGTACATGCTCCAATTTCACAGCCTAATAAAACCAACAAATGACCTTTCACATGGTAATAAGTCTTCTTGAAATGCTTGTTGCAATAGTTTCATTTCCAAGAAACATTGCCTCCTCCCTTCAACTTGCTGCCTGGCCATTGATCTGTTGTGACATACTTCCACACGGGATATTTATTTTCTTGAGATTGCTATCTTTCTAAATTCATTCTGGCATCAACATTTGAAGTTGCTGTTGCAACCCCACTTCCAATAGAGGGAACACTTACATGTTGTGATGAAATTGGAACAAGGGCATCACCAAATGGGACATTCTTCCCCTTCCCTACTTCCCTTGATTGGGCCATGAATGCTGTAAAAAAATAAAGAAAAAATGCACAAACTTGTAAAAAAAATGCATATGCAAACTGCTGTAATAAAAATGCAAAAAAGAAGCAAAATGCGCTTACCTGTTGCTTGAATCACCTCCAAAATGCTCCCAAACCCTTTGCTACAAGCTCCTGCACACTCACAATAGAAGACACTCAAGAATGGCTGCCAAATGAGCCCAAATCGGGGTTTATTGGCCGCACGACACACTTTTTTAGGGGACATGTGCCCCGGCAATCGGGATACACTGGACACACTGTCAAGATTTGCGTGTCCATCGAATCCCACGCTCCAGGACACGACAAACACGCTCATGGGACTGTGTCCCAATGAATTGTGTTTGATTCGTGGGATTTAGGACGCAGCAGGGGGTTTGGACAAATCCTGTTTCTTAGTTGAAAAATTACCAACCATTCAAAAACTTATGGCTTGTAATCCACACATTCAAATGAGTAATCCACCAAAACCCTGGTCTTATATCAACAAAAAGTAAGATATAATAAACAAAGGGGTAAACCTTTTAAGTTAAAATGTGCCTCAATACCCCTTGATATTTAAAATATAAATTTAATTTGCCTAAAAGATGCAATCTAGAACTAGAGACAAGTTAGATATGATACTTTAATTAATGTACACAAATGACCAAGGAAGTGTTAGTGAGACTAAAGCACAACTAATTATCTATGAAGTATGAGTGTTAGGAACACTACTGGAAAAAACCACTTACAAGAGATATAATTGTCAATATAAGAAAGAAGAGAGTTTGCTCTAATTTTATGAATGGAGACTCCTTATAAGGAAGATTCGACATAATGTACTAGATGACAACAATGAATAGAGTGTTGAGCACTTCTATAATGTGAAGGGCCAGTGAAGTTAACATTCCTAAGTAAAGCATCTTTCCACAAAATTTTAATGTAAAAAAGTTGATGCCAAGTGTCTAATACAAAGTGTTGAAATATTGCAGTTGCGGTTGGTATTTAAGTCAACACAGCAAAAGGGAAACACATTAATATTTTATTCTTCATTTAGGCTCCAAATCTGACAGGTCAACCCCACCAATTGGAGGGGTTTGACTCTTGGTCAAAACCCACAAAATAAAACACATAAATTGACAAGAAGACCTCCTTATTTGGATCATTGTTTATATTTGTCCAAGAGGAAGATTTCTCTTCACACGCATGAAGAAGGAAGACACTTTGGCCAACTTTTCATCTGTTTGACCTGTGTTGACTTTCATTGTTTTTTGGGTTGTGTTGACCTAATCTTTGACTTGTTTATTGGAGTAAATACTTTGGCATCTTTGACTGAAGGTTGATTGATTTTTTGGACATAAATTTTGGCATTGTTTTTTTTTGTTTTGACTAGCTTTGACCACATGTCAAATTAGGCAGTTTGACCAAATATTTCTGTGAAGTAGCAGGGCTGAAATTTGCCCCCTTTGACTTCAGTTGAGCAAGAGCAGTAGAAGGCCAAATTTCTACCTTTTGACTTTAAATTCCTGTCAATGGGATGATATTTTCACTAGAAAATTAGATGTACATTTTGACTAAATTGGACAATTTCTCCTAAGAAAAGATTTGCTGGTTTTTTCCCTGGTTTGGGTTTTCCCAGGATAAATTTGTCAATTTGTTTTATTGTGATCTCTATTGTCCTACTGTATTTATGATTGAAATTTTCTAAAGTGTAATTGCTTAATGATCTGGAATGTGCTAAATATATAATTGTATCATTGGAAGTAATTATTTGGCAGAAAACTGTGCTTGTCTTAATTGCACCTTAAAATCGACATGCTATCGGAGCTTTGGTAAAGGGAAAACGTGCATTGAAATCACTCTTAAATATATATACGTCTTCAATCCGATTGTTTGACCATATCTATGAACATGGGTTCTTATACTAATAAAACAAGTTGGAAGGTGCTACAAGCTTCAGGGCATGGAAGACAAGAATTGATCTTATTCTTGCGTAGAATAATGTTTTGGAGCATGTGAAATGCAAGGTCATTCAACCAAATGATAATGAATCACAACCATGAGGATTGTTGTTGAATCTATCAAAGATCACTTGATTCCATATGTTTCAGGTTTGGACTCTTCAAAGAAGTATAATGCCCTAGTTTGATTGTATACCATCAACAACATTGGTCAGAAAAAGAGTTTGAAGAATGATTTGTGATGTTAAAATGAGAAAGGATGATTTTGTGGCTTCATATTTCATGTGGATCTTTCAATTGAGAGATCAACTTCAAGCTATTGATGAAGTTATTTCTGATGTAGAACTTATGGCTACAACACTTAATGGTTTGCTCGACTCATGGGATTCGTTTGCATCTAGTATTTGTGGCAGAAAGGATATTCCAAGTTTTGAGGAATGTCAGGCCAGGAGGTAACTCCACGAAATGAATCGTCTATATTGATTGAGGGTGCTTATGAATATATACATGGAGGTGACACTGTTGGGATTCATTTCCCAATGTCTCTTATACTTCCTTATTTCCTATTTTATACTGATGTACAATTTCGCCCAATCCCTTAGGATTAGGTGTCAACATCCCCCCGCCCCCCCCCCCTAATCTGAAGGGATGTTGGTGAGTCCAAACATCGTTTTGAATTTTTCAAACTTTTCTCTTCCAAGTGCTTTGGTGAAGATGTTTGCAGTCTGCTCATTTGTGGAACAATGACGTAGATGGATTGTTTTGGCCTCAACATGATGTCGAATCAAATGGTATTTTGTATTGATGTGCTTTGTTCGATGATGGAACTTTGGGTTCTTGGCCAAATTTATCGCAAAAGTGTTGTCAATCATGAGTGGAGTTGAATGCATTTGTTTCATCTGCAAATCTTCTAGGATTTTCCTAAGCCACACAATTTCCTTTGTCGCTTCAGCTGCTGCCACATATTCTGCCTCAGTTGTGGAATTCGCTGGAACTGACTGTTTGCGTGATCTCCAGGAGACAACTCCTTATCCAAGACTCTAGTATAACATGAAATAGATACCCCAGTTTCTTTGTCTCCATCAAAGTCTGAATCAGAGTATCCAAGCAAGATGAAGTCACCCACCTGTGTATATTTGAGTCCAAAGTCTTGAGTCCCTTTCAAGTAATTTAGAACTCTTTTTGCAGCAGACCAATGTCCTTCACAAGGTTTTTGCATAAACCTGGAGAGGATTCCAAAATCAAATGATATGTCTGGTCTGGTAGTAGTCAGGTAAATGAGACTTCCTACAAGCTGTCTATACTTCGTTTCATCCTCAAATTCTTTCCCTTCAATGGATGAGCGTCAAGTTTTGTTCCATTGGAGTGGTCAAAGGATTGCATTCAACCATGCCAAACTTGTTCAATAGATTTCCAATGTACTTCTTCTGAGAAAGGAATATAAATTTAGGATGTTGAGTTACTTCAATACCAAGATAGTAGCAAACATAGCCCAAATGAGTCATTTCAAAACCTTTCTTCAATTCCTTCTTTATGGATGAAATATAACGCTCATTGTTCCCTGTCATCAAAAGATCATCTACATACACCACAAGATATACAATTTTTTTTCCAACTTTCTTGACAAACAAAGTTGCATCATCAAGATCAAAATGTTTGAAGTTAAGTTTCAGAAGATGCTCAGTTAATTTCTCATACCAGGCTTGCAGTGCTTGCTTGAGGCCATACAAAGTTTTTATAAGCTTGCATACTTTGTGTTTTTGGCCCTTCACAACAAATCCTTCTCGCTGGGACATAAAAACCTTTTCCTTTAGATCTCCATTCAAAAAGGCAGTTTTTACATCCATCTGATGGAATTTCCAACCATTATGAGCTGCTAAAGCAAAGAGTGTCCGGATGGTAGCCCATTTTGCTGTGGGGGAAAATTTTTCCTCATAATCCACCACTTCTTTCTGTGAAAAACCTTTTGCCACAAGCCTGGCTTTGTGCTTGTCAAGTGAGCCATCCGCTTTGTACTTGTTCTTGTAGACCCACTTGCAGCCAATTGGTTTGGTTCCCAATGGAGGATCAACCAACTATCAAGGCATCATACTCCTTTTGCATCGCTTCATTCCATTCATCATGAAAAGCGACTTCTTTGAAGGAAGTTGGTTCAAGATCTGTAGACAAATTCAATTCACAATTATAAGCAACATCCATATCAATAGGTGAATCAGAATCATCTACATCACCTCCATTTTGCCTGGTGGAACTTCTTGTTCCTGTCTTTCCACCCTCATTGGGACGAACATTTTCCAGTGTCTTTGTCAGCCATTTTGGGGGACCTTTCTGAGATGGTCCAGGCTACTCATTTGACCGAGTTGAGATTGAATCAAGGTTCAATCTCCCAATTTTGTCAATCACATCATTCAAGGTGTCATCCGTGGTTTTTTTTCATGTGGGGGAGAGAGTGCTTCAGAAGACAATTCCACAGATTGGTTCAATATAGGAATCCCCCCTTCAAGATGTGGGATCTGATTATCAAATTATTGAAATGACTTTTCATGTGTGAATCTATCCAAGCAATCACGCTGCCGCTCAACAACATTGTCAGTCTTGGAAGATTCAAGGAATATGACATCTCTAGATACTACAGACTTCTTATTGACTTCATCATAGAGACGATATCCATTGGAGGTATTGGAATACCCCATGAAGATACATTTTTGACTTCTAGCACTAAGTTTATTTCTTTGTTCCTTAGGTATCAAAGCATAACAGGTGGAACCAAAGCCCCTGAAATGCTTTACCGAAGGAATGTGGCCATGCCACATTTCATAAGGAGTTTTATTTTTTGATTGCATTAGAAGGACACTTATTCTTTATGTACACAACACATAGAATTGCACCAGCCCAAAATATCAATTTTACATTCTTGAAAAACATCATGGAGCGAACCATATTTAAAATTGTCCCGTTCATTCTTTGAGCTACACCATTCTGTTGGGGATTATAGGGCACAATTGTTTGATGTTTGATCCCATGTTGGTGAAGATAGTTTTCAAATTCATTTGAAGTGTATTATTTTCCATTATCAGTGCGCGAAGAGCCAATATGAGTTAGTGCATAATTTTCAATCCATGCATGAAAATTCTTGAATGTTTGAAAAACATCACATTTGTTCTTCAATAATTAAACCCAACACATTCTGATGTAATCATCAATAAATGTCATCATATATTTATTTCCATTTGCAGAAACAACATGCATGGGGCCACATAAATATGAATGAATAAGCTCAAGTTTTCTATGTGCTCTGGAATGTGAATCATGAAAGGACTATTTTCTATGCCTTCCTAGAATACAAGCATTACATCGCTTAAGTTTCCTAGGAATTGAAGGCAATCCAGTAATACCATTTTTCTTCAACAATTGAAGGCTGTCATAGTTTAAGTGTCCAAATATAGCATGCCATAAAAGGTTTGATGGGAATGTACCTTTATCATAATGAGAACTAAATGCAAAGTTTTATGCATGAGTAGAGGTACCTTGCAACTTTAGGAGTCTTCCTTCTTCTATTTCTCTCATGACAAGTGAGTGATCAGATGATTTTCTGACCTCAACCTTGCCATCAAACATGTGAATGGAGTGTCTTTGCTGGCGGATGTGGACCAAGGACAAAAAGTTTCTCCTCAACTCAGGAATGTATAGAACTTCATGTAGAAGATGGTGTGGAAGATTGAGCAACTTAAGCCTGATTGTGCCAAGCCCTGATGGCTTGAGTTTAGATTTGTTTGCAAAATATATTTCTCCATCAACCTTGTCAGTAAATTCCTCAAAAAAATCTTCTCTAAAAGTCATGGGACATGTTTCTTCTGAATTGAGCAACAATCATTTTTCCAAGAAGTAAGTGAAGCATTGAACAAGTCTTCAGTTACTCCAATGTTACAATGTGCTACAACATAATGAGCGGATTCAAGTGCTTTACCTTTGTCTTTGTCATGAGTTTTACCTTTTTCTTGATTTCTTTCGTGCTCAATTTTGTCCCAAGGCAACTTACATATAGATGCATCATCCCAATCTCTATTGCAACGTATGCAATGAACATCAATTTTTTCACTTTGAGCTTGTCTTCCCCTCCTTCCTCTGAAATTTCTTCTCCCTCGTCCTCTTCGGCCACCTCTTCCTCTAGAAGAATCTTGAGCATGATTCTTCTCTCTATTTGCGAAACATACAACTTCTTCCGAAGACAGAGGGGCTATCTTCTTTCCTATAGCCTTCTCTCTTTCTGCAAACTTTTTCTCAAGGGAGTCAAAGGTGATCTCCTTGAAGTTTCCACTTTCTTGCAATGACTGAAGGTAGTGTGAGTAAGTGGGATACAATGCCTTAACATAAGCTATGAGAGGTCTGTCAACTTATACACCAATATTTTTGTTAATTCTGGGCAACTAGGTCAAAAATCCATGTTGCACTGCTCATATGATGATGATTATATTTTTGTTGGATTCCTCTTTCGGAGAGGTGCAAGATTGATCCAAAGATCATATTGTTTGGGTGAGTAGAACATATATTTTGATTTTATTTTCCACCCATGTGCAAGGTCGGCCAGATTTGTAATGTAGGCTCACAAGCCCAATAGATGTGTCACACACCCTCACTGATGGATATAAATTGGAGAGACTTGATGCTCATTTTCTCATAAACTCATCACACATTCCTCTTGTGATATGATTGGTTCATTCAGCCTTTGGAGGCATCTCTCTCTCACACGTGCGGATCTGACGTTGAAGGAGTGCGAACTATTTTAGGGCTCTTTGCTGGTGCGTTGACTAGCGTTGATCGTGGGTCAAAGCTTCAAGTTTGACCTCCATCTTGTGCAGAAAATATGATCTCTTGAGGCCGCATTAGAGGGCACAAAGATGGCAGAAAAAGGTTTACCTTTGATTGCAGCCCTAGATCGCATTGTTGACCAGCGTTGAATTTATGTGTTGACTTTTTCTGTTGACCAGCGTTGAATTTTTTGGAGCCGTATTTGAGGTGTGTGTGCGACACTTGGAGGATTGACTGATCTGATGTTGGAGAAGACTTTGCTGGCTGGTGCATCTTGTTGACTGCTATAACGAACATTATTCTCTATCTTTGCTCGACAAAAAGAATTGTAAATTCTGATTTATATTATTGGCTTGTCTTATATTGATGTATTATTAGGTTCTATCAACATTTTACTTTCATGTTTATGTGATTGATAAATTGTATCGGGCTTATAAGAAAGATTGAAGTAAAACTGTTTAAGCATAGAACATACCATGGTTATCTAAATTTAACATGGTAGCAAAGGTAAGGTGAAGACAAATCCCAAGCTAGTGTGAAAAGCAATCACTGAAGAAGTCTTGTCAAGGACCAATTCCCCTCAACTGTCACAAAGACATCTGATATCTTGCAATTGGTACATTTTGATTTATCTGGTATGCTGCCCGGAACATCCTTGGGAGGATGTTCCTATTACATGAATTTTATAGATGACTTCTCTCGTAGGACCTAGATATATTTCTTGAAGAAGAAGGGCGAAGCTTTCAAATGGTTTTGTACCTTCAAGGCCTTGGTGGAAAATCAAATCGGGAAGAAAATCAAAATTTTGAGGACTGACAATGGGACTGAGTATGAGTCAAATGAGTTCAATGAATTTTTCAGAGAAGTTGGCATTAAGAGGGAAACCACAACTGTGTATACTCCTAAGCAAAATGGTGTTGCTGAAAGAAAGAACAAGACCATTGTGGAAGCTGCCCGCACCATGCTATACGACCAAGGTCTTCCGAAATTTCTATGGGGAGAAGCTGCGAACACTGTTGTATACGTTCAAAATAGATGCCTGCATTCCTCTTTGAACTCCAAGACTCCCGAAGAAGTATTCTCTGGTAAGAAACCTGATGTTTCTCATTTTAGAGTTTTTGGTAGTCTTGTTTATTTTCATGTGCCGAAAGAAAAGAGAAGCAAGCTGGATGCTTTTGGAAAGAAGGGAATGTTTGTGGGCTACAATGAAACTTCAAAGGCATATAGAATCTATGTGCCTGGTCAAAGAGAAGTGGAGATATGCCATGATGTCACCTTCGATGAAGATGCTGCACTCAAGAATGTAAGAAATCTTCCTACCTCAAAGGAAGACAAAGAAGAAGAAGAAGCTGAAGGTTAGAAGAATCAAAGGATGAATTGATGCTCGATGTTGAAGGACCAATGGATCCTATTGATCCACCTCCTTCAAATAAGAAGAGACCCTCATGGCTCAGGGACACTCTCAAAGATGCCGAGAGACATATTGCCCCTAGGGAGGACATTCCGTGAAAGTAAGTAGCCGAATAGATACAAAGGGTATCTAGCAGCGATGAGTACAATTGTATAATCTAAGCCTGGATCATTTGAAGAAGCCATGAAGAATAAAGTTTGGAAGAATGCTATGCATGAAGAATATGAGTCCATTATGAAGAATGATGTCTGGGAAGTGGTCCCGAGACCGGAAGACAAATCTATTGTCACTTTGAAATGGCTCTTCAAGATCAAGCATGGCGCTGATGGAAGTGCTGAAAAGTATAAGGCAAGATTTGTTGCCCGAGGCTTCTTTCAAAAAGAAGGCATAGATTATGATGATATATTTGCACCTGTCACCCGCTATACCACCATCCGATCTATCATTGCCCTTGCTGCAATGCAAGGATGGAGTCTCCATCAGATGGATGAGAAGACTTCCTTTCTTCATGGTTCAATAAAGGAAGAGGTTTATGTGGAGCAACCTCTGGGGTTCGAAGTCCGAGATAGCGACACCTATGTATGAAGGTTGAAAAAAGCCCTCTATGGGTTGAAGCAAGCCTCGAGGGCTTGGTATGAGAGGATAGATAGCTACTTGAAGAAGCTGGGCTTCACTCGAAGTGATGCTGATCCAAACCTTTACTTTAAGGTTGATAAAGAAAGGGCTCTCATTCTGGTTCTCTATGTGGATGATCTCTTCCTAACAGATGTTGATCCTCTCATTCATCAATGTAAGAGGGAGCTAGCTTCCGAGTTTGAGATGAAAGATATAGGAATGATGCATTATTTCCTAGGCTTGGAGGTCTGGCAAAGGCCATGTGATATTTTCCTTTCTCAAGGAAAATATGTCGTGAAGCTACTGGAGAGATTTGGTGTGATTTGACACTTTAAGAAGTTGTGTGGAAGTGCTGATGGGCTCGAGCTGGGAAATCCAATCAAGTATTGACAACTCGTGGGGGCCCTGATGTTCTTAGTGAACTCCCATCCAGACGTATGTTTGGCAATGAACTCTTTGAGTCAACATACAGTTGGGCCTCATCACATTCACTGGATTGGTGCCAAGAATATATGGAGATATCTTCGGGGAACAATCAATCATGGGCTGAGATGCACTACTAGGAGTTTGAGACTCCATGGATATACTGATGCCGATTGGACTGGTAGTATGGTGGATCACAAGAGCACATCTGGATGTTGCTTCACCTTGGGTTCTGCTTCGATATCTTGGATGAGCAGGAAGCAGAAGTCAGTGGCTTTGATCACCGCTGAGGCCGAATACATTGCAGCAAGTATGGTCTGTTGTGAAGCTGTTTGGTTGAGAAACCTCTTTAGTGAGTTGTTTGGACATGTGCTAGATACCACAGTTATCCTTTGTGATAGCCAAAGTGGGATTCGTCTTTCTGAGAATCCCGTGTTCCACTCGATCCAAGCATATTGATATTAGGTACCACTTTATCTAGGATATGGTACAACGTGGCGAAGTAAGGCTCGATCACATTGGGACTGATGAGCATGTTGCGGATATTCTCACGAAGCCCCTGGGGAAGGTCAAATTATTAACCTTCTGTGAGAGGCTTGGAATCGTGGACAAACCCTATTGTGAAGGTCCTGCTTGAGTTGGACAATGAGTAATGGGAGCTCCAGGGGGCTTGGGGATAACTTATAGGAGCTATAAGCACACACGGGGCCAGGCTTTCCGAAACTTGTAGTGTTTCTGCCCCACCGTTATGATATTGAGATGGGTCTCCTCTCTTTGATCTATGCCCCGCACACCTCCTACCCATGGTGTTTCAAACTCATGGGAAGTACCTCTCATTTGGCCAATGAGGTGGGAAATGTGGATAGAGACCAATAGCAAGACCGATGGACGCATCAGAGAGATTATCGTACTCTCTATGTCTAGGATGACACATGTCCAACCCCTTGATCTGAGATCAAGTCTTATGAGGTTCTTAGCTCTAAAATAACTTCGGGTTAGTATGAGACTCTTGAGCTCAAGTGAGGTTTTAACTTCTAAGTTGGCTTCGGGTCAGCAAAGCGTGATGTCTTTGTGATTCACCCTTTTTTTTCTATTTGCGAAGAAGAGCCAGCAAAGCATGTTGCGACAAGATGACGCAGGAGTGCAGGATGATATATGATAGTACACGATGGTACTGATCACTGGATGGCACATCTGGATAGATGGAGTTCTCCCTAGTTGAGAGGGAGTGTTAATTTTTGGAAACTAGATCCAAACTCCATGTTGCACTGATCATAAGATGATGATTATATTTTTTTTGGATTCATCTTTCGAAGAGGTGCAAGATTGATCTAAAGATCATCTTGTTTGGATGAGCAGAACATATATTTTGATTTTATTTTCCACACGTGCAAGTTCGGCCAGATTTGTAATGTAGGCTCACAAGGCCAATAGATGTGTCACAGACCCTCAGTGATGGATATAAATTGGAGAGACTTGATGCTCATTTGCTCATCAACTCATCACACATTCCTCTTGTGATCTGATTGGTTCATTCAGCGTTTGGAGGCCTCTCTCTCTCACACGTGCGGATCTGAAGTTGAAGGAGTGCAAACTGTTTTAGGGCTCTTTGCTGGTGTGTTGACCGTGTGTCAAAGCTTGGAGTTTGACCTCCATCTTGTGCATAAAATACGTTCTCTTGAGGCCGCATTAGAGGGCACAAGGATCGAGGAAAAAGGTTAACCTTTGACCGCAACCCTAGACCACAACGTTGACCAACATTGAATTTTATGCGTTGAATTTTTCTGTTGACAACGTTGACTTTTTTGGAGCTATCTTTGAGGGATGTGTGTGACACTTGGAGTATTGGCTGATTTGATGTTGGAGAAGACTTTGTTGGCTGATGCATCCTGTTGATTGCCGTAACGAACATTATTCTCTATCTTTGTTGGACAAGAAGAATTGTAAATTCTGATTTATATTATTGGCTTGTCTTCTGTTGATCTATTATTATGTTCTATCAACGTTTTACTTTCATGTTTATGTGATTGCTAAATTATATCGGGCCTATAAGAAAGATTGAAGTAAATCTACGTTAAGCATAAAACATACCATGGTTATCTAAATTTAACAATTTTTAATGTCATGCATGATAGATCTTACTTCTGATGCTAAAGCAAGAGGGTCATCGTTTTTCAATTCAAGGCTGAATAGCTTAATCATTAATTGAACAATTTCAAGTTCTGAATGTGAGTCATAGAGTTCTTTTAATTTCGTCAAGGCCTCATAGGCATTTGAAAATGGTGTAATATGGCGACTCACCTCTTCATTTACAGAAGCTTCTATCAAAGCATAGGCCTTGCAATTCTTGTTTTCCCAAATGACGATCTCCTTGTCTGAGGTGGGCTTTGTCAGTGCATTGTCTCATTCTCCTTCACAAATTCCTCTCCATAACTTGTTAAAAATGAGAGTGTGCTTGATTTTTCGAGACCACTCAGGATAGTTCTCCTTGCTAGAGAGAACTACTCCCACAATAGATATGAGTGAATGCATTCTAATATGTACTGTAAAAAAAAATCGCTCTGCTGCCATTATGCCAATACTGTAAAAAAATACAATTTTGGTGCTAAAAAAATGAATTCTATACTATTTTTTTATTTTATGTAGAGGTATATATGGGGTAGAAAATATATAGGGGAGGTTTTATTTTGGGGAGGGTGTTTATGGGTGAGATATTATGCCAGGTAGGGCGTAACTGGGGAGGTACTCCTTCTGTATGGGAGGGTACTCTGAATATGTATGGGAGTGGCGAATATATTCGAGTAGCGTATATGTATGAGAATACTGGAGGCAACGTATGGAGCAGATGCAACGTGTAATGGAGGGGAAGAAGTGTGCAATGGAGGGTCGAGAGGCAATGAGTGAGCGTGGAGAGAGAGTTAACCTACAGACGAACGTAGAGGTGAAGGGCCACGTTTCTCTGGTGCTAGCTGATTGCAGATGCGATGGTCCCTGTTTGCGCCCACGGGAAACGATAGTCTCCAGTCCCTGTCGTTGGAGCAGAGTTATGAGGGAGGGACGACTGTGGAGTGGAAGGGCCGGACCACTGTAGAGGAGAAGGGCCAGTCCACAGGAGGCTCGAGCGTAATAAGGGAGGGCGGTGCGTATGGAGAGCGGAGAGAGTAATCGACGTAGAGCTGCAACATATGAGCACTGCAAACGCAGTGGGGACGCTGATTGTGTAATGCAGTGAGGAGGCCGACTATGGATACAAAAGGTTGGAAAGCACTGTAATGATGGTGGAGAGTGGAGAGCGTATGGGTTATTGTGCGATGGTGATGGAGAGGAGAGACATACACATAATTTGCAGTGGGCAGTGATGTTGGACATTGGATAAACCAACGCTCCCCGTGTGTTTCGCAATATGGACTAACCGCCTCTCGTGGATCCTTATCTCTGGCGATTGTTGACCAACACCTGCGGGTTTTGGTCTAACGGAAATCGTGATTCCCAACAAGTGGTATCAGAGCATAGATCACGAGTTAGATACACACCCGGCTCGCGTTGGGGGGAGATTGTTGGACATTGGATAAACCAACGCTCCCCGTGTGTTTCGCAACATGGACTAACTGCCTCTCGTGGATCCTTATCTCTAGCGATGCAATCATTGACCAGCACCTGCGGGTTTTGGTCCAATGACAATCGTGATTCCCAACAAGTGAGACAATTATGCTAGGAGTAGGCTGAGAGGTAGATCTGCCGGGAGCAGGAGGGAGTTACAAGGGCAGGAATGTCAGAAACATAACTGGCCCTGATACCATGTCAGGCCAGGAGGTAAATCCACATAATGAATCATCTAAATTGATTGAGAGTGCTCATGAATATATACATGGAGGTGAGACTGTTGGGATTCATTTCCCAACGTCTCTTAGACTTCCTTATTTCGTAGTTTACACTAATGTACAATTTCTCCCAATCCCTTAGGATTAGGTTTCAATAAGGAATTATGGACCTCATGTTCTCAAGAGGAATCTAGACTTGTCTCAAAGGGGATGATTCCAAGACCTCAAGATGGTGAATCATGACTCAAGATTTTTCAACCCACTCTAAAGATGGCAGAGGAAGGAGAATTTTTGGAAAGTTTCAAAGGAATGCAGGAAGAAGACCTCCTCCCTCAAAGAAAGAAGGATATGTGGAAAATTTGATATTTTCATTGCAACGAGTATGACCACTATCAAGACAAGTGTCCTGAAGAAGGAAGGGCAATCATCATGCCTCAGTTGATGATTGCATTAGTAGCTAATGATAAGGATGAGGATATATTTTACTAGGTTGGTAAGATTGCAAATAGATTTCAATAATTTCCGCAATTAGGCAAGGAGCAAGAGGAAGTTGACAATTCTGTACAATCTTCAAAATATAAGCACTATATATTTGTCTTCCTTGATTATTATTGTTCTTATTTGTTAGCCTCTTGTTGTTGTTTCTTTTGCTGGGTTATAATTGTTCTTCTATGGGTCTCCTAGTGAGGATTGCAGGTACATCATGAAGGCTACCATGGATTTGGAAAAAATTGGAAGCATTGGAAGGACGACAAAAAGTTTATGGCAATAGGATTCTCCCAAAACTGATTCATGTTCGAGGGGGAGCATCCAGTCAGGGTGATTAGAAAGTAGTTGAGCTGGTTGCTGACATTCTCATAAATCCTTTGTCCTTGGATGAAGTTGGCATGCTTCTGGGACAAGCTTGGAGTGGTTGAGGATGCTTCCCCTGGTTGAAGGGAGCGTTGATGTTGTAGCATCAAGGGGCAGATAATATCCTTTAGGACATGGGTATTAATCGGGAAACCGTGAAATATAGTTGGCAAGATCTCCCACAGGTCATGGGTTTTGACCATGAAACCATGTAATATGGTTGGGGAGATTGGCCCACTTAGCATCAAGGTCTAGAATTGCTTTCCCGGTCAGTGGGGTTTTGACCATATTGCTATGGGGTTTGGCTAGTGGGTTGAGCTTGTACCTTAAGGCAAGTATTTTTACCATTCAATAACATGTGACGACATGTGGAATGGTAAATGGGCCCCATATTTCACCATGGGTCAAGTGGGTTTCCTGACAAGACTCCAACTGGTGACTTTGTAGATTGGTGTGGTTTCACCATGGGCCAGGTTGGTTCTCGAGAAGACTCCATGTAACTTGGTAGATTGGTGACCTAAGGACTAATGGGCAGCTAGTTCCTCTATTTGATGCTCATGGAGGGATGCTTTCCGCATGGTTCTAGTATATGCCATGAAGTGGATGGATTTATCAACATCGCCGAGCTATTTCAAATATTTTCTTGGAACAGAGAAATTTTATTCATCCTCGTTAATTTTTCAAAAAGACAAATATCCTTAGGTAAGCTGAGGTCTTATCATTGTAACCCATCATTAAGCTTAACTAAGGATCTGTTGTAGAGAAAAGAAACCCTAGTTTACAAGGATAACCACATATATATGCCAAGATCTGTCTATTGTGTTATTATTCCAAAAGGACCGAAGCATTCTTTAAGAAGCCTGAAATGAAGTTAAGCCTTAGTCCATTTCAATAAGACAAGGAAGACATATTAGTAAGTTGAGAAGGCTCCAAAGCATAGTCCAAACAGGCCAATTTTCTGTTGTTAAAGGTTCTAAGACCATAGGTATTGAAGAAACCAAAATCCGAACCCTAGAGTTTGTTAGAATGGGTCGAATATGCCTCTGAGCTAATTTCCTAAGGCCGAAGATCAAAATCTTAGAATGAAGTTACCTCAGAAAAATTATAGAGGTCCGAAAGTTGACAAGGCAATATTAGACATTTTCTTCAAAATCCAAGATTGCCTCATTCTTGTTGCAAGAAGATTAAAGAGTGTATGATTAATGGTATGTTGTAATAGGCGGAAGAATACCAGAGACATAATATATTATTATATGGATCACTCAATAAATTGTTTATGTCATCAGATCAAGAGTTGTTTATGTAAGAACCATCTCAAACATTAAAGTCAAGAATGAGTTTAAGCACAAAGGTCACACAATGGTACAAACATAGAAATATAAGCATATTTTATCAAAGATATCACAATGGATTTGTATGCAAATAAAATGCCATGAAGTTAACATGTTGTAGCATAAATCTAAGTCTGAGGATAAAAGTATAATATGCACAATAACGAATCTCTATTAAACAAGCCCTTGAAGAAGAACACAATAATCGAGTTCCTTAATTTCCTAAAGATAGAAGTCAAAATAAGTTTAAGATATCTATGTCAGAATATTGTTTCCATACAATAATGTGATATTCAAATAAAAATGAATGACACTGAAAGTGAAAATATATATCTAAGAAGACCTATGAAGCCATTTATTTCTTGGAACCACAGGTATGTATCATCACCTACAATGTTTTCATTTGAAAGGTTTATTTTTGAAACTTCAGTAAAATAAAATGTTTTCCAAACATCTTTGTCAATATTCTTGACGTACATCAAGTTTGTTTTCAAAACTATGATCTAGTCCTGGAATGATTTTAGTAGAAACCATGATGAATTTGAGTTCATTAGTAATAAGAGGTATCTAGTAGTATGAGAAATCAGATAGGTATACTCAGAGGGAGAACATCGCTAATGTCACATATGGATCCTATTAAGGAAATAATCAGTGTCATTTGATGAAAGCATATCTTGGATATGAGGTCAATTTTCTCTTTTAATCCTAAGATCAAAATAAGTCATGTGCAGATCGATAAGTGTTCTCATGAAAGGGTCAAAATCAATTTTTATGACTACTAAAATTACTAAAGCAGTGCACCATGCGTATAATATCCTTGATTGTTTAGGCCTTGGAACTCTATTAAAAATTTTGATATGAAAGGAGAATATGTACTTGACCAAGTCTTCTAGGACCAGTTATTGCTGATGTAACAATGATTGTGAAGAAGCCAAATCACTTGGTTTGAAGGGATCAAGAATAATTGTTGACAAAATTTCAACATTTGGATAGGAAATTGGAGATATAGGGTTTTGAAAACCATAGCTAGCTACAATGAGCTTTGACTAAGAAATATTTGAGTTCGAAAAGGTCAATATCACTATGTGATCAAGTATGCTATGGAATGACCGTGTGTTTTTTGATACACACATTGCAAAGTATGATGGTATAAAATAAGTTTTCCAAAATTAGGGTGCGTACACAATATATTAATATTGATATTTTTATTGTTTTACTATTGGTTAGTCTATTGTCTTTGTATTGTTTGCTTAGCCATAATTTTTCTTCCATGGATTCCTAATGAGGATCACATATACATGTTGAAGGCTACCAATACTTTGACAACAAAAGGAAGAAGTGGAAAAATGAAGCAAATCATGTGACAAGAGGACTGAGAGATATTGTACTAGATGAGATCCGAGTTCAAAGGAAGCGGGAAAATCAAGAAGTTTGAAGTAAACCTGGATTGTGTTGAAGGGAAGTCAGTGTTAGCTTCCAAATGGATCTTCAATATTTGGTATTCAACAATTGACAATATAGAAAAATACAAAGTGGGAATTGATAATAGAAGGTTTTCCTAGTAAGAAGGAAAGGATCATGACGAAATGTTTGCTCCAATTGTAAGGTACAATTATGTTAGAATTATTATCATTGCTTTGAAATTGCACCACGTGGCTGCAAAGATTGTTTCTCTCACTAAAGATGAAAAATTGTATATAAGAGATTTGAAGTGCATGAGAAAATGCCCCATGATTGAAGAATACTTTGTACGATATAAAAAAGACATGTTGGGCTTGGTATTTTGGATGGATCAAGGATGATCCTATGTGATTTGTCTTTGATGAAAGCAAAATGACTCGTGTTAGGAAGATCAATTGTGGCAAAAAAAATGCTTTTGTAACAAAGGGAGAATTTTTTTTAAGGTTCAAAGGGAGTCAACCTCAGAGTTCGAGATGATGGCTGTTATTGACATTGTCATATTAGATATATGACATGTTGGAAGACAATAATGGTAGAGGGAGCACCCAGTCAGGGTAACAAGAAAGCAATTGTTGTGATAAACCCAGTGAAAAGAAGCTGATATGTTTTATGAGCCAAGACATGTTGCTCACATAAGTTGAATTACTAAGTTCATGTTATAGTTGGTTATGGAAAGAAATGGTGATATAAAACTGCATGGCTATACAAATACAAATTGGGTAGGGAATGTTGAAGACAAAAATAGTACATATAGAGGTTGCTTCAGTTTGGGCTCCATGGATGAGCGGGAAGAAGACATCTGTTGCACTTAGCACTACCAAGGCAACATATATGGTAACTAGCTTGGCGAGTTGTGAAGCAGTGTGGATTTGAAAATTACTTGCGGGACTGTTTGATCATGTGCTTTAGCCAATCATTATATATTGTGATGATCAAAGTTGTGTGAAGATGACAGAAAATCCAAACTTTCATGACTGGTCAAAGCACATCGAGATCAAGTACCACTTCATCCAAGTCATGATGCAGAAGGGAGTAATGAAGTTCCAATATGTCTCTTATGATGAGCATATTTCCGATCGTCTTACAATGCGTCTGTCTTGAGCGAATTTTGTATACTTCAATGACATGCTTGGAATCATTGAGAATTCATCTCATTGAGAGAGAGTGATGATGATATAACAACGTGGACTAACATTCTCCCAGTGTCAAGTACTTTGACTTGAATTAGGGAGATTATCCCTATGTCAAGTACATTGACTTGATTAGGGAGAATGAGCCTGCAGAGGACTGACATTCTTCCTATGTCATGTATGACTTGAATTAGGAAGAATGGTCCTAGAGCACCAAGCTCATTTAGTGTCGGGCCTCGAATTACTATGATAAGGGTGTAACCTTTTATGATTCACCATGTGTCAAGACGTTGGCCCAAATGATCGTAAACCAAGACTAGTTAGATGCCATGTGTCGAGTACTAACCTGGATTATGACGACTAATTGATGCTAAATGACACACCGTGCGTTTGAAGTACTGACCTGAATTATGGTAAGGTTTTACCATAGGTTTGAAGTACTGACCCAAATTATGGTGTGGATGTACCATGTGTTTGAAGTACCGACCCAAATTATTATGACGATATACCATAGGTCTAAGGTACTAACCTCAATGATGGTACTGTGCTGATGCTATTGATTTACCATGTGTTAAAAATTGTTTGACCTAATTATGGTATTTGTTTGATGCTATTGATGTACTATGTATCATAATAGTTGACCTGATTATGGTAACTTGTTTTACCGTGTGTCACAACTGTTGACTTGATTCTGGTACTTGGATTTTTTTATAACCTTTTCTTAGATAAATATGTAACCATGAGAACATCTGATAGTCATTATGAATACCTCCCTAGCTAAGAGGGAGTGTTGAATTTTGTAGCTATGGTCAGTTTTCATAATTATTATTTTAGTCATTGATGTATTTGTAAGCCATGTTATTCATGTTAATTTTTATAAGAAGAAAATTTGAATTTTGAAAATGTAATTTTTGGCTCCAAAAAGGCTGGTCGACCCTCCTCCTAGTCAATTTAGCTCCAATATAGACACACCCATTTGGATAAGCCAATCTACTATAAATATGTGCCATTCAACCTCCCTCTAGAAGAAATTTGGACTTGTCTGAGGCAAGGAAGTTCAACCTATTTGAGGCAACTAAGGAATATTTTGGAGGTAAAAAGAAAGAGGGATATGCGAAGGTTTGAGGCAAAGATAGGGATGAGTTTTTTGAGGCACATTTTTGAGGAAGATTCTTGAGGAAAGAGAGATGATTTTTCTAAGGACCTAGTTGATTGGTACATGAGAAGGCTGAAGTTATTGGGCAATATTGACTTGACTAGGAGGCGGTGGACCCGGTTTGATCTAGCTATAGTTTTGGTCTGCTTGAACTTATATTTGACTGATGTATCTATGTTGAACTTGATGATTTCTCTAAGGAAAATGTTGCTGAGTTTTTCCCCCATGTGGGTTTTCCCAGGGTAAATACTTGTGTTATTGTGTGGTTGTCGCTTTATGATCCTTCAGATATTTTGTTGTATTGTTGATCTCCTAACAAAGTCATCAATCAAATGAGAACTATTACCTCAAAATGAAAACTCTAGCCCAAAAACCCCCAAAAGACATGAAAAAACAGTCTAAAAATGGAAAGTGTTAATGCTGGAAAATTTTTTTTTTCTTGATTAAGGGTAAATTTTCAACAATTTTTTATTAATGGAAGTAAAAGCCAATAAGATCCAATTTTTTGTGTGAAAAAAACACTCTGAAAACGAAAAGTGTTGATGTTGGAATAACGTCTTTGTTTTTCGAGGTAAATTGTCCACTTTTTTTTAAGAATGATGTTAAAGGTTAAATATATCGACTCCTAAAAACCTTAAAATTCCAACAATTTTCATGCATTGCATTAAAGATAAAATATCATGTCTCTGAAAAGTCTTAAAATTTTGATGATTTTCAGGCATGTCATTAAAAATAAAATATCATGTCTACGAAAAAACTTAAAATTCCAACGATTTTCAGGCATGGTATTATAGATAAAATATCATGTCTATGAAAAGCCTTAAAATTCCAACAATTTTCAGCGATGGTGTTAATGAAAAAATACATATAATTGTTTTCAACTGTAGCATTAAAGATAAAATATTATGAATTAGAAAAACCTTAAAATTTTGACAATTTTTCAATCATGGAATTAAAACTGAAGATCATTACTAAAAAGACATTAAGTTTTCAACATATTTCAACCATGGTATTATGGGAAAATTTTATGACTAAAAAAACTTAAAACGAACAACTGAATAAAAGTGTCATTATATGAAGAGTAATTTGTTTTTTAAATGCTAAAATGTGATTTTAAAATCTTAACCTAAGACAACTTGAAACATTGTAACAAAAATTTAAAAATCAACCATCAAATTGACATGCGGTGTAGGTGAACTCGACCGATTGTAATGAAAACTTAAAGACCAATCATGAAATTGACATACTGTGGGGGTAGACTCGACCCATTATAACGGAAACTTTAAAATCTACTATCAAATTGACACTTAATGGGATGAGGTTGCTAGTTGATGATGGACCCTGCAGAGAACAAAAAATTAAAATAAAAATGAAAACAAAAATTAAAACATTGAAAAAACAAAAACAAAAACAAAAATAAAAACAAAAAAAACACAAAAAGTTTAAAAGAGTAACAAGTAACTAAAAATATATATTAAAACATAAAAAAATTAAAAAACATGTACAAAAAATCAAATATAAAAAATATAAAAAAAAAACAAAAACAAAATCAAACACAAAAATGTAAACAAAAAAATAAAAAAAAAACCATTTTCTTTTTAAATATAGAAAAATAAAATTAAAAAACAAGTGTAATATGCAACATTGTTGCTTAATACTTGCCTCTTATGAAAAATGTAAATTATAGCAATTATTGGATGCATGAAAAAATTCATAAATCTAATAATGAAACACATTTGAATATAGCGAAGAGAAGTAACATAAGTAATTAATGGACTAAATAACCTTGGAGAAAAATAGAGATAGGTGCATAGATAATTTTTGACAAAACATTAGCCCCTGACGTTATCATTTCTTACAAAAGTTAAACATTTATTGAAATGTGTTATTCCATCTTTAGCTTATGGAACCAAATAAGGAGAAAATACAATGTCTAGTATCTTTATATTAAATAATGTATACATATGATCTAGTATCTTTATATTAAATAATGTATACATATGATATAAATAAAATAAATAATTTCTTAAAAGACTAATCATTGTAACAAACTATTTATTAAGCTTTAGATTTACTCATCTTCATTCAAGGGAAAATAAATAACTTATTGTAAAATTTCTATGTCAAAAAAATCAAATTGATATGAAGTATCTGTTGTCGGCTTAATCTCGTAGTAAAGAATTCATATGTGATAAAATATCTAATGAAAAATTACAATGACTAGTATATTAAAATGAAAAATTTAATTACAAAAGACATTTTTTTCTTTTTTTAAAAATAATTATTAAAATTGTGAAATTGTGAAGACAAAAGACAAAATATGATTTTTTGTAGTTTTAAATTATATTTTATTTTTTATATTGCATCATGATTTAAAATTGAATTATGAAATATATAATATAGGTAAAGTTTATTGAGGAAATTGGCTAACCAAGTCCATTCAATAATAAAAATCACTAAGGGAAAAGATGAAGAAAATCAACAAGGAAAAAATAAGTGTAAGATGCACCGTTTTTTAAATTGGCCACTTTCCATTGTTAGTAAAAGCTCGAAACATAATGGAATTTTTTTTTAAAATATTAATAATGGAAAAATCCATAAATTTGGAATTTTTTTTGAAAAGTAGTTTATGAGTTTTATTTTTTAAGCAATTTTTAATTATGAAAAAATGATTTTAAACGACATAAAATTAGTCATCCACTAATCAAAAATTAGAAATTCAAATTTTAAAAATTTAAAAAGTAATTTTCAATTTCTAAAAAATAAGTTTAATATTTAATTTTACAAAAACTTTAATAAACTTTGGAAATAGTTTCTAAAAAATTGTAAATTAATTAAGATTCTAAGAAATTTGACCCAAACATAAAATATTTCCAAAAAAGCATAATTTAAGAAAACATTTTAAAAAATTAACAAAAAAAGTACGTGGGGTCTTGGATAAACGGTGATCAGGTGCTTTGTTAAAGACACTCCTTGATGTGAAGTCACTGGTTCAATTCCCCGCCCAGATCAGGGTTGATATATTGGACATGATGAAGATGTAGTTCTGCCAAGCTTAAAAAAAAGAAAAAGGGAAAAAATGTAATTAAAAATAAAAAAAAAAATAATTTTTTAAAAAAAACTCTAAAAACAATTAAAAAAACATTAAAAAATTTAAAAGAAATAATTAAAAAAAATTAAAAATAAAAAAAGAAATCTGCCATGCAAGGCCTCGGGCTTGGGTGGACGGGGAGCTCCGTGGACCTCCCCGCCCACTTAGGCTCGAGGCCTCTTAGGCCTTGGGCGGGCCAGGACGATTTCGAGAATATACCTTGTCTGCCCGAGGCTTGCGGGGCCTCAGGCCACACAGATCCCCACTTGCGTAGGCCCGAGGATCAACCAGCCCTGGGCATCCTAGGTTGATTCACAACTCCCCGCTCGCCTAGGCCAGAGGCCCCGCAGGCACTAGGCAGGGCATGTCAATTTGCAACTCCACGCCCACTGAGGCCCTGCGGGCCCTGGGTGGACGGGGAGATACGTGAAACTCCGCCCCTGCCTAGGCCCGAGGCCTTGTAGGTCATGGGCAGGGGTGAAGTTACATGCAGCTCTCTGCCCACCCAGGGTTGGGGCTTTAATTTTTTAATTTTTTTAAATGTTTTTATTTTTGTTATTTTTTAAATTATTTTAAAATGTTTTAACAATTAAAAAAACTTCCTTCAATCCTAATTAAAGATAAGCATTACCATTTTCCAAGTTTTATGTTATTTCTTTATGACACTACTCTTGTTTAGATTTATCATTTTTGGACTATTGTTCATTCTTCTTGCATGAACATTTAATGATTCTTTCACTAACTTCTTGGATGAGGATGCGATCAAGGAAAGCAAATTATATCGATCATCACGATATAGATGGTGCAGGAAGTAGAAACTCCAAGAGGGAGTTGGTGTAGGATAATGAAGAAGCCACTCTCCTATCTAGAAAAAGGATGACAATCCTGCCTCATCACCATGTACACTTTCATCATGATTCTTTACTTTTCTATTATTTGTCTTGCTATTTCTCTCTGATTAACAAGTCAATGTGGTGAGTGTGAGGACCAAGTCCTATATATCAATATTGAGAAGAGTTTTGAGCCATCCCATGATTAGAGTGGCACTTGGATGGACAAAAGCTTATACCTTGAAGGAAGAATCTCGTCTCTCAATTGATGTCTATGATTGAAGATGTATCCTATTCAGAGGGATTAGATTGTTAGGTTGAATATAAAAATATAATGATAGTTGTATGTCCTTTATGTAAGGACCATTGTAAATGAGAAATATGTTGCAGTGTGAGATGCTTCTGCGATATCAAGCTCAACAATGATAAGGAAGATACTCTCTGAGGGAGAGGTATATGATAAGATCTTGGCTCCCGTTTCTCGATGCACGATTATCATATGTATGTGAAATTGGCTTTGTCCATGGTGTGACATACTAAGATATACCTCAGAGGCACACAATATGAAACTTAATGATTTCAGATTAAAGTTAGTCCCATACAAACTCAAGCAAGTCCCCTCGACTTGGCAAGCCGGGATTGATGAACATCTGATGCAGAATCTGACCTCTCTTCAAGGTTGAAGGTATGTATTTGATGTCTTCAAGGTTGAGTTGAGCTCCGAGCCTTGGAAATCCACTTATTGAGAAGTGTATAATTGAGATGATGAGGATTTTCTTGTTATATTGACAAATATTTGGCAAGATATTTTACACTTAAGCAGTTGAGAGAAACTCCTCTTTAGATTCAGATTTGATGGATCCCATGATAAGCTGGAAGTTAAATAAATTCTTTCTTTGCAGCATGAGCTAGATATATCCTGGATATGTATATTGGGTTTCTTCTTAACTTGTGCTAAGATATCAACATGAAACTATTAATTAGGGATTGAGACACATTGCAATACTTGATGGATACACCAATGTTGATGGACTAGAAATTTTGTTGATATGAAGAGCACATTTGGGCGTTGTTTTAGCTTGGGGTATGCGACGATTCCCTGAATGAGCCAGAAATAGAAGTATGTTGATTTAAGTCTAACTAAGGCAAAGCAAACTCTTTTTAGAATGGATAGTTGTAAGGCAATGTGATTTAGAAAGCTATTAGGAAGATTGTTTGAGAATGAGTTGGACATGACTAGGATATATTGTGATGACAAGAGTCGGATATGACTTTTAGCGAATCCCATGTTCCATGACGAGTCCAATCATTTTGAGATTAAACATCACTATATACGTGACATGGTGCATAGGGAGAAGTGAGGCTCTGACATCGATATGTTGTGGAATTGAAGCAACGAGGCTTCAATTGATGGTCTAGTTGTCGACATTCTTTCCACATTCTTTCCAAGAATTTTCCGAAAGGGAAGACCTTTGTATTCAGAAGATAGCTTGGAATGATGGATGTGACCCTTCTAGGTAGGGGTCACGGTTTATCAAGGACATTAAGCTATGCTCTTCCCCCCTGTTTGAGCCCCAAGGGAGAGGAATGGAGCTGGAGAGCTCCTGGGGCTGAGGTATCTTTAGAAAATAAGACGGTTGTGGTCCTTACCCTTTGCGGTAAGTAGTATCTCGCATATTTTCACTCTAGAGTGTGTGTGATCCTTGTCATTTATGGAAATTTGGGTATCTCTCCCTATCATGTTTTGGACATGACAGATTATACCCCAGTATGCATCCTACTCACAAGACATGCTTGTGGGGAGTACCACGTATCTGGCCGATGAATAGGGAAGAGTCTTAGGTTGGAGTAACTTTACCCATGATGGACGTGTTTGGTAAACTAAGTTCCATAATTATATGATGCTTAGTGTTGTATCACTTGACTCTTGAAAGTTAAGGTGGGAAGATTAACAAAAAAATGGGATGGATGTGATCCTTACCTATCATGGTAAGTTGTATCTCACCCATTTTCTTCGGACGATAGGATGGTTGCGATACTTACCTCTCATGGCAAGTGGTATATGGCCTATTATTGTCAGAAAATAGGATGGTTGTGATCCTTACCTGGTAAGTTGTATCTCATCTATTTTCCTTGGATAAAGAGTGGTAGCCATAGCTCCCATATGATGACTCTTATTCTTTAGATCAAGATATCACTGTTCAACTGATGATTAAAGGAATCAAGTTAAGATGAGAGTTGATGATATGGATAAATTGTCGATGCAAATGAGATGATAGTCATTTCACTTGACTTGGAGACCCATATGGTTTGGAGGATCTAATCGATCTACCCTACCATCTGTTATCACTAAATTGAGGCTGATGGGCTGCTTCAACAACCAACTTAGAGTAACAATTTCAGACAACTTTTAGTTGGAACTTAGCCTTTCCAATCTGAGAGGGCTCGAGTAATGTATAATGATATTCAATAAACAATTTTTAGAGACAAATATGGATAACTCTGAATGTATTTGAATATTTTTAATGCAGGTGAAGGATGTTAATAAGTAGCTACAATTGGGCATGGAGTTAGAGGGAACTCAATTACATGAAAAACATCTAACATGGAAGTTGAGACATGTGTGTATTCTCATCAAAATACGAATTGTACAGTAAACCATATGCATACAGGAAATTGGAGCATGACTAAACACGAATTCCAAGTGATTATACATAAAGTTAACTGAGTAAACATAAAAAAGATAGGTAAGACAAACACATGTGAGAACACATAATGAATCTCAAGCCTGATAGAAGCCTTCTGCAAGTGTATATTACTGTCTTGAAAATATTATAAAAGTAGCTGGTAACTTGACATCAATCAACCTCCTTTCAACCTTCTAGCTGTCTTTTTATAAAATTAGATATCTTTACATGTAGTCTGCGAGCTGGCTAGACCTTATCCAAACATGAAATAAATTACAAGGAGGGAATCTAGTGATATTTCCGTTTCCAGGAGTTCAAAACCTATTAGGACTCTAACTCTATTTATTTAACTAACAGATTTTACATAATCTATTCATGATGATACTTATCGAACATAACCACTTTGAGTGAGGTGGAAATGTCCATAACTAAACAATAAAACAACCAAACTAAAATTAAGGGTTTGCTCCTCGGATTTTAGGGATGTGCTTTCATAGTTTATGATGTGTCCATAATTAATGAGCTTATAGCCTAATCACCCTCTTCGTTGAGTGTTTTGACCAAGAAAATATTCACTGATACTTTTTGACTAATCCAGATGATTTTTGTACTTCACAACTGCATTAAATGCTTGGAAAACTTAGAAATTCCTTTTCGCATCTTGATGGGGGGAGTACTTGGGCACCCCATTTGCCATTGATGTCAAAGGGGGAGAGAATCTTACAAGGGAAAGAATATTTCCATCAATGACAAAGGGGTAAGGGGGAGATTGTTAATCAAGGTTTTCATTGATGTCAATATGGAATTAGTTGAGATGGTCAATATTATTGAGATTCCAGGTTCCAGATGATGATGCCATGACTCTTGGTTGACTAGGATACCATCAATGAATATGTTAAGTCACGAAGAAGTCAAGTCACTAATGAAGGAAGCCATAAGAAGTACTTGATCTAATGTTGCATGCACTTGATGATCTAAACCTTAACACTTGATGTCATATGGTGATGTCATTCACTTGGATGATACTTAATGATGACATATGGTGATGTCATACACTTGATGAAGGTTGGAAGACTAGATGATGATGTGGAAGATCACATTTGATGGTTGGAAGACTACCTTGAACCTTTCCTAATGATGCTGCACTATGACATATCACTGCACTATTATTGAATACATGATGTTATACCTTCATGATGATATGGATGCTGGATACTATCATGATGAAATGGATGTCCTACATGATGACACTATGACCCTATGATTGATAAGCCAAACAATGGAGAATACAAACAAAGGAGAAGCCAATAAATGGAGAAGGCATGTTATCGTATTCACTTTCTGCACACAAAACTTAAGGACAATCACAAAGAAAAAATGTTTTTACCACGTTAGAGGCATCCTTCCAAATTGACTCCTATACCATCTTTTAGAGCATATTTTTTCCTTTCCAATGAGCCCTTATTTGTCTCAAAACTCCTAGTAGTTTGTGAGATATTGAATTTTCAAGTTGAAAGGATATTTTTTTTGACATTAAGCTAACCTAAGCTCAGGACACAAGTCAGCCTCCATATAGAGACGCGTCCCTTCATTCAAGCAAAAAAATGTGTATAAATAGAGATGCCAGACCCTCATTTCCAAAAGAATTTGGTTAAAATCTAAGAGAATTCAAATTAGTATATAAAGGAGGTCAAGAGGTCTATAAAAGAACACTTTTTTGGGAAATATTTACACTATGCATATGCTCCACCTCTTCCCATACGCTCTACGTTCGACCCTGGGTTAAATCTCATGCTTTGCTTGGACTCCATAAAAATCCTCGGCCCTCGCACTCTGGGAAATAACACTGCTGCCCATTCTTCCACGCTGCTATCCAACATAGAGTAGCGCTATGCTCCTCCCCGCCATTTCTGGAATCCTTGCTACTGCTACCTCGATTTGATTTTATGCCCGATCATCCTCCTCATCATGATGATAGCCATTGACGCAAACATCTTCTACATATTTTTCCGGTCTCAGATTTCAAAATTATCACTATAATGGAATTTCCGTCGATCGACTCAAAATCAGCTGGGACCTGCGTCTTAGCTTCGATATGATAGTGACCATTCGAGCCCAGAATACCAAAAAAAAGATCAGAGTTTTCTACGACGACGGAAACCAGCTAGCCGTCCTGTATTCCAGCAAGGTGATTAGCTCCAGCATAATTCTGGCACTATATCAAGCTCCCCTAATACCACCCTTGTACATTGGGATTGTACTCTGCACTTCGAGCTTGAAGAGAAATTTGCAATCCAAGTTTATAGTTGACACTATATTCTGGAGGGTGGGAACGATGTCTGAAGGATGCTTCTCGAGATCCACTCGCTGAATCCCTTCCAAGACTTGTTCGGCCATGCTCTTCACTACATAATCGAAATCGAATGAAACAGAAAAGCTTTTATAATGCCTTCGGAAAACGAAATCTCGATCGCTTCTTATACTAAATCCTGAGAGAATCTATTGAATATGGTTGGCTTTTGTATTTATAAGTGGTGTTTGAATTGAGTTGATTTAATTTGTCCTGGTTTTTATAGAGTTCGTGGATTATAAATCCTAAAAAGGGAGAGGAGTGAGCTGCTGTCGCAGAGGAGTCTTCAAGGAAATATATGAGATCGGAGAGCCGGTCGAGGGCTAGGACCCATTTTGTCTATTCTGTTTACAATAGAAATGCATCCCTGACATCTATATAATTAGAAATGCCTGAATCTCAGCAACGCATGCACCGCCTACAATGAAAAAGTGCCTAATCCCTTCTTGATTTGAAGGGTAACTTATCCAGATTCGAAGGGACAACCACTGCCACAATCTAAAGAAAAAAAATTACTTTTTAAATCTTCGCGTGGATAGACTCGGAAGAAAACAACAAAGAAGAGAACGAGAGTGGAATAAGGCGAGTAGAAAAACAAACAAGGATTTCAATAGGTGATTACCTTCTTTTCAAAGCGTCCATGCCCCTTCATTGACAATGTATCTTTACGAAGGATCCCACATTGCGTGGGTCATTGAAGTAAAGGAGCAGTGTAGTGTTCTGCCATCCAACATGGCTATGACTATAACATGATATCCCTTCACCCTCTGTCCCATTGCGTCCTGTGAGTTGGTCCATTAAATAAATGTGTTGTATATGCTCATGTTGCATTGAATGTTGTTTAAACAACCTGTGATTGGTGGGTTGATAGGTTTAAGCTATGCGTTAAAAAAAGAGGTTGTTATATCCATTTATTTTACCGTATGGTAGCAACATATGCTCTACATAGGATAGGAGTTCAAGTCACATGTGCTAGTATTTATATGTGCTCACTCTTTCATGTTAATGTGTTGGCGTTGCCTAAGCTATTGGCTATGGGTTGGAGCAGTGGAGACAAATTTAGCTCCTTATAATCATTCTCTCTCTTCATTTCTATAGTGCCCAACAGAGGTAACACTTTTTCTTTACATTATGTTCTTGAAATTATCCTTTTGAAGAAGTTGCTTTCTTTGGCCATTAACTATTATGGGAAAAGAAAAACTCCAATACTAGACAACATCTCATTCGATGTGTCTATAATATTGCTATTATGGCCAATATTAATGAAGTATTAGAGTTATTTAATACTTTGATACTCTCTACAATGGATAATATAATAAAAGTCAACAAAGTTGCTCTCACTAACATCCAAAATTGTCTACAAGATGCACAAGACAAGATTGAATTTTTGCAGCTTGAGTCAGAGCTTCAACAAGATGAGCTTTAACGAAAGAGTTTTCATTATGCACTTGTTTCTATTCAGAACACGGATACAACCTCTCATCAGCAACAATAAACTATTCTAATCATTGAGCTGAGTACAAGAGAATATTTTCATGCTGATGTCTAAATTCAGCTTGCGCTTCCCAAGCCCATCATCAGACCTTGGGAAGAGCTTGTCCACAACAAGCACAAAAAAAGTCTTGGATATGACAAGGAGTTTTCCTTTCATATTCTACACTACTCCAAGCCCATAAAATTTCAGAGTGCCCGATTTCTTTATGACAGTTCACCTTCAGCTGTTCTAGATTCTGCTCCTCTTCCACAACATCAACAACAGACTATAAAATGCCAACATTGTGATTGAGTTGGCCATATGAAAGATCACTGTTTTGATCTTCACCCATGCAAGCACTATGGTCGACACACCCATTCTTCACACAGATGCTTCAGAAACAAGCCTCCTGCAAGAACAAAGATTCATCTTGGATGGATCGCTTCTTGGCAATGGGCATCAACAACCAAGAAGATGTTTAAGTCATATGTCAGAATTTGTTCTAGAATATTGAACAATATTGCAGTTGATTTTTTGCCATTATCTCACCTTGTACCTGACAGGGGGGAAATGGTGGTCATATACAAGCTTTGAAGCCACTTCAAACGAGCCTGATCCACAATCTCTCATTCCAGATTCAGAGTTGTAGTCAGAGACACAACAGTTCAAGCGAGCTTGAGCCACAATCTCTCATTCCAGATTCAGAGTTGTAGCTAGAGACATAACAGTTCAAGCGAGGTTGAGCCACAATCTCTCATTCCAGATTTAGAGTTGTAGCCAGAGACACGGATTCCCATGAGCATGCCTTTGGTTGATGGTCAACCTTAAACCATCTATGCGAGGTTGATATTCTTCCTCTTCAAAGAATTCAGGACACTTCCTCTAGTAGAATACTTCAACTTCTTGCCAGTTTTGGTAGAGTTCTAGGAAATGCATCAAACATTCCAAAGTTGGCGGTCATCCTTAAAACATCGCAGGTTGTAGACCTCCCTTCTTCTACGTTGAAGGTCTCCCTCTTCAAAATATGAGGGACACTTCCTCTAGCAGAAGACCTAAGTTTATTTCCAGATTTGGAAGAGTTCCAGGAACCGCAATAAGCATTCCAGTGTTGGTGGTCATCCTTAAACCACCTCTTTATGCCAACATTTCAGAGAGCTCATTCAGCCTAAGTTCTTCCATGCATACTTTGCATATTTGTATTACATCTCTCTTCTTGGACTCGCACATACCCCTTTGGATTAAGAGGGGGGGGGGAATGTTGGACGCCTAATCCTCAATGGGTAGGTGTGGAAGGTGAATGGACAAAAAGAGTCCAAGTGACCTTGGAATGTGGAATCCAAGAATCACATCAATGTAATATAAATTCATATCTATGGTTAATAGTAAAGTATCTCATGCTTATCTTTCTTATTTGTGTGTTTCACATAGCATTGTTTAACAGAGGTCGAGAGGAATGTTTTCCTTGTTTAGAAGTAGCCTAGCTACAAGTTTGAAGTAGCCTACAAAAGAACCAGTATAGAATATTTCTAGCAGCTCATTTTTGTGACAACAACTCGGTTTTGTGACAACAAGTTGTAACCTTCATTCCATTTTTTTGTGATAATACCTATAAACTAAAACTTGAAAAGTCTTGTGATCTACTACTCAACTTATTATCTATTTCACTGTTTGAAGCCTATATTAAGTCACAAATCTTAGAGAACCTCACTTGAATAAAGGAACATAGTTTGAGTGAGCCACAGAAGTTTGGAATCCATCATTAGGTTATCTATAGTCAGTTTCTACACCTGAAGTACATTGTTTTAAGGTCAACCTTTCAGACTTATTGCTGCTAGACAAGTGACCCTTTGGAGAAGTTCAGTGATTCAGAAATGGAATGAATATGGGGCCATCATCAAGCTTGATATGAGGGTATATGCAGTCAACCTTGAAGCAAATATTAAGAACCTTGGAAAGTGAAAGCACTAATTTCTTTGGAGCTTTTGGAAAAGTGATGTATTAAAATCAGACTTGTGAAGAATACATTGTAGCAGCCTTGGAGCAGTGAAGGTTTTAGACAATGAAATATTTGTACCCTTGGAGCATCTTATGAAGACACTTTAAAATTGAACTTGAAGATATTATTGGAGATCAGGATGCATCACTGATGTCATCATGAGGTGACCTTGGAGAGATAATTTGGGTGCTATGAAGAGATGTGGGGACACCTTCATGTGAATAAAAAGGTTGTCATTGATGAAGTGACGTGGATACTAAGTGAGGGAATAGCTGAATATTGTTAGGGCTCGTTGAAGAAGACATTGGGAGCATTGAAGATCATCAAAATTATCTTGAAAAATTGAAGCATTGGGTTGGATTCCTAGAGGATAGGTGTCCTCAAGAAGACCAAGTTGGTGCCTGTACCAGAGATAGGGTTGGAGCCTCAAAGTGACAAGGTTGGAGCCTTGGAAGATAGGGTTGGTGCCCTAGAGGTCGGAACCTTGTGAAGTCCAAGAAGGTGCTTGGAAAAGTACAGGTTGGTGCCTGGAAGGATTGAAGATTGGTGTCTTCATCTAGGGTTGGAGCCCTACACATTATTGTACTTGATTTATTGTAAAGAAGATATTAATTAAAAAATTTACTCTTATTTTTCTTTTTGTGTTCTAATTATAAGTGATCTAACTGGTAAAACTAACAATTGAAAATAAATACTGATTCACCCCCCTCTCAGTATTTCCAAAAATTGGTGTTAGAGCATGTACCTTCACTTAAAGCATAACAGCTTGAAGGTATTGATCATTAGAACACAAATGGCGAAGCCAAGGAATAAAGTCTCCAATCCTCCTAAAGATGTGTCTTCTTCAATCATCTAAATTGAAGTCAATCAATTTGTGAAGGCTCCATTGTTAAATGGAAACTTTGATGTATGGGAGGCAAGAATGAGGAGTTTCTTAAAGAATCAAGGTGTTGAAGTCTGGAAATCGGTGATTACTGATAGCGTGATGGAAGGAGAATACAAGGAATATAATACAAGAGTAATGAAAGCAATATTGAATGGGCTACCTGATTCTATGAAGGCCAATTTTGAAAAATGTTCGTCAACAAAAGGCATATGGGATAAAATTCATTATATTCACTCAAAAGGAGCATTGACAATGATCTCTAGTCAAGAAAATGATGGAAAACAAGAAGGAAATCAAAAGCTCATCAAGGAAGTTGAAAATAAGAATGATGACATCAAGGCCAAAGAAGACCTAGAAGAAGAAGAAAGAAAAAAATACCTTGAAGAATATCTCCTCACTAAGCTTATAGATGCCATGGAAGAGACTAACAATTTGAAAAATGAAAATGATGAACTTAAGAGGAAAGCACAATATGGTGACCAAGACAAGACAAGGAAGGAAGTTTACCTTTTCAAGCTTCAAGTACAAGAAATAAACGAGGAGGTCGCCAATATTAAGGAGGAATTACATCAAAACAAGAGAAAGCATCATAAAGAAGTTATATCTATGACAAATCAATTGGATAAGGCAAAGAAAAGGGAATAAACTTTGTGAAGCCACCTTGAACAAAGACTTAAGAGCTTGAACAATCTTGAAGCAGAAATTGGTCAATACAAGGAAGAGGTCTCCTCTCTTAGATCTCAACTATAAGAAGCAAGGAAAAAAGTGCAAGGAGCCAAGAAGGTGATGGAAAATTTGGCATTCATATAAGGACAAGTTTATGAAAGAGAAAAGGAGAGAAACACCATGATATGGCAACTAGAAGAAAAGGATGAAGGAATATTTAAACTAAAATCAGACATGAATGTTGTCAAGGCCAAAACATGTGAAGCTACAAGAATAAAAGAAGAAATGGAGAGCAGTAAAGCAAAGGAGAATGAATAAATATTCATAATGAAATCAAATATCATATCCCTTAAAATTGAAGCACACGAAGCAACAAGGATGATGGAAGAAATGAAGAAGCAACTAGACATGAAAGATGAAGATTGTGAAAAATTGAAAGGAAAAATTGTCTCTCTTAAAAAGGAAGTTGACTTGCTGAATAAGAACTTGAAGAGTTCTCAAACCCTAGTTGACATCGTAAGTCATCAAAGACCCCCCCTTAATAAATTATGTCTTGGCTATGCATGTGAACTCTCAAGCAAGAATGATAATGCTTCAAACAACAAAGATATGAGGAAGCTAGGAAGAAATGATACTCCCTGTTCCAACAAAGGCAAGAGTCAAGATGACATTAGAAGAAAGCCTAATTCAAGGAGACTTACAAATGGTGTCAAGAATACAAAATGCAATGAATATCATCAAAGAATCCCAAGGAAAAAATACTTCAGAAGTACTTCAAGGAACTCTTTGTCTCACAGGTACCAAAGTATATTTCTTGGATATTTCTATTCTTGTACAAACTTTGGGCACATGGAAAAAGATTTTAGGGCATATCACAAAGACAAATATAATGGTCCCAGTCAATCTCCTAGAATCAATTTTGCAAGAAGAAGTCATGATTTCTTATTCATGAACAAGATAGACTGCTTCAATTGCTATAACATTGGACATATGGCACGTGATTGTAACTTGACTTGGGCCCCTGCACAAGCTAGAACCATGCCAGAGAAGAAATTTACACAAGTATGGAGAAGGAAACAAGTTAAATATGGAATTATCTTGAACACTCCAGCCAAAAACACATGTTGTTGACTAGATGAAGTCATCCTTGATATTCCAAGTATTTGATGGTGAAACCCAACGAAAAAGAGACCTTGCATGCAATTAGGGGGAGTTTGTGATTCTTGAGTAATGTTTCAGAAAGTTACCCGTGAAGAGTCCTATGAAATCCTTGATGAGTCACACATGGACAATCATCTTTTGATAGATCATCTCTCGGGAGTAACTCCATTGAATAAAATCATGAAATTATGAATATTTCTTCCACTTGATAACCAAACAGAAATCCTCCATTCTTGAGAAAAAAGAAGAGCTAGAGGAGTTTATGTAGTCAGGGGGAGTTGGCTGATCATCTACCTCATCCATTTCCATGCAGATGCTTAGGGGGAGCAAGTACATTAAAGAAGAACACCATCACATCGGGAGAAAAATATCTTACATGGAGAAATATCATTGATGAAGGAAACATGAAGAAGCAACATGCCAAGAAGTAGCTTGATTTGGGGAGTACTTGGGCACCCCATTTGCCATTGATGTCAAATCGGGAGAGAATATTGGAAGGGAAAGAATATTTCCATCAATGACAAAGGGGGAGATTGTTAATCAAGGTTGTCATTGATGTCAATATGGAATTAGCTGAGATGGTCAATATTCTTGAGATGCCAGGTTCCAGATGATGATGCCATGACTCTTGGTTGACTAGGATACCATCAATGAATATGTCAAGTCACGAAGAAGTCAAATCACTAATGAAGGAATCCATAAGAAGTACTTGAATTAATTTTTCATGCACTTGAGGATCTAGACCTTAACCCTTGATGTCATATGGTGATGTCATTCACTTGGATGATACTTGATGATGAAATATGGTGATTTCATACACTTGATGAAGGTTGGAAGACTAGATGATGATGTGGAAGATCTCATTTGATGCTTGGAAGACTACCTTGAAACTCTCCTAATGATGCTGCACTATGACATATTACTACACTATTATTGAATACATGATGCTATAACTTCATGATGATATGGATGCTGGATACTATCATGATGACATGGATGTCCTACATGATGACACTATGACCCTATGATTGATAAGCCAAACAATGGAGAAGACAAACAAAGGAGAAGCCAAGCAATGGAGAAGGTATGCTGTCCTATTCACTTTCTGACCACAAAAATTAAGGACAATCACAAAGAAAATTTGTTTTTACCACCTTAGAGGCATCCTTCCAAATTGAATCCTATACCATATTTTAGAGCATATTTTCTCGTTTCCAATGAGCCCTTATTTGTCTCAAAACTCCTAGTAGTTTGTGAGATTTTGAATTTTCAAGTTGAATTTTTTTTTTTTTTGACATTGAGCCGACCTAAGCTCAGGACACAAGTCAACCTCCATACAGAGACGCGTCCCTTCATTCAAGCAAAAAAATGTGTATAAATAGAGATGACAGACCCTCATTTCCAAAATAATTTGGTTAAGATCTAAGAGAATTCATATTAGTATATAAAGGAGGTCGAGATGACTGTAAAAGAGCACTATTTTGGGAAATATTTAAAGGAGGTCGAGAGGAATAATTCCCCTTGTTTAGAAGTAGCCTAGCTGCAGGTCTGAAGCTGCCTACAAAATAACTAGTATAGACTATTTCCGGCTGCTCATTTTTGTGACAACAGGCTCGGTTTGTGACAACAGCTCAGGTTCTGTGGCCTGGATCCTCTCTGTGGACTGTGACTGTGACTGTAACCTTCATTCCATTTTTTTGTGATAATACCTATAAACTAAAACTTGAAAAGAATTGTGATCTAGTACTCAACTTGTTATCTATTTCACTGTTTGAAGCCTAGATTAAGTCACAAATCTCAGAGAACCTCAGTTGAATAAAGGAACAGAGTTTGAGTGAGCCACAAAAGTTTGGACTCCATTATTAGGCTATCTATAGTCAGTTGCTACACCTGCAGTACATTGTTTTAAGGTCAATATTTCAGACCTATTGTTGCTAGACAAGTGACCCTTTGGACAAGTTCAGTGATTCAGAAATGGAATGAATATGGGGACATCATCAAGCTTGATATGAGGGTATATGCATTCAAACTTTAAGTAAAGATTAAGAACCTTGAAAAGTGAAAGAACTAACTTATTTGGAGCTTTTGGACAAGTGATGTATTAATATCAGATTTGTGAAGAATACATTGTAGCAGCCTTGGAGCAGTGAAGGTTTTAGACAATGAAATATTAGTACCCTTGGAGAATCTTATGAAGAAAATTTAAAATTGAACTTGGAGATATTATTGGAGATCAAGATTCATCCCTGATGTCATCATGAGGTGACCTTGGAGAGATAATTTGGGTGCGATGAAGAGCTGTGGAGTCACCTTCATTTGAAGAACAAGGTTGTCATTGATGAAGTGATGTGGAGACACCTTTATGTGAAGAACAAGGTTGTCATTGATGAAGTGACATGGAGACTAAGTGAGGGAATAACTGAATATTGTTAGGGCTCGTTGAAGAAGACATTGGGAGCCTTGAATATCATCAAACTTACTTGAAAAATTGAAGCAGTGGGTTGGAGCGCTAGAGGATAGGTGTCCTCAAGAAGACCAGGTTGGTGCCTGTACCAGAGATAGGGTTGGAGCGCTAGAGGTTGGAGCCTTGGAAGATAGGGTTGGTTCCCTAAAGGTAGGAGCCTCGTGAAGTCCAAGTAGGTGCTTGGAAAAGTACAGGTTGGTGCTTGGAAGGATTGAAGATTGGTGTCTTCATCTAGGGTTGGAGCCCTACACATTATTGTACTTGATTTATTGTAAAGAAGATATTAATAAAAACATTTACTCTTATTGTTAATTTTGTGTTCTTATTATAAGTGATCTAACTGCTAAAACTAACAATTGAAAAGAAATACTGATTCACCCCGCTCTCAGTATTTCCAACACTTAAAATCTGCCAACTCTTAACTTTCTTTCTTGAAATATTCCAGCTCCAACTTGGTATCTATGAACTCATTTGCCTCTTTAACTTTCTCTTTTAGGATGTTCACTTCAGATTTTTCTACAATTTTCTCTTTGCCTTTCTGTGCTTTAGTGATTTATGCTTCCATGGGAGATAAGTCAATGATATCCTCCACCACAGGCTGCTTATTTATTTCTACTTCCTTTTGCTTTTTATCAAATTTGTCCTGTTTAGAAAGATGTGACCTAGTAAAAGGCTTTCTAGGCTTGAAACATAACCAGAGTCTTCACTGGAGAAATCCAACCTTTTTGCAGTAAGGCCTTTTTTCTTCATCTTTTTTCCCTTTATTTCCACTGGTTTGACTATAAGGGTCTCTTCAATTTCAATAGCTTGTAAAATATCTTCAAGCTTACCCTTTCCTTCTGTCTGAATCCTAGTGATCCTCCTAGTAGTCCTTGTGTCAGACTTTTTCTTGCTGCTTGTGGATGGTGGTTGAGGTTGCAGTGTTGTTTCCTCCAAATGTTCAACCTCCATCTCCATAGGTTCTTCTACAGGTTGCATATATTTTTCAAGTTCAACTTCAAATCCAAATATGGGACCTTTATCTTTTTTGGGAGTATTTATTTTGGACTTAGGTGTCTTATTGGGTGTATTCACAAATAAAAATGTAGCCCAATCTCTGTTCAACCTTTGCAATTCCCCCATAACAAAAAACTTAATCAATCCACGATGAAAAACATATGTCTCACTACTTTATGGTTTTTCTTGAAATTTATCATACATCTTATCTAAAGTTCTGAAAAGGAAGAATGGGAGGTCTAAGAGATGTTTACCTGTAAAATGGAGTAGGAGTCTGAAATGGTACTGATATATCATGTGGAACCTTCCCTCACATGTAAAATACTTCTGGATTACCAAAAAAAGCTTTGAATAGTTCTACTTTAGATAGCTCCTAGGTATACCAGATGTCATGTCCACCCCTATATGCTCTTGCTTCAAGAACTCATCACAATTCTACAACTTAAACTTAGTGGCCTTGAACCATTCTTCCCGTGATCTAGGAATCTCTGTTGCTTGAGCAATGGTTTCAAGGGAGACTATAAAATTCAATATGCCTACCTTTGAAGAATTACCCAAAAAAATCAAAGCAAAGTCTTTGGAAACTTGAGCATGATACCCCTGCAACTTATGAAAAAATCTCATTCATCCAACTTTGGTGAAGGCCTCTGCAGAATTGGGATCTTCCATGACCAATTTGAGGTCCATAGGTTCATACCTGACCACTGAGCCTCCCTTGTTTGTATTCTTATGTGCTGCCATCTCCTCCAAAACATCATTGCTTCCTTTGAAAATTGACACCTGCAAAAGATAACATCTTGACAACAATCTGTTTTGTGGACGAGATTGAGCAATCACCTATGAAAACAACTATATCGGAGACACAATAGGGAAATGGCGACAAAGCAACTTACATGGATGACAAAGGTAAGTGTTTAGGCTCGAATGCATGAGAGTTAAATTAAGAAACGAAAAAGTGGAGGTAAAACAAAATGATCAGGTGTTGATGATGACCATGCGTGACACACATTAGATTATGATTTAAAACAATTAAGCATGTGATGGAAAATTGAACCCTATCCTCTCATAAAATGAAAAATCATCAATCCATGAACCATTGCAGAAATACCGGAGTTCATAGTGAATTATATTATAAATTTGGCAGATTCGCTATCGAATTTTTAGGTGAGTCCGTAGTGAAAATCACCTGATTTGCACAGAAATCACCGCAGACTCAGGTAAAAGGTGAAAAATGTCAAAAATAAATTATTTGACTTGATGTATGCGATTTTTTGAATTTGGCTTATAGCAAGACCCTATTTACACAACACATAAACACCTTGGACCCTTTAAAACTATAACATAATCATGAAATTTTAATATTTTCATGAATTTATTTGATCAACCTACTTGACCTGACTCAAAATGACCTCTATGACCAACCTATTGTTATTGATGATAACACCATCGATAGTGAATTGTTCTTATTCTATGAGATGAGATAAGATAAGATAATACATGATGCAACAATAATGGGACATCCGAGATGATATTTATGAATCAGATGGAAATTACTCCCTAGATGAGAGAGAGTGTTGAAATTTGGGTAGCTTCGGGATGAATTTCCCCAAAGGAAAACCCTCCTGCCCCAAAGGAAGCTATCTTGTCCCAAAAAGATTTATATTGGTCAAAAAGAAAAAAATCAGTATATAATTCATCGTAATTCAAGATCTAATTATGCGTAATTCAAGATCTAATGGCAGAAAGCATGCATGGTTGAAGGAAATAACTTACCTGAGTTATCTCTGATATGAGGGGAATAAATCAAGGGCCGTATTAGTAAGGAATGTAGGGCGAGGAATTGGATAAAGAAATATTATTATACAAAATTTGTGCTTGTAATTATTAAAGAAAATATGTTAAATTTAAATTGGAGTATTTCTCTCTGTGTGGCTCATGTGATATCTATGGATAAAATACCTCTCTATGACATCGTATTTTTCAAAATCTCACGATTTAAAAATATGGATATGTTAAAGAGTGAAACTAGGGACTAATTCCCCATCCTAAAGGCCCCTCCTTTGATGGATTATCCTTGCATTGGATCACCCTTGATGAAATTATTATTCACCTAGAAAGTTAGAATTTTTTCTCTCCTATAAGTGCCTCATTTTCAATTCGGATCAGGTTTTCCCCTCTTTAAGTCATCCTAGTGATGAATAAAAGTGTGTTTTCACCCCACTTCAACCACTATAAATATAACACATGTCCTCATTTTTCACCTCATCACACATCACATTCTCTCTTTTTTGATTGGTTCATACACATTTGAGGCAACAAATTATTCTTACACGTGTGAAGGGTGGATTGAACATCTTTTTTCTTTTGCGTTGACTTTTCTGCAGTGACCTTTGACCAAACTTAACAGAGGCTTATTTGGCAATGTTTTGCTACAATTTTTGTGGATATATCTTTATTTTGGCAGACCACACATTCTGGCACATGAATCAAGGCTTTTGGTGAGGTTTGACCTACGTTGACTGCATGGTCTGATCTCAAGTTGACTGCTGATATGACAAGTGTTTACTCTCTCCTTTGACTACTAATTTTTAGATTGTTTTGGCATTACTTTCATCAACTCTTGAGGACAATTTTACTAGGCTACTAGACCAAAATTTTCGAGGACGCTTGATTGGAGTTTAACCACCGTTGACTTCTCTGGTTAGGAAAGTTTGACTGTTGTTGACAGTGTTCATAATTGCAACCATTAAAGAAATTTTGAGGTCTAAAATGGGCCTCCTAAGAAAAACGTACAACCAAAATAAACTTTATAAGAACCAATAGGATTCAAGATGATGATGTCAACCACATGGGATGATTCACCTTTTTTGGAGTAAAAAGTAAAAATATTAAAAAATAATAAAACAATAAGACAATAAAACAATAAAACAATAAAACTACTTTTTCAACTCATATATTCAGCTTATCTCCATAAGGTTTTACAAAAATTTCGAGTAGGAGTACTCATTGGATGCAAAATTTAATTCCTATCCAAGGAGTACCCATGTTGCATACTTTTGATGGATCCTACTACACGGAAAAAAAGAAATACATGAAAAAACGTGATTGCAATCATGATTTTCATGTATTTCTCATTTTTCATGTAGTAGGATCCATCGAAAGTATGCAACATGGGTACTCCTTGGACGAGAAATCAATTTCTGCATCCAACGAATGTTGTCGCTCGAAATTTGAGTAAACCCATAGGGAGATAAGTTGAAAATACGAGTTGAAAAAATAATATTTTCTTTTTTTTTCCCTGTAAAATTTGATGATATAATCTAATATTATTTTATTATTTCCTCACGAGGCCCATTTTAGACCTTAAAATTCCCCTAATTATTTGGCAAATAAGTTTGGGCTTCTTATTTTGGCATTAATTCTGGTTGGTCATCTTTCTTTGGATATTCAAAGTTTTGACTTTGAATTTTTCATCATTGTACTAAATTGGATTTCATCAATAACAATGATTGGTTGGGTTTTCCCCTAGCATTATCCTAAATCTCAGTGTTCATTGTCTTAGCTTGTCTTCTTGATAATATTATTTTTGAAGTTCCATCTATAGCTACTGTCAATGGTGAATGCTAATTGATTGCTATTTAAATCTAAAGTGAAATTATTATTGGGCTAATAAATTATTGAAGTAATTGTTACAAGCATAGAACATACCATAAAATTAGCAGGATCACATTATTTCTATGGATTGTTTTAATGTAACATTAGTTTGTTTTGCTCCATGGCTCGATGGTAGTGAGTATATCAATATGTCTCATTATTACACTGACAGCTCCCTTCTACATGCTACCATAAATTAACTTGATAATATATATATATATATATATATATATATATATATATATATATATATATATATATATACACTTTGTTGTTCGTTCTTCCATATAGTGGTTCTCTCTTTATACTGTGACTCTGAGGCACATATTATATTCACATATTACAATATCACTATGGCTCGCTATCACTATGACTCAATAACTCACATATATTCCTACGACAAACATCTTTCTATGGAATTGCATTGGTTCGCATGGCTCGTGAATCTCTCTGGCACGCTCTGAGACTCGCTAGATGTAACTTGCTCTAAGGAATGGTTCAATTATATAGTGGCTCACATTGTATACTATGACTTGCTCTGTGTTTCTTTCTTTGTGGTATGGTTCATTTATATAGTGGTACACACTCTTCTACAGTGACTCTCATCATGAATAAAATATGAATTTATATATGACCCACACTCTTCCATAGTGACTCACATTTTGCATCAACTATGTCTTTCATATGGCTCACTCTCTTATCTGTGCATATTAATGTATCACATCCTTGTGGTGAGACTCATATTTATATTTTTTGTGGAGAGTTGCGTACTTCTTGTGATGACTCACATTCCTTATGGTGAGAATCGAATTTCCTGTGTGACATAATGTGGTAACAATTACTCTTTTAATGTTGATGAATGTACTTGTTAGTGTTAGATGAATATGATGATTACAACCATAATTGTGATCTATATGTATAACGATAAAGGATAAGATCTATGGCAGAGTTTCCATTGACACTGATTTTCTATGACAAGATACTTTTAGTTATAGAATTTATATATGTTGGCACCAATGTTTGTGTCTATAGAAACCCTCATGTCAATAGGACAATGATCCATATGTATGGAAATTACTTTGTTGTGTGGCAGAGACCTTGATTAATGCTAAGGCTATGACCTAAACATTGATAGTATGGATCTATGACATAGTGACCTTGGCATGACAGTAACCCAGTAACCCTTGATGTATAACATAATGTTCATAACAACGATGGCAACTATAATAGTGATGATATTTGGTATATAATGTGATAGTGACCTTGCTATTATATTATTTGAAGTTAGTGAGATATATGATGACAATTAACTTGATGGTAGTGACCTTGATATGTGATGACGATAATGGTGACACTAGAGAGTGATATGGCAACAACTCTCTTGAGATGAGATTGTTCAGTTCACAAACAAAGTTGTGAACTAACTTGGGTTGGCCCTAATAGGCCTAATGTGATTGATGTATCTCATTGTTATTGTACTTTGTATCTCAACTGGACATTTGATGAATATATAATAGGAGAAGAATCTGGTTGGGTTTTCCCCATTGTGGGGTTTTCCCCTAGTCTATGACCTAAATCTCGGTGTGACTATTATGAATGTTTTTCTTCCATTGTAACTTACTGTTCCACTACATTGTTGATGTTATTGTTCTCTCTACATAATTGCTAATGATGATATGATGTAATGGGGTGAATGTAACATGTAAATGATGATTTTTTTTGAAAATGGAATTATCTACAACAAAGAACAATAAAGCCCTAAAAATTAACATTTTGAATCTCCTCTCAATCTAAATACTTTTACCTACTTCCAAAGGGAAATCTTCATGGAACACCACATAACAAGGAGTTTAGATGTAAAATTTGTGCCTTCACCAATACCTAGTTTGCATTTAATCATCAAATTATGGGAGAATAAAATGACTATACCATCACCATAAACATCCCTATCACTCCATCAAATAATCCCTATACTATACCAATCGATAGCTCCACATCTTTGATTACCTGATCTTTTTTTTTTTTCATTGTTTCACTTTATCAAGGTAAGATAATCCTGCACTGTGTGCAATAAATTTAGAGAAAATTAGGACAAACAACGGTTTCTTCCTAGAAAAATACCCAAAAATTCAAATATTAGAAGGAATTTAAGGGAAGAGGAAATAAATAATTTGATTCCAAGTCTAGAGACACTCTTTAACTGAGCTTCCATTCCACCTGGAATCAAGGTTAAAATAAGAGTAAACCACCTTCCAAAAATAAATTACAAAAGGACAGTGAATACATAAATGAGCAATAGACTCATTCATCTGACATAGAACAAAAAATATAGAATCTACCCTTCCTCGCTTAACAAGAATATCCCAAACCAATATTATTCCTTCCAACAATATCCAAATGAACAACCTACATTTAAGGGGGAATTTCCCCGCATTTTGCATTAAAGAAAATATAGAAAAAACATTTTAAAAGGAAACCCCATCCCGAAAGTGTGAGAAGCCACAGGGGGCGTTCCCATGGAACACTATCTTATACCCAATCTGGAGATTCTGAATGGTGGAAATTATTCAATATTTTTTATTGGAGAAATGGATTAGTTATAATATAGTGTTCCATGGGACCACCCCTATGATTCTCACACTTTTCAAGGATAAGGTGTTGAGAATTTGGAGGGCCGAAGATTAATTCAAATTCTCTCCTTGCTAAATAATTGTGAGCTTACTTAATTTACTTATGTCTTCTCTTCTTAGCTTATTTAGTCTTTCATCAAGTCAATTACCAAAATACAAGAGACACAAATTTAGGCTCTTCTATCCAGGGCAAAACCAAACCCACAAAAATTCTTCTTATAGATTTTCAAATGACAAGTACCATGACCAAGATTCAGACCCATAACCTATGAATGCATCCAAGACCTTGCCATTGCTTCTTTGGACCTACAACTCTGATCCTTCTTTTATTCACCATTCTACACCAACACTAGAGAACTCGGTTTCTAAGTTTATCTTCAAACACTCCTCATTGCTTAGTCAAATATTGAAGACAAAATCATATTCACTTCATACACACTTGAAACTTTATATACTGGAGATATACGAATTGTAGTTAGGAAGGTAAATCATAGATTTACCTTCCTCCCTTTTTCACACTTTTTGACTGTTCTCTTCCTTGGATTATCCATAAGCATTTCTACGCATGGATCATTGTCTCAACTTCACATGAATTGCATGTGTATACCAATCTCACTTTTGATCCGAAATTTTACTTCAGGACAGTCCGCAAATCCTTCTTCAAACAAATCCAAACTTTAATACTTGAATGCTGCCATTTAACTTCAATTTTATTCCAGACCTTGTCATGTTATTACCATATCATAACTATCCACAATTTTCTTCAGATCTGCCCAAATTATTGTCTCCAAATGACTGCAAATCAATCAATATATATAGTGGCAGCTTCTCTATTTTAGTCCGACCATACATTTAACTTGTAGGACAAATTTAATTACTATTTGTAGGTTGACTAGATGAGAACATCTTGGGGCTTATCTCCAGTGTTGAATGAGGGCTGGCTTAAGCCATTATTTCACTGTTTTATGGTAAGGTCTTGGAGAATTTTCTCTAGACTAGTCACTTCATATACATGACACTTAATTACACTTGTAACCAGAAGACAAACCCTAATAGACATCAAGAAGAAGTCTATTGACCTAAAATACAAATCTTGCTCATGAAACCCATGAAGAAAGTACAACAAAATACATTTTATTATCTTTGTCTTCTTCTTTACATAAATACATAATTACATAGTCAATATGAAGACCGATCCTAGTTACACTTTTCAACACTCCCTCTTAACTAGGGATGTATTCATACAGGTACATGGTCACTTTCAAACTGAAGAATCTCATAAGAAGAATCAGATTGGTAATCACATATGTATAGCATCATATCAAACAACATTGTCTTAGTGAAAGGCATTCACTAATAACCCCATATATCAATGAGACAATGGGCTACAATTCCGGCGAGACACCTGACTTATAAACACCATAGTCATTGTCTCTCCAAGGTACATATTCCACCCAGGTGTTCCGAGAGTATGACCTTCTTGGAATATTATTCTCTTGGGTAGCCAACCCTCAAATAATATCGGTCCCTAACTAATTTTATCTTGAATTTCATAAAAAATTCTTAAAGAGTATCGAATGCCAGATGATTACCCAATCCTCCATTCCGTCTTCCAGGTGAAGACCAGAATGATGTTTCTATCCATTCTCTCCTCATGGCTTTCATTGAGACTTACGACTGTTAGTCCTAGTATAGTGTATGACACATGTATTAGAGAATCATATACATCACTCCCTATTAGTTTAGGAAGGACATACTTCAAGTTTCCTCCAAGTAAGAAACTTATCACCAGGCTCCCTCTCAATCAGGGACTTGCAACAACAATGGTGAGACACCCAACTGATCATGAAGATTTCCTCCCCTCAATGTCATGTATTTCGATATTGAGGAATATTCAAACTTTGGCTTCATAAGGTACATATCATCCATCACTTTCATCCATGAGTCACATCAGCTATCATCCTTATCTGGTCCACCTTTATGCCATGTTGCTTTCCTACGAGCCATTTTACAAGGATCTTACATCCTTTCACATGATTGGCAACCCTGCATAAATTCATCCAGATAAAAATATACATATGAAATTTTAAATCAAAAGTTACCTCAATGATGATATTTCTCCATGAAATCTTCCTGTAGGCATCGACATCCTCTATTCAGACTGGCATATCTTCTAAATATATGTCTTGTCAAGGGTATTCTTCTTTACCAGACTTCTATCAGAGTCTACATATCCTTCCAGGAGATCTCCTAGTCACATATTCTTGGCTTCAGGATGAAAAGCACCTCTTGAAATGGTTTCACTTCATGATCTCTTCCTTTATTTCTCCACGCAACTTCATTCCCAAGAACTTCCATTTTCCAGTTCCTTGTTTGTATACAATCACCTCATATTCCATATAAGAACATATTATGTTTATTTCATCTGTTAATGACAACTTGTGTAAAGGAAGATATCATCCTTTCTCTGATCATAATTATAAATATAGAAGTTCATTAACTACAACCATATGACATGACTTCACATCATCCAGTGTCAACATATAAATGTATATACCTCATACCTTTTTTCGTTGAGTCATCCTGTATAAATTTTATTAGAATGAAGAACTTCATCACATTGACCTGCTTCATCAATATGTCATCACATCCCAATCCAAGAATTATGTAGCATAGTATTCTTGATGAAGCCTTTCTGCTTTGTTTCTAATTAGTGACTCCATAGAGAACACCATCAGATAAATTTCAACACCTATTTCCATGATGACCCTTGATCTTGATGACTGCCTTCCATCAATATTTTTATCAGTGAAGTTTTACAGGAGCTGTTTGACCAAGATCTCCTACCATGCTTCTATCCTGATGCTATTAATATACATTGCTTCCTATCATACTATTTTACAACCAACATAAATCACTTAAAGAGGAAGATGATCTCAATCATAATAAAGATCTCTTGCTTCTTCTTTCCTAGATTTCTTAACATCAGGTTCTTCCCTTTCATCTGTGACATGGGCTTCTTCCTTTTTCCTCTTGTCATCTCCAGGTTTAGGACAATCTCTTTTATAATGCCCAAGTTCATTACATACAAATCATCATACGTTGTCCATATTTCTTCTTCTATTGCGAGGACCAAATTTTCCGAATCTTCCTTTCTTCCTAGATATGGCTGCAAAGGCTTGATTCCTTTCACTTGATCCTGTATCAAATTTGGCTTTTAATCTTGTTTCCTTTATTTTACAAAGAGACCATAAATCGTGGAATGGTGTTTATTCTTTCTTCCTGTATAAGCTTGAGGTGAAGTTTCTCCATTCTTCCACTAGAGTATTCAACACCACTATATTCATCTCAGTATCAGACATTACTTCTCTCGATTCCTGCAGTTGATCTCTTATTTTAGAAATCCTCATAAAATATGAAGTGTTTCCTTCTTCTCTTGACAATTTTATTTTGTATAGTTATTGTCTCTGAGAGATTGCTTCTCCTGCAGTACTCATAGAGAATAAATCCACCAGTTTCTCATATATATCTTTTGTAGAATTTAGTTTTGATACATAGGGAATGAGAGAGTCCTTAATGGATTCTATGAGAATCCTTTGGGCTTTGATTTCTCCTTTCATGTACTTGGCATGAGCTGGAGCATCTTCTTTTGAGGGTTGAATTGTAGATCCTTCGATGTAGTCCATAACTTCGTCTTCAATTAGATTCAAATATGTCCTCTTCTTCCATGCACTAAAGTTTGATTACCCAACGAATTTGTTGCTTTCTTTGCAATAAGTCATCTTGACAGATTTAAATAAGGTCATATTTACTTAATTAAGTAGAGTGACTTGCAACTTCCTTTATGATTATGAAGATGAAGTAAGGAGCTTCTTCTTAGATTGAATTATCCAATGCATGTGTTCTTGGATGTCTTCAAAAGATGATATTTATTCAAACAATGTTTTTAATATAAATCTTTGATGGAAAAGACTATTTTCTTGATGAGTTGATCCTTTGAATGAGATTGAAGATATTTCTTGAAATGTCTTGAGAATCTTCCTTGCAAACTGATTTGGATTTTCAATGCAAAATTTGACCTTGACTTTGATTCTTGCTTCCTTTAGTGCCTCCTTGCTGAGTAGCCCTTGTCTTTTAGCACCTTAGCTCTGATTCCATGTTGAGAATTTAGAGGGCCAGAGATTAATTCAAATTATCTCCTTGATAATTACTTGTGAGCTTATTTAGTTTACTTATGTATTCTCTTGTTGGCTTATTTAGTTTTTCATCAAGTCAATTACCAAAATACAAGAGACACAAATTTAGGCTCTTCCAACTAGGGAAAAACCTCTCCCTCTTAGAGAGGAAAAACCACAAAAATGATTCTTATAGACTTTCAAATGACAAGTACCATGACCAAGAATCAAACCCTTAACCTATGAATGCATCCAAGACCTTTACACTACTTATTTGATGACCTCTAACTCCGATCCTTCTTTTCTTCACTAATCTGCACCAACACTAGAGAACTCGGTCTCTAAGTTTATCTTCAAACACTCCTTATTGCTTAGAATATTGAAGACAAAATAATATTTACTTCGCATACAATTGAAACTTTATTTATTGGAGATATATGAACTGTAGTTAGGAAGGTAAATCATAGATTTACCTTCCTCCCCTTTTCACACTTTCTAACTGTTCTCTTCCTTGGATTATCCACAGGCTTTGCTACGCATGGATCACTGTATCAACTTTGCATGAATTGCAGGTGTATATCAATCTCACTTTTGATCCGCAATTTTAGTTCAGGACAGTCCACAAATCCTTCTTCAAAGAAATCCACATTTTAATACTTGAATGCTTCCCTTTAACTTCACTTTTATTCCAGACCTTGTCACACTTTTATTCCCTTTAACTTCACTTTTATTCCACACCTCGTCACACAATTTTCTTCAGAGCTGTCTGAATTATTGTCTCCAAATGATCGCAGCTCAATCAATATATATATATAGTGGTAGCTTCTCTATTTTAGGCCGACCATACATTTAGCTTGTAGGCCGAATTTAATTACTATTTCTAGGCCGACTAGATCACAATATCTTGGGGCTTATCTTTCAGCATTGAATGAGGGCTGACTTAAGCCATTATTGAAGACAAACCCTAATAGACATCAAGAGGAATTATATTGACCTATAATAAAAACATATCTCATGAAACCCATGAAGCAAGTACAAAAACATACATTTTATTATCTTTGTCTTCTTCTTTACATAAATAAATAATTACATAGTCAATATGAAGACCGAACCTAGTTCCACTTTTCAACATAGGGGTTCCTTGTAAAATGTTTTTCTATGTTTTATTTTATGCGAAAGTCAGGGAAATGCACAACAAAATGTTATGGTGAAGTGTTTTTCACAAAAGGAGGGCTTGGGTGACCCAAGAAAGCAGGACACCAAGGCCCACCTCTCCCACCTCAATTTTAAACCAATAATATATAAAAAATAAAAACATAAAGGCTTCTAATATTTAATTCTCTATCTCATATGTTATTTTCAAAGTGGTTTTGCCTTTTTTAGGAGAAGAAATCACCGCCATGAAGTAGCCACCATTTTCTTTAGGTGATTTAAGAATTATAATTCATACTATTTATAATGATGAATATAAAATAATGTATTTCATTTTTGAATTTGAATTTAAATAGTGTGCATATAATTTATAAATTTTAATTTAGTATTAACATGCATAAAAATGAATTGTATAGAATAAATTATTTTTATTTGGATTTTTGTATTTTTTTTTGTAATTATAGAGATGCCCCCCCCAGAAAAAAATAAAAAAAATAAAAATGCAATGTCAGGGATCTTTATGTATTCCCATTCCCCATGAATTTCCCTAAATTTTTTGGACGTCTCCACTCATCCCCATGTACATTTCCATTCTCCCATGCTCTTTTCATCCTAGAAACTTTGTGGAACACTAGTATAAGCCTATTATTTATAGACCACTCTATGTTCATAAAACGGGCCTAATATTTTTTGATATACTTAAGAATATTGCAATGCTCACTCAACCTTGTTATGCCATGCTTATTAGCCTACCTATTGAAAGATTGATTGTTATGTAAATTTATTCTTGTTATTATTAGTATACATATAGAGTATGTGTATGCTAGCTATATGCCCACACTTTGCATGAATAGACTAGTATTCTATGATCTCCTATGCTTTTTGAATCCTAAATGTATCTTATGATTAGTTCTTCAACTTGATTGATGATTAAGATTATCATTAGCCTTAATATTGATTAATGGTTAAGCTTAACTATACTTTTAAGTATAACCTTAATATGATAAATTTTAATATTAAATTAAATTGTGCCCTCTCATGACTCATTCACTTTGATTGAATTGCTAAAATTATTTTGTTATTTTATTATGCATTAATTATTATTGTTTAGGGGGTCAATGTCTTATCTTATCCTAAGGGGGGTGATCTGAATGGGAATATTAGTAACGCTATGCTAAGATCCTATTCAGAATATAAACATTTTTGACTAAGGATTGTCCTCCAAATGACAAGTAGAAGTAGGTGGCTTTATGTGTTTTTGTTAAATTATGTTCTTGAATTCTCTTACATGAAATCAAACATAAAATGGAAGCATGTAATCAAAAGTCTTAGACCAAAAATTGTTTAATGAGTTCACCCCTCCTAGGCTACATCTCCTTGGATCAACTCCAATGGCTTGATCCCTTCTTATTAAGCTCAATGAATGAAACACAGAGTACATCAAATGCTGAACAAGGGAATGATAAGTTTCTCCTACAAAGAAACATACTACTGCAAGTACATCATCCCATAAGCATGCTAACCTTTAATTAAGCATGAAAAGAATAAGCAAAAATAGGCATATTACATCGAGATCCTAAACTCCAGCTTCAAGAGCTACAATTTCACCACATAATACCAAGTAGTACATGAACAAATCTCTCCTTCAAATACATAAAGAGGAAATAATTATGAGAAGTTACAACACTAATGAATTTTGTATTTTCAGAAAGAATATGGAGAGTAGACAACCCTTGCAAGGCCATATTCAACATCAAACTCCTCCATAAGCTGTTTCAACACCATGGTTGATCTTGGAACCCTTAGGCTTCAACCTGCAAAAATTACCATCTATAGTGCTCATGGATCCTGAGACCTGTTCCATTGAGTCCAAAATAGTAAAATATGGTACCTTAGCCTCTTTTTTCATCCAATTTGGTCGAAAACTCTAGGATTTATGACATCTCCTAGTTATCCCACTATTTTCTCCACAAATTGCACAAAATCCAGCTAGTAACCACCAAATTTGCCCCAATTTTCATTAACAGGCCCACAATTCCACCAGAATTTAGGTGGATTTGTTGTGCTCTTTAAATGTCTCCTACCGGCTTAAGGTCAGAAAAATTTGGGCATATGGGTTTCATGTGTCTGGAGGCTAGGTCCCAAACTCCCGCCCCCATTGACCAAACACAAACATTCTACGGTTAGTGTTAACTACTGCACCCAAGCATTCACATGAAGGTGTTTTCTCGGTGATTAGGAGGAGAAATTAGTTGACGGTGAAGGTTTAAGCTCCAATGGTTTGGCAGTTTGGAATTCACATGTCACGGTTTTATGTTGCGGTTTGCTGGCAGTAAATGGTGGGGGGGGGGGGCACAGGGCTAGGCTCCCGCCCATGATCCCGCCTTTGGCAGTGACCAGGGCTGGGGCTAGACCCCGACCCCCACCCCCAATATCACAACAATTCAACCTTAAATATAATTGACAACATACATGGTTAAGAGTCACCGTGTAGAGGAGATGGTAGGCGTGCGCATTAGTTCGACAAAGGTCTCGTCACTACAAGGAAAATACCCTCTAGCTGATGTTTTTGAGGGGCCCCTTATAAAAATAGCCCATACATCCGTTTGTAGCAGAGGTTACTAGAGGAGGTTGGTGGGTAGAGGTTTTTGCGGATGTTTTTTGTCCATGCGTTTCTCATCCTAAACCGCACCGGTGAGTTCAACTAGAGAAAGCACTGGTACGTACTAAAAATTGGCAGATCAAGACACCGTGCGCTCAGTACAAACCCGCCGGGTGTGTCTAATTATTGTAGCACATCGGTGCTCTACAAAAATTCAACACCGGTGCATCCTAAAAACCCGTGCCAAAATTGAAACAACTCAGTGCGGTTGAAAGAAACTGCCCGATGCGCCTCAAAAACCTGCGCACCAGAACAGGGTTAAATAAAAAAAAAATTACGGCCATAAATCCACATTTTTCACTTTTAATTTCTCCAAATATCTCAAGCACCGGTGCCAATTTACCTTCTGTGAGGCGCCCCGCCATCGGTGCTTGCATTGCACGCACTGCCGCTGTCCATTGCCCACCATCTCCATTTCAAATTTTTGCAAAACGGTGGGAAAATTTACTTTTTCAATTTCTACAGCCAATATGCCTCCTCGACGCCCAAATGTATAGGTATTTTACTTGTTTTTATATAAATAAACCTTTTAGCGGATTAGTTTTCTAAATTAACTTAAAATTCACCTTATTTAAAAAAATAAAATTTCCCGCGTGGTACGCTCGAGCCGTTCGGCTTACACCGGTTCACGATGCTGCCTATAAATTTACAGGCTGCACTGCGACCGGTGCTAACAGTATCCGCACCGGTTTCGGGGTGGTAATGTGTACGAAAATATGTGCCTCGTGGCAGATATTTTTGTCAGCGCATCGCATTCCCGTACTTCGGCATGGTCCATAGTGTGGTCATGTAAACGACCGCACCGTTGACTATGTAGTGATGTCAGGAGGGTGGTGTGCTGCATAAATGGTACGCCTCGGGGCGTATAGTTTTATCAGCGCACTGCCCTCCCGATAATGGTACATAGTCAATGGTGTGATATGTTATACCACCGCATCGTTGACCGTGTAACGATGCCAAGAGGGAAGTGCACTAACAAAACTATCTGCCCCAGGGTGAGTAGTTTCACCAGCGCACAACCCTCCTGAATTTGTTCATAGTCAATAGTGCGATCGGTTAAACGACTGCACCGTTGACCAATATCTAAGTTTGGCAGTGCGTTTTTTCAACGCACCACTTGAGATAGTACAAGTCATGATTTGCGGTGCGCTGAAACTTTCAGGGTGCAATGCGTTTGGTGCGCGATAAAAATAGATGCACTGGTACCGGTGCATGCCTATATTTTGTGGGGCACCGATTGTTTTTTTTTTTTTCAAAAAATTATATATATATATATATATATATTCCTAAATACATGTCTCATTTAATAAAAAAATTGTATTTAATATGTGAATCATTCAGCGACGTCAAAGGATAGAAGAGAGGGAACAACATCAACAATAGGCAGACTAGTATAACATGGTTCGCCTGTGGGTGGCATGAGATAGGGAGAGAGATATGTATCCTTGCCCTATTACAGCAGCCACCCAGTCACTCCTAAGGGAGATATGCCTCCTCAGGTTCTATGAGGAGGCTACATACCTGAAGGGCCATGGTGGGTTATTGCGACAACTTATCCACAGGTGGAATGCCCACTGACAGGCTTTCTGGGTTGGTCCTAACCAGTGGTACGTGCCCATTGATGGGGACTGATATATTTCATTACTAGCCTATCGAGGAGAGGGTGGATTTTCCCTCGTTCCGAGAGGTCCCCGTTGGATATGCGACATGGATTTAGTTGGTGTACTCCCAGAGATACATTAGCGCGGATATACTGTCTCCTGCAGATATTCAGGTCTCTGGTAGTCAGTTACGTATTGCTTCATTTGGTGGAGAGGAGGTGAGGTGCATCTCATTACTGATTTTGACCATTGCACACCATACCAGTGATAGGAAACACATTAGTTGCCTGCATCTATTTTATGTTGATTCTCTATTACAAGCACCATGACTTGTGAGGTGGTCTGCCATTTTTTTACAACAGTTCTGTACAGATTTATATAGATATCGTGTTGAGGCACAAGGGAGGGTGAACTTCCCTTTTTATTAAGAGATTTTTTTTTTAATTTTCTGAGAGGTTTCCAGAGACGAGGCCTACTTTTGTTCGGTAGCCTCGTAGGCTGATGCTGCATGTACAGATGCATATGTGGGGACACATGATGCCCAAGAGGGGCGATTCAGATTTTTCCACGAGGATATCACATGATGCACTAGAGTTGCTAGCCAGTGTTGATGAGCATGCCTTCATTCTGGTCCCCTGTTCGTATGCTGGTTTGGATTGGTGAGGGTGTGCCAACATCCTCTTCATAGATGATGAGCCGCTGGATGATAGAGGTAATATTAGTGTTTTCTTTAAATTTAGTCTAACATGTTCTTTAACTTGTTTTTATTAAATTGTTTAAGGAAATTGTCTAATTATTATTGTGTACTTATATATATTTTGTAGACATTGGGTCATTTGATGGTGATGAGATGCCACCACCACCAAATGATCCAAGTGTAGATCCTAATGACGATCAGGAGATGGCATATGCCGAGGATCAGACCAGTGCAGACATACCTGGTCCTCATGTTGTGCAGGTACAAGATGGTGTGAGGCGTAGGCTTGACACTAGATTTAGGATGGAGTTGGGCGACCAACTCTGTGGACTGCTTGTGGAGGAGGGAGTCAACCTGACCACTATGAGAGAGATACAGTCCGATGCTAGGCTAATAGAGATGTGGAGAGGCATGCCACATTGCATGTTGACCCTGATGCGACATGTCATAGGAGCTACCAGCTTAGTGGCGTGGTTGAGGAGGGCCCTTTGACGTAGGCGTGGTCGAGACGCAATATGTTGATAGTCGAGCAGCGACACATCATTTGATGATCACGATCAAGGGAGTGATCATCGTTCACCTCACGCCGTAGATGAGAAGCTTGCAGCATCAACTAGCAGTCATGATCATGAGCAGGATGGATCATCCACGTTGAGTCAGCCTTCTCAGCCTGCAACATCGAGCAGTCATGATTAGGAGCAGGCTGGACCATCCACATCAAGTCATCATGATCACCAACCTGCAACATCCAGTAGTACTCATGATCATGAGCAGGCTGGACCATCCATGTCGAGTCATCATGAGTAGCCGACAGTTGATCTTGATCAACATGAGGCACCACTAAATCAGCAGGCACATGATGATCGACATCTATTTGAGCTTGTCGAGGATGCACCATTGACTGAGCAGGCCTCGACTAGTACTACTATTGATGATGTACCACCAGCTAATATTTGACATTTATATTACAGTTGTATATTTTTGACATACATATATATATATATATATATATATGGTCCATGTATTTTATGTTCATGTTGCAGTTGTACTTAATTTACATGTTGGTGATCATCATGATGTGTATATTGTTAGGTCATGTTAGATATGTTCATTTAATGTGCAACTTGCAGATAGATGTGTATGTGATAGCAGTTATTTGACATGAGATGTATATTTGATGTTTGTGTTGTGATGATGTTATACAATGCTTGTGTTTTGTTAGATGATCATGATCACGATGATTAGATGATGAATGTGTTTTTTAGTTGAATATGATGTTTGTACGATGCTTATCATGATCGTGATGTTTATTAAATATTATGTTGTGATTGTAATTGATATTTTAATTTTAATTTAATGTAAAATTGTAAAATTGTAATTGTAATTGTAATTTTAATTGTATGTAAAATATTTGTAAAATTTTAATTGTAATAGTAATATTTAATTTATCGTGAAATGATTGTAATTGTAATTGTATATATTTAAAATTGTAAAATTGTAATTGTAATTGTAATTCTAATTTTAATTGCAATTGTATGTGAAATTGTAAAATTGTAATTGTAATTGTAATTGTAATTTTAATTGTATGTAAAATATTTGTAAAATTTTAATTGTATTAATGTAAATTGATTGTAATTGTAATTGTATGTAAAATATTTGTAAAATTTTAATTGTATTAATGTGAAATAATTGTAATTTTAAAATTGTAATTGTATGTAAAATTCTAAAATTATAATTGTAATTGTAATTGTATGTGAAATTGTAAAATTGTAATTGTAATTGTAATTATATGTAAAATATTTGTAAAATTTTAATTATATTAATGTGAAATGATTGTAATTGTACATATGTAAAATTATTAAATTGTAATTGTAATTGTAAATTTTAAGTAAAATTCTAAAATTTTAATTATAATCATATGTAAAATTATAAAATTGTAATTTTAAATTTAATTGTAATTGTATGTGAAATTTTAATTGTAATTGTAATTCTAATTGTATGCAAAATATTTGTAAAATTTTAATTGTATTAATGTGAAATGATTGTAATTGTAAAATTGTAATTGTAATTGTATGTAAAATATTTGTAAAATTTTAATTGTATTAATGTGAAATGATTTTATTAAAATTTTTAAATTTGTAAATAATTGTAAATTTGTAAATCTAGAATAATATGAATTTTTGTAACAAAATAAAGTTTACAAAATAATGCAAATAAATTCATGTACTTTAGAAATATCATTATTTTATTATGATCTTACATACAAAAAAAAGAACTTTTTACATTACACCATTGTTTTTGAGATCAACATAATTGCAAATTATCAAGTTAAATGATTTTAACATTAACACAATTCAAATTACCAATTAATTCAAAATACATATTATAATGTTTCTAAAAAAAAGTCTTAGTTATAAGGTAATTAAGTCCTCTTCTTTATAAAAACCCATCTTAAAAAGTATAAATGATGAAATAACACATGTACAATATCACTCTCGGTTCTCATGATCACCCTCATTATCTTCCAGCTCGCTTTGCATGATAAAACTATTGTTCTCAAAAATATGTTTCGATCTAGGGTCATGTCTCAATACAAACTACCAATCCCTATCCAACACATCTGGGTTAAAAAACACTTGGTTGCAGTGTTTGGGGAAAACATAGGGCTCCTTAGATTCATCCCACATCTTTCTATATTTGATACATATCAACCTGCTATCGCGATCTTCCTTTATATTATTTCGATAAAAGGTGTCCTGCCACTTGCACCTAAAAATAACACATTGGAAAAAAGAAAATTCCACTTCAATGATCTCTTGTATCTTTTCGACGTAACCTAACGTCCCTCGTACTAGGTTTTGATCACGGTGGCTAGATCGACTAGATTGATCAAACTTGAATTCCACTCCACAGTCTTGTGTTATATGTCCATCATCGAGATTTTCTGTGTGAAAATGGTGTCCATATGCCCACATATATGGGAGCAAATGCACCTATAAAAAGTTAAAAAATCATAGTGTCATGTGTCTTATAATAACCCAATAGTTAAAATATGAAATATAGATGTAATTACATTTGAAAAGTGCATTATTAAGTTTCAAATGTACATAGAAATTAAATTGATTATTACCAAGTTGGTGCACCCAATCCCTACGTTTAGCGCATCCTGGGTATTGACTAGTTGCACCGTATGTCTCTCTGACTTGGTCAACAACCCAACTGTTGGGGCATAAATTTGACATATTTTCTTTTAAATGATTGGGATAAGGCACACTTCTACCATTCAACCGTCTGAATTCTTTCTTGTCACTATCCCATTTCATCCTCTTTTGTTCGTACAATGCGAATCACGGTTGTGTCGCTTCGAAATTGTAAAGAAAAAATTTATTGATTGCTTCAATTTCTGAAGTTGCTGATGAAATACAACCTACATATAGTACATATGAGATAAAAATATACATGATATCTAAGTTCAACATGAATATTTACTTTGTGTAAATAATTTGAAAAATTATAAGTCGCTTACTCTTTAACAAGCGTTTTTTTCCATTCGTTTGGAGCAATTCTCCTTCTCTTTTGTCTTCATCCCTTTCATCGTCCCAAATCACTGCACCTAGTCTGTTGTCGATCTGCTTTATGTATTCATTGGCATAATAGAAAGACTCATACGATATGTACCTCTCTGCCATAGACCCCTCGGGTTTTTCCCTTTGTCTAACAAAACCTTTCAATTTCTTCATGTACCTCTCTAAGAAGAACATCAAACGACAAGAAACCACCCCAACTAATTCAACCTCATCTACTAGGTGGATTAGAAGACGAACTTGCAAGTCCATGAAACTCGTTGGAAGTTCCTTATCAAACATACAAACAATCTCAATTATCTCTTGATGCCACCGTGGAATGCTAGCCACATGAATCTCCTTTGACGTGATCCAACGTGCAAATGCAGATAATTTAGATATGGCATGTCCTAGGTCTTGGGGGAATTCATGTTTCACACATCCACACATGAACAAGGGATAATGACACTGCAAAGTTATAAACACATTCAATAATATACAAAATTAGTTATGTTTTATGATCCCTGCATGGGATAAATTTATTAATATAAAAAATAATAAAATCATGCTTTTGACATTATACGTACTCTTAGAATATTCAAATGGTAATCCACGGTGAAGCAACGCCGTAGTGAATACCCGTATGAAGATGGCACCCTCACACCCATTATAACTTCTTTTTCCAAAGAAATATCTTATTTTTCAAAAATCCATGGGACATAAACTTCTTTGAAATACCATGAATTAGAGGGACCAACGCCTGCCTCTGATCCTGTACTTTCTAATTGTCTTGGCCAATGTTTCTTTTTAGTTTTTGAAGTAATAAGATCTTTCCTAAAAACCAATGTGCCAGTTTGTTTCGATGATTTGTGCCTCCATAAAGAAGATTATTTTATTTTAAATATATGCATGGGATCTAATAAGCAGGTAATCTTAAGATGCAATACGGGAGGTTATAAAATATAGATTTATTTTTCATCCCAATGGGAAATTTCTCAACATAGGTGTCAAAGAATTCTGGATCATCGAACATAGGCTCCCCATTTGAATCAAACATTTCTATGAACTCCTTCTCCTTCTCTCTCTCATATGCTCTACGCCATTCAACTGATGTTGTTATTGGAGGTATTTGGGTTCTCTCTCGTTTACCATTAAAAGCGGATGCTGCTCTTCTATAAGGGTGTTCTTCTGGGAGGAATACCCTGGAGCAGCCATACACTGGCATTCGTAGGTTGTTGGAACATCTAGCTTTCAGAGAAGGTCCACAACATTTACATCCAAAATACCCTTTTGTTACAAGACTGTAGAAATTTGAATAACTGTTAAATTATTCACCGAGATTATCCTGATCACACACTATTTGAGCTTCATGCATAATACATAACCTCTTCTACTATTGATCATCAATTTGCGGAAATATAAAAAATCACACATATAAACACAGTATTTATGGGAAAGCTTAAAGCTAAAAACCCCCAACTATCTGTATATTATAATGATAGAGATCATGTAAAAATCATTGTACAAACTCCTCACAAGCTCTCAGTACAATCTCCAATTGTTACACACTACACAAGCTCAGATCATACAAAACACATGCTCCAATCTGCTCCACCTGTTAGCCAGCCTCTACTGCGCAATCCAATATGGATAATTTCCAGATCCAGGTTCAAATCCCACTGGTATGTACTGCGCAATCCTCATTGGCTTCTCTATCAATGTGTGTGCAAATCTCATGCACTAGTATAGTCACAACTGATAGTCACACTTGCTCTTTCACCTACCTCTCCACTGGTCTCCACTGAAACTGTCCATGCACTGAAGTTAACTGATGTATTCTTTAGTTGATTTATGAGTTAATAATTAGTGAATTAATTAATAATTAATTCACACCACTCTCACTAATTGTATCAATCAGTTAGAATAGATACAACTAGCTCAACTAAGTTAAACTGAACACAAATCCATTAAATGTCTCATCAAATCCACCAAACTCTGTCACATGAGTTCTAACTGAAGTCAACCATGCAATAGCTCCAATAAACCCTAGGAATAGCGTAATTCCTTCTGTCAGCTGCATGTGCCACATCCAGGAATCAAACTGAAGTGCTCCAAGAGGATAAGATAATGTTTAGAGTCAAAATATTACTAAGAGCTAATAATATTCAACATATCTATTTTTAGACTGGCAATCTAAAAATAGATTCCACCCAGTATGTCTAAAAATAGAAGTCCATATATTTTTCCCGACTTGACCAACCATCCACAAATAACATCCAGCAACTCATAGAACATGATCCATATGTCTAAAAATAGACTTTGCGCCAAAAATACCCTGCGGGCCCACTTAGTGAAGGCGACTCCTTTCCACTAAGCTCATCATCTTGTTGCAATCTCAACACTCCCTCTCAACAAGATATGGATTATTTTCAACCCCTATCCTGCCTCTGTGGTATTCAAATTTTCTCCTGGTGAGCGCCTTCGTCAAGATATCAGCATCCTGATCCTCTGTACGAATGTATGAAAGTAACATGACCTTCCGCTGCACACAATCTCTGATATGATGATACCGGATGTCAATGTGTTTAGATCTATCATGAAATACTGGATTAACCGAGAGTTTGATGCAACTCTGATTATCACAATATATCACAGTAGGATCTAAGTGTGAACCGAACAACCCGACCAGGATCTTCCTCATCCATATAGCCTCGCATGCGGCCAAACTCGCTGCCATATACTCGGCCTCTGCTGAACTGAGTGCCACGGATCTCTGCTTCCTGCTGTACAAGTGCGCATCGACCGATGCGAAAATCCCACTCATATGTGCTCTTTACGTAGTTGGGCTCCGCTGCCCAATGCGCATCGTGAAGCCACACGGTTTACCTCATCATTGTCACATGCCATAATCCCTCCATATCTAGATGTACTTATAAGATAACGCAATACATGCTTCCCCGCCTTCCAAAAGAGCTTGGTAGGCTTAACCATAGCTTGTGAAAGCTAGTTAATAGCATAGCATATGGCAGGTCGTGTATTGACCAGATACATAAGCGACCCCATCAACTGTCTATAAATAGTGGCATCAACTACCTCCGCTGAAGTAGCATCCTCCTTCCTCCATCCACCAGGAACAAGTGTATCAACAGGCTTGCAGCCATGCATGTTTAACTTCTCCAGTATCTCCCGGGCATACTTACCCTGAAAAAAAAACAGTCCATCACAATGCTGCCAAATTTCCAATCCCAGGAAATAATGAAGGAGGCCCAAGTCCTTAATCTCAAACTCTTTTGCAATATCCTCCTTGCATGAGAGTATGAAAAGCTCATCACCTGTCAAAATCAAATCATCTACATAAAGTACAATGATCAGCAACTTACCCTCCACCACAATCGGTATAGGTTAGGGTCCGCCTCACTCTTGGAGAATCCAAGTCCGTTGAAATAAGCGGCTCTGTCAGGTGTGTACCAAACCTGAGTCTTGTTTCAACCCATACAACGCTCTCTTGAGCACCGCACACATGCCACTCCTTTCTTCGAAGATCTTCAACCTTCGGTACGCTCTATGTACACCTCCTCCTCAATGACTCCGTTGAGGAACGCAGTCTTCACATCCATCTGATGAATGTGCCACCCCATCTGTGTTGAGAGAGCAAGAATCGCCCGTATGGAAGAATAGCTTGCGACAGGTGCAAAGGTCTCCTCATAATCGATCCCCTCTATCTGTGAAAAGCCTCGGGCAAAAAATCTTGCCTTGTACTTCTCCAAACTCCCGTCAGCTGCCTGCTTCACTTTATAGATCCATCTCGAACCCACCACTGATTTCCCCTCCGGCCTCAGAACAATATCCCATGCACTGTTTCTGACAATCGAATCATACTCTTCCACCATGGAATCTACCCATGCGGGATCCTCCACAGCTTCCTCGAAAGAGGATGGCTCTGTCACGATACACTTGCTCACAAGAGCCATGTATCCAGTGTACCGATTAGGTGACTGTCTCTGTCTGCGCTGTGATGTAGGTGCTCCTACAACCTTCTCTACATCTTGAGCCAATCGCTCAGCTTCTGTAGTGCGCTTCCGCACTTTGATGGTTGGCGCTGCATGAGTGGTTTCTTCCACTCCATGAACCTCATCTTGTGGCTGATCCACATCCTGAGACTCATCCTTAGGAACTAATAGCTCCTCCTCTGCATGAAAGTGTGGCTCCCTCTCAAGCGAACACTTCATGGCTTTCTCCTCCTGAAATTTGATATCCCGTCGCACAACAGTCTTGCGACTGTCTGGAAAATACACACGATAGTTGTGGGGCGTATCAGTGTACCCCACAAATATCCCAACCTCTGCGGTCGGCTCCAGCTTCTTCTTGGCATCCTTCGTCACATGAATGTAAACAGGTGAACCAAAAATCCTCAAATGGGAAATATCAGGCTTCTTACCAGAAAACGCCTCCTCGGGTGTACTCATGCCAAGTATCCTGTGAGGACAACGGTTATGCACATATACTGCAGTATTGCATGCCTCAGCCCACAAGTGTATGGGTAGGCCCTGATCATGCAACATCGCCCGTGCAGCACCCATGATTGTTCTGTTCTTCTGCTGAGCAACCCCGTTCTTCTGTGGGTTATGAGGTGCTATGAGCTCTCTTCGAATTCCTTCTGCGCTGAAAAAGTCCTTGAATTCGCCAGAGATGAATTCACCACCATTGTCGCTCCTTAGAGCCTTCACCTGCTTCCCCGATTCTTTCTCAACCAATGCCTTGAACTCACAGAACTTTGAGTATGTCTCGCTCTTCTTCTGCATGAAGAAGATCCAACACTTATGAGAAAAATCATCAACAAATATCACATAATACCTGTGCTTTGCTGTCGAAGCTACTGAGAAAGGTCCACACACGTCTGTATGAATTCTCTCAAGGATCGTCATGGCGTGACTATCCTTCTCGTGAAAGGTGGCTTTCACAAATTTTCCCAAGGTACACCCCTTGCACTGATCTGACTACACAAGAGTGCCTTTAGGAAGCCCAGTAGAAATCTGCTGCAGTATCTTCAAAGCTCCATGGTGAAGGTGGCCCAATCTCTGGTGCCACAACTCACCATCATCCTGGCTCACTACTCCTTCTGCCTTGCCTGCCATTGCTGCACAACCATCTACCTGTAATTGATAAAGGTTCTTAACTCGAACCCCTATCCTCCGGGTCTCACCAGTTGCCTTACTGTGCAGGAAAGCCTTTCCCTCGTGTTGACGGGAAAATATGTCCAGCCAACAGTAGGGGATCTCCCCGGTAGAAAGTCCCAATTAGACTTTGAACCGTTTGGAGTAGGGATCCCGTCCGGGGTGTGGGTCCGGCTACCACTTAAATGAATTTCTCTTCGGCCTCGAGCAACCTGATTGAAACTGCAAACATACACTTATTCACACGATACAGAATACATGACTGATGTATCTTGTTTTTGTAGGCTTTATCACTAATTGACGGAGTTTTCAAAGGCTCAAGTCCTCTCTAGTCTACCAACCAGCCCTACAGCCCCCAACTTCAGTCAATAAAGGTTTGATATATCATTTTGTCAACTAATATTTGCGTTGCAGGTATTTGAGGAAGCTTTAGTGCATAAGGGAAACTCATTTGTTCATCCACAATGCCCTTAAAGGCCTAGGGGTTTGCTCTCTAATCCTATCCTTTTCCTCACTATTTTAAATCAGATCTTAAGGCATCTCATAACAGTGGTAAAATATCTGAATACACATCCTAAAACTCACTAACAAATGCTCATAATCATCACACATTTAATCTCAAGTAATAAGAAAGATTTATGTCATTGCATTTATGGTGTTCTATGTGATTTTGGAGGGCTGTCATATTGTTTATAAGGTCTGATATACGCTTTTATAATTCTGATATAAGTCATAACAGTGGTAAGAATGACATAATAGAAACCTCTAAATTGATAAGAACTCATCTTGCGGCTTTGGTGCATCATCTCTCTTACTTTAAGTTATTGGCAAAGTAATTTTGTGGTTGGTGCATAACACTAATATATTTATCTAATCTCCCACATGTAATAACCCTTTCAGCTATGCATCAAATTGTGACCTAGCTCTCTCATCTCCATTTTTCATGCACTTGCACTACTTGGATCTATTGTCTCCTCGACCCTCCAGCCACCTCGAGTCTTCCTAAACAAGCAATCTACTTGTTGACACATAAGAGAATTACTCATATAAAATCAACCTCAAACCCTATGGTTCATATCAAGATCTACTCTCAATCTCAAATTACCTATTAGCCTTCCTCCATTTCCCAATTTTTCTTGATACCTTTCAAAACAAGCTAGTGACCTAGCTCTCTCATCTCCACTTTTCACGCACTTGCACTACTTGGATCTATTGTCTCCTCGACCCTCCAGCCACCTCGAGTCTTCCTCAACAAGCAGTCTCTCCTTTTGGCTTGTTTAGACACTCTAGGGTGTCTTCGAATATGTTCATAAGCACATCTTGGTCTCCAAAAAGCGAATTCAAGGAAGGTTCCAACAAAACATTGGATGGGGAATGTACCTTCTCATTGAAGGGACAAAGGATTTTCATACTTGCATTGATTAATTAACTCTACAATGTATGTTTGACTGTTTGGTGTGTTTCCACTATTGCATATTATAGAACATAAATGATGAACTATGTTTTGCAAGGGATCCTCGGTAAGTTTGCAAGTATATTGACATAGGATCCTAAGCCTTCTATGCTTGCTTGGTATTTGTCTTGGATCTCAATGCAAGCAACTTCCCTTTCTCACTCTTTCTCTTGCTTTGTCAATCTCACATATAGCTTAATGGCTTTGCCCACATAGGGAATCGATAAACCATATAGGTTATTCTTCCAGTTTGCTTGCACATCAAAGTGAAAAGGGGAAAAATCCTAATGCTTCTTGATTGTAATGTACATTTGGATTGAAAAGGGGTTAGCTCAATTGCATTTTCCTACATTTCAAGTTCTCTTTCTTTCCTTGCAAGTAAATCATCTGACCAAAGGACTCAAAAAATAAACCCTAGTTTATTTTCTTTCCTTTATTAATGTGTTGTTATACATCTACTTGTTGACACATAAGAGAACTACTCATATAAAATCAATCTCAAACCCTATGGTTCATATCAAGATCTACTCTCAATCTCAAATAACCTATTAGCCTTCCTCCATTGCCCAAGTTTTCTTGATACCTTTCAAAACAAGCTAGTGACTCCATCTCCCTTCCAAGCCATGGGAAATTGGGCTTTCCTCATTGTGGTAGCATGGTATCTCCCTCTATCCACCATGCTACATCAAAAATTCATGGGGGTAAGCATGTTCATATTTTCCTTCAAAAATTATTATGAAAATCTGATTTTCTGGGTAAATTAAAAGAGATTTTGAACAAGACTTGTGGTTTTGTTTTAGAAGGGCATGCTTATGTGCAATATTCAAAAATCATCGAAAACAATCTTTTCGATATGAGATTTTCTCTGGGTTTTGCATGCCAAAATAAGTTTGTTAAACTTCAATTCCTCTGCTCCATGAAAAAAATATGTCAACGCAGCAGTTTAGGAAATCAAATACCTTTACAAACTTTTGACTTTCTGCCCTATACAAATAAAAATAATATTTTTATCTACGAGTTTCATCTGCACCTGTGTGCCCTTCTAGAATTTGTGTGGTTACCTCTACTTCAAAGACTTGGTATACAGTAATATTTTTTGTGTTCTAGAGCACAAAAATTAACTATGTTCTTCTCGCACTATGCTCTTCAAAAAGATCATTGTTTTATTTCTACAATCAACCTCCCTCTGGGCATTGTGTCATTTGATAGGGCATACATTCATGTGATTTTCTCTTTTGGCTACACGGGTTAGGGCACATGTTTTGCTCATGCACACATTTTGTCTTAAACACAATGATCTACAACATGTGATTTTCTACAATGCTCACATCCCGTTCCTGTATTTTTTAGCTCTATATTCTGCATGGACGTCTATGTGCTACTTTAGCTCTTATGCATTGTTAATCCTCTCTGCTTTTATTGTGTTTGTCCAGTCTCTGCTAAGGGATTCTCTAGAATTTACCTTTTTCTCATGTATAGGTTCAACAGTTCATCTCTCATTGCAGCAGAGCACTCTCTGCATGACACACACACCTGTGCCTGTATTTTTGAGATCTGTATTCTGCATTGATATCTATATCTTACTTTGGCTCTCATGCACTGTGTATAGGTTTACATCATTGTGGTTCAATTTTCCTTTCATAATACCTCGTTCGACTATTTTTTTGATTCTTGAGTAATTTATTATCATATTTTGACTCTAATTATTATTTTAAAGTCCATAATGATGTAAGTTGAAAGGTGGTGCTCTCATTCGGGTTCGTTTGATGAAATAATTCCTTCCATTTGTCTGTTGCAATCAGAATGTCTGTTGGTGCTGCATTGACATCCCTCTCAGTCTGGCTTATTGATATACAAAGATTGGTTCTTGATGAAGAAGATATTCCTCAGCTTGCCAGCATAGTCACTGTGTAGGGTTTGCTTAGCTAATTTATTTAATTAAGCTATGGTTTGGAGCTCACTTTCTTTCTTTCTAGTAAAATTCTGTCTTTTCTTTTTATTTTCGTTAGGATGCCTACCATCTTTTAACTAAATTAGATTTTCCTACATCCTATGTATATTCATTTCAGACAAGGTGAATCTGCACAGAAAAAAAGATGCAAGAGGGTTTCCCATTTCAAAGGCAGTGTATTCATTTCTCAAGGACCTAGAAGCACCCGTTAGCTATGTTGCATGGAAAAAGGGCCACATTATATGTCATCAGATTCAGTTAAAGCGATGGCTTTCAAAGTCCTTTTTGGATGAAGCTATTGCACTTGTAAATTCCTTGCTTCCAATTCCCAATGCGATGATAGGGAGCAATTCCCAGTGAAATGTTAGTAGTTAAGAATGTGCCATCATGTTGGAGAAGCAGGTTTGTCTCTTTGGAAGCTGGAAATTTTATCTACATATCTACTACTATATAAAAGTTAATGTTGGTAATAATAAAGGTTGGTTGTGTTTCCAGAGCATGAATTCCACAACTTTTCATGTTTGTGATTGATAGGTATCTGATATACATGGTAAAGCAAGTATAAATAAAATTTATAAATATTTGAGGAGGCAATGGTTATTTTGATTAACAATACTGCTCCAACACCACAATGCGGGGGATCTCCTTGTTTGGTGCTATCAAAGAAACCCTTGGAATGTCTTTGTTCAAATCTGGCATTATTCGAACCCGAATTTTTCATAGTCTATGTTTTAACATCCTTGACTTACTTTTCAATGAGGCCACTTGTATCTTCGAGCGTAATAAACTTGTGAAGAATGGCTTGGTTCTGGACCCACCATATATATTGACAAATATGGCTGGACCCTTTTCTGTGAAGGATTTCAAGTATGGAGAACTCCAACACGAAACTGTTTCTTCTCCAGTATTAACTTCTTCAGAGGAGTTTTGTTTTTCTTTGTAATACTAAAATGGCAAGTTATGAGTATGGAAAGGCATAAAATCCTCACGTATGTACCCTTTTTGGTGTTTTAATGCACATTCCGGGGTCTTAATTGATACAGGAAGAGTGTAACTAATGGGAATAGATGACAAACTAGAATTTGTGATATTGTATCTAGTCCTTAAGGCTCAGCAAGATCTGAAAAGACAGTACTATGTATATTCTGATTTCAACCTTTGAAATATCAAATTAAAGTATTTTGATGGAGAAAAAAATGTCTCATTATTTTCCATATCATAACACATGTACCCAAAATAAATTTAACTAGGAATTACTATTTGGAAAATACAAAAGGACTCATGTTGGAATTCCTTGCCCTTCAGCAGAAGCTAAGGTAAGGGGGAAAAACTGATTGAAGGCAGTTTCTAGACATAGATAACCATAAAGCTTGGCATCACACCATTTTAATTTTTGTACGAGAAAGAAAATGGGGACTTCTCACATGGATATCATCCAGGTTGTCCTTGAAAATTATAATGAGGCCGATCAAATGATAAATGAAGTTCACCATAGCTGAAGGAATGTTGAGGATCTGCCAAAACAACTTCATGAATGTCACAATCTAAAACATTCCTTAACCATGCGAAAATAAGAACTCTACATCATTGGTTGAATAATTTCTTATCCTTGCATAAATATTCCTCAGAAAAGAATAAACAGAGGCTACTCCAGGAAGAAGTCTCTGGATTCTAGAACATGACAATGACATGGAACATAACTATAACACCCTGGGCTCCACTGTTCTCTTAGCCTTTCAAAGCCATTGACAGAGAGATGAGGGATTCGAAGGCCACCTTGCAAACCTAGCCGTGAAACTGCAACCCTATAAACAACACCCATTTGTTAGTGACAAGGTGACAGTCGCTGCCAGTGACAACACCCAGTGTGTAACTTTTGGAGATTATATATCCCAAAGCATTAAGAGTGCAATTATATCATGTAAATAATATATTAAAAAGTTTGATAATATTTGGAGGTTGATTGCCAAAGAATAATCTATGGATCCATAAATATAATCCTTCTACTCTATCTAGTCAATATAATGTTGCTTGAAGTGTCAATGTCATGATGGTGACCAAAAAACTGTCAATTCTTAGCTTCTTTACTGGTTCAGATTTGAATTTAAAATAAATGTGAAACTAGATCTAAAAGAGTCCTCTCTTTTAGCCAAATCGATTTCAATATCTTGAAAGTTTTGCGAAAATAGAACACTACAATTATGTATCACTGAATTTATTCCCCAATAAGTTTGCAAGTGCAACAATACCAAAGAAAAAAAACAAGATGAGACTAGACAGTTGTTTTGGAAAGGATAACAGTGTAATAGTCGTGGAAAAAATCATTTACATCTTCATCATGCTAGTACTACTATGGCAATGTAGAGTGTGGGAGTTTAGTCTCTCACAAGAAAAGTAGAAGCAAGAAATACATACAAGATAAGACCATAGATGCTTAGGGAATTTAAAGCAATCAAAGATGAAAGTTTGCTTTTGCAAGAATATCTCTCAACCAAGACTAGAACAATAAAATTCCTTCGGACTTTGTCAACAGCCAGAAAACAAAGATATTATTAATATAAAATCTATCTCAATTAATCTTTGATTCTTTACACTAAAACAAAATGATGGGGATATTTAAGAAAGCTTTTGAAACAATGGCCATGTAAAATTTTACAACTAAAATGTTACATCAGATGGGAAACACCCACTTTTAAAATGTTCTACTTAGGATAACGTTTCATTCAATCTTGTGTGCTAGATGTCAATTGAATTAACATTTTTCAACTGCTTGAACTATATTGTAACCACAACTGTTGTTAAAAAAATGAGAAACTTTGTGTAATTACAGTGAATGTGGCATAAATTTGTGAATGTGCAAACACATTCACTATAATTGTGTCATGTACCAGAACTCTATTATTAAAATCAAACAAGCAAAGAACTTCGCACCTGTACCACAGTACATTGATCACAAATTTGACATGAGTAAGATAACCTATAACAACTACATGTTCTACTCAATTTGGTGTGGGATTTTGCTCTACGAGCCTCAAAGTCTCATCTCATCATCTAGTGCTCATCTTGAATATAATTTAATGCCGAGGACTAAGGAAATTGGACTTTTCTCCATCTTGAATTTGGCTACTACTATTCCAAGCTTTTGTACATTTCTAGTTGCTTCCATTCCTTATTGTTGCCATGATGCCTTATTTTATGACCTGTTGGTCCATTTGTAAATCATGTAGGATCAACAACAATACTGCTATGGCTGAAGTTTTTTCTTGAATTGACCGCAAGGTGGATTTTGGTTCCATTTTGTCAAATATGATTTGCAATCCCGAGTGGATGGAACTAATTGATGATGGAATTGATGATGATTTATTAAAGTGTTTGAAATGCACATGGTGGGTAACACCTTTCTAGTATATGAAGGACAATGTAAGCCTTAGACAATCTCATCTCCAAAGCTAGAGACATAAAATGAACACCTAGTTAGGTATAGGAAGATACCCCTTATACTATTGTCACCTTTATAAGAGTGACCATCTGGAAAAAATTTATTGGACATATTGAAAGTCATTATCTTCTTTTTTGCATAGGTTAGCTTCTAGACCAAGGCTGTAACAGAATATCCTCAAAATGTGAAGAT